>JAHRIK010000024.1:0-385000 GCA_020085045.1 Pythium oligandrum | reverse complement strand
CAATGTTGAATGGAGCATTTGCTCTCGTTTGTACAGAAGATTTGTATGGGAAAGTATCTTTTTTTTTTCAATTGTTTTGTCCTGTATGAATGATATGGGCTTTGTAGCTACGCAAAAACTCCATTGGCTTGACTCGATTTTTCCTGGGATGCTAGACCACATCATTTTTCTGATTACAACTTTCCCTAATTTTTGAGTTTCCAGAATGCTACTAAATTCTAGATTGGTACGTGCTCTGACAGATTCTCGAACTCGCCCATCTTGCGCTGGTCGTTGTGGTGGCTACAGTACGCGAAGCTGCGGTGAATCGCCTTCACGGTGTTGGTGAGTTACGTAAATAGAGTGTCGATGAAGTCTTGCTCATCAAGAGCAGCCTACAAAGGAGCGTAATAACTCTTATCATTGGAATACTTTTCGGCGACAATTGGTGTTAATAGACAAGATGTTCTTGATGTTGGTCAACTAAGGATGATTTGGAACAATGATAATCTCTTGGTAGATTGGCTTTTTAAACTCACATCATAGTCGTATCACTAATGATGCGTTATAGAGTTTCAATCATCGAGCGGGTACTGGCGCACGGTCTCATGGGCGCACAAGATGCGCTTGTAGGGCGCGATGATCGCGTTGGGAATATAGGCGACGGCGTCACTCATGAGCATCTCGACGAGCGCAAAGACTGCGAGGTCCACGACCGTCAGCGTGTCCCCGCCCAGCGCAAAGGGCGACGCATTTTCGCCTTTGCTACTCCACTGCGTGAGCCGCTTCTCGAGCGCCTCGAGCGACTCGGCACGACGTCTTCCGCGAGGGCCTGGTGGATGCCGGTCGTTTCGTCGGGCCTCAAGTTTTGGTACACGGGGTCAAAGAAGAAATAGAGCTCGGCCATGTGGCTGAGCAGCTCGTCGATCTTGAGAGCGCGGCGCGCGTCGTCGTCACCCGCTGGGTACAGTCCGCCAAGCGTGCCGATGTAGCGGAGCATCGCAAACGACTGCGCGAGCACGATTTCCTCCGTATGACCCTCGCTAGCCACAACAATGAGCACGGGCAGCTGCGCGTTTGGGAACGCGTGCTTTTGCTTTTCGAACTCCTCACGCGAGAGCCGCTGGTCCTCAAACGCGAGCCCCGCAATCCGCAGCGCGAGCTGCACAGCGACCGCACGGCCAAGCGCCGCCGACGCACCCTCGTCTGCAAGCGTCACGAGCTTGAGCTTGGCAGGCAATCGTGGCCCGGATGGCGTCACTGCCGGAGCTGGAGCCACGCTTGTGGCCTTCTCGACCTTGCCATGGATCGCGACGATCGTCTTAAACTGGTCAATGAACGTCGCGGGGATGTGGTCGAGTCCGCCCGACTTGAACTTGATTGCGTAGTCCCAGGCCACGAGCTCGTGGACAAAGAGCCGACTGGCGTCACGGAAAAACGGCAGATTTTGGAGCTGCTCGAGCCGTTTGTCCAGCAATTCGAGCGCACACCGGAGCGCGCCGTCGACGAGCTTGAGGCGGAGCGCCTTTTGCTTTTCCGGGTCGTCTTCCTGGTATGTCGGGATCAAAAGCCGCTCGTTGAGATCATCAAAGGAGTCGAGGACCTCGTCGACCAATGCGGCCGCGAGCGGATCCTCTTTGAACGGCGGGTAGAGCCCCGTCATGCGGCCAATGTACCGCAGAATCGCCTGCGATTCGGCGACCACGAGCCCATCGGGCAAGAGCGTGAGCACGGGCACCATGCCGTACGGCAGCGTCGGCTTGAGCGCGGCGATTTGGTCCCGCGAGAGCGCGCGATCCTCAAAGCACACGCCGCCCAGCGCGAGCGCCCTCCGGAGCACGCGCGCGACCGGGCATGTCGAAATAGGTCAGCGCGAGGGTTGGCGTCGACGTTGGCGTGGGCGGTGATGGTAGTGCCATGGCGGTGGAGCGTATCGGAGACCGTGGCAGAACGAACAGATGTGGCTGCGTCTGAGAAGGACGCGAGTTCTAGGCCCCTCCAAACGCATCGTCTATGGGATCACTATAGGGAGGGACGGACGCAATTGTTGCACTTTCATCAGCAACTTGAAGTTAGGGTGGATCGGATCAGGTGCGGCAGAGACGGGACGGCACATTGAACCGATGGCTCTAATTATTTCGTGATGATCGCGCATCCGCAGACGGCGCAGCGTTGCTGTTGTCATTGTCGCGGCGATAGGACGCGCCAACACCAAAGACCTTGACGATGCCATGGTCGGTCACCACAGATTCGTGCAGCACACGTTGCCGTGGACGATTTTACGCGCGTGCAAGTACGTGAGCCAAGCGCGGCCGAGCAGAGCAGTCCACATTGTTGCGTCGTCGATAACGCGTGGTCGCATTGGTCGAGACCCGTGCGGCCAGTGAATTCGTACACGAAAACGGCAAGCCGCCGTGTGAGCCAGCGCCGTAGAGCTGTGTGACGAGGATAAACATGAGCGAGCGCCAGATTTTCAGGTGCTTGTCGAACACGGGGCTCGCACCCAGCACGCCGTACTGTTTGACGGCCACGCGGATGCCGCACCACGTGGCGTTCGCTTCGGTTGCGCAAACTCTCTTGACTCGACTCGATTTTCCGTGGGATCTCAGGCCACATCATTTTCCTGCAGACTTGGACCATACTCGTATTCCATTCCACCCCACTACCAGACAAACACAAGTTGATCTCAAGTGAACATGTATTGAGATGAGGAGATTGGTCTACTTAAATTAAGCGGCGCAAACACGAGCATCATGTTGAGGCGTGCTATGGGGAATCTCGCGACTTCCTGATCCTCGAAACAGTCGACGCCAGCCTCTGTGTCGACGTTGGCGCAAAGCGAGACTTGTGCTCCCGACCGGTGACGTGACCGCAGGAGACGGCGGCGCACCGTCTCCATCGTCCATCTCGACGAACACACGCATCTTGACACGCTTCTTCGACCCACTGTGCGGACTGCTTTCAGCACCATAGCTGTGCCGCCGACGGACCACAACGACGATCTCCTGCTCTTCAAGACTGTCGTTATCATCATCAGCCAGTGCCATTTCACGCAACTCGACTCGTCGCTTGTGTTGTGCTTGCGACTGAGCCCACTTCCCAACGAATTCTCGTTCATCAGAGTGACCAATGCTAGAATAGCTCATCGGGATACTCGAGTCGGTGCTGGTGGAAAGCTGTGTCGCCAAAACAGGAGTTGAGGCAGGCGCTGGTGCTTGATCAACCTGGGTGAAGTTGTTTGGCATTGTCGAGACGGTGCTATAGCGGCGTGAGTACGGAACGCGGGCAGGAATCGCGCGCGGGGAGATATCTAATTGCTCTTCAGTCTGGGCAAGACGGTCCTTGCGAATGCGCCACCTCTTGTACCATCGTTCGTCCTTCATCTCGTCTTTCTTGGCTGCGCTGTTACTTCTGGATGACGCTCTCGCCACAGCATTCAGCGTTGGAGACGAAGAGGATGACTTGAGTGACGACGCAGTTGACGAAAAAGAGGATGCTGTCTGGGACGAGCATTTACCATCCGTTTCGACGCTCTCGCGTGTGGTTATTGGATCCTGCGATGGCGATTTCTCATCAACAAAACCGTGGAGAAGCTCCTGGATCAGCTTCTCTTCCTTTTCCAATTCCTCTGTTGACTCGATGGGACACTCGTCCGTGAACACCATGGAGCCGGTACTGTATCGTCGAGGTTGGTCGTCTTCTTTGGTTTCTTCTTCATCCGGAAAGACAACTTGAGCTACTGCACACTGCGGTCGTCGCCGCTGGGAACGCCGGAGCGCTGAATACCATTTCTCTGGTTCTTCGATAGGCTGCTTCGGTGGTGACTCTGGTTTTGAGTAGTGATAGATTGGCTTCCGCACAGGTGTCGTTCTCGGAACGTTGATATCCCCGACCGTCGAAGGTCGTGGTGTCAAGTTCTCATTGCCACATGCCGATCTGGTGCTCGTGACATTGTTATCCTCTACCGTAGATGGTCGTGGTGTGAAGTCATCATCGTCGTCATCCAACAGTGCAGCATTGAGACCACTCTTCTCCGTCTCAGCAAAGGCACGCAGTGCCTTCAGCAGCTGCTCTTCGTCTTCTTCGTCGTCATCGTCTTGACCGTTGTCACTTGCATTGTCACCTTCGTCGTCATATTCTCTGTAGGTGAAGCTAGCCCCACGACGCAGCTCCTCCAAGTCTCGAGCCAACTCGAAGTCATCTTCCAGGTGTCCAGTCGAGTGTCTGAAGACACCAGGCTCAGTACTCGCTTTGCCTTTTGCCAGACGACGGGGGAAGACGACGGTACGTCGAGGCTGAGCCACAAAGTTTTGGAAGTCCAGATCAGTCCGAGCTGTTGGTGCCGACTTGATCGACTCTACCATGTCAAGCTCGTTCAGTTTGGACGGAAGTGATGCCTGGCGACGATAAATGGGCTTGGCGAGCGACGTGCGCTTGAACGGGTCATGAACGAGTGACTTCTCCACCAAGGCCGACGATGATGATGACGGAGCCAAGCCGTTGCGAAGTTTCTTGGCACAGTGTGAGCGCAACGTGCCTCCAATCTTGGCGATCCAGTCGTTCATCTCTCGCTCGGTACTTGCAGCCATGAGCCATCGGCCCTCGACACCCGTGAGAGCAATCCGCCAGATCGTTGCTGAAGACTTGCCAGGCTTTCGCGCATCTTCGGGCATGACCTCCAACGCATCCGGACGACAGTGCGCAAAGTCGATTTCGCCTCGTAACTTGCCGTTCTGGAACGTATAGTACTTGAGCTTAGACGACGTGAGCACGAAATACCGAGGCTTCCATTTCTTGGGACCGATGAGCGGCGTGCGCTTCTTGAACAGCACACCGCTGTGCAGAATGAGCTCTTGACTATGGAGTACCATGGTGCTTGAGAGGCAAGATGAAGTTTGAGAGTGGAGAAGCAGACTGGACATGAGTGAGTGATGAGTTGGAGAAACGGATTCCAGAAGGAGAACGGAGGTGGACTATGGCGATCTGCGAGATTCGTGTTCTCTCGGTATCATGAGAACCGTGCGCGTCATTGGCTTGACTGGTGGAGAAGGCGACGTGGCTCCTGACGCCGCGTCCTGATTCGCAGCGACTCGCAGCATTCGGTCAAGAGATTCGCACACAAGGCGTGTCCCACAGCCGTTTTACGCGCGCCGTGGAGAGAGCGCAAACAACTTGGACGCGTAACGAGTGTTGCTTCTATACTTGGCGTGCAACCGTTGAGTGGCCACGGGATGAGGCAGCGTCTTTGCCTGTCGAAGGTGAAGCCACGACCACACATCATCGAATGAGAACGTGCCACCGTGCACGACGTCATCAGGCGTAACGCCTCGTTCGCTTATGCTCTGGCCCTGTGTTCTTTCGCGACGCGAAGAGCGTTCGGAACAGACCAGGAGGATGCGATGGACGCGCTCAACACAGAGGCACCAAGAGTGTTAAAAAGAGGCATGAACAGGATCATAGAGCACACATCGCAGCTGTTGACAAGGGTCAGATGGTTGGGGATCCAAGCACCCACGTTTCACTGACAGGGCCAGGAGCACTGATATCATGAGCTCTTCAGAAGGAATCTTGCACTTTGATACAGTAGAGGGAGCATTCACAAAGAGTGAATCTCTAGGACATGATAGATACTCGAGAGAAGCTTGAAGGATGGCTACATCGTAGTAGACGTTTCGTGCATGAATGGCAAGAGTATGGAAAAAGAAAGATGATGGGGGTACCCCCGCAAGGGGGGGTTCAGAAATTGGGTGAAGCCGCATTCGTTGAGTCGATCCCACGGTAATCTTTAGTAAAAGGCGAAAGATTAATACGTGTTGAAATCAACTCTGCGGGTTAGTTTGAAGCTGACCAAGGTTGGACTATAGAGTAGACTCAGGGTCTCCCGTACGGACAAGTGATGAATTTGATAACATGTACTACTTTAGTACTGATATCCTCACTTGTGTGACTCTGTCGAGTACATGGGACACCCGAGACGGTAGGAGCAATGGGGCGAGATCGCAGTCGATCAATGGAGCGAGCGCGTGGGCGGAGTCGCAGCAGAAGCCGCGAGCGACGTGGGGAAAAGAGTCGCTATGAAGGGCGCTCTGCGCGACAATACCGGTCGCGGCGATCTCGGAGTCGAAGCGCAAGTAAGGACAGTGGACGAAGACGTGGTCGCAGCCGTAGTCGTAGTCGCAGCCATGATCGACGACGTCCGACGCGTTCTCGATCTCGAAGTGCTTCAGTGAGCAGCAGCTCCAGTGAAGGTCGGAAAGAAAAGAAGCGTCGCAAGGCGGAGAAGAAGTTGAAGAAAAAGAAGAAGAGCAAGGACGAGAGACTCAAGACCACTAACAGCGATGACGGCGCAGATGCATCAATCGCTTCGCCGTCAATGATCCGACGACAAGCAGATGACAAGGCTGCAGACGTCGAAGCTCCAACATACATCGAAGCAGTCTCCACTACCAGTACAACAGAAGCTAACGGCGATGTCCGTGACTTTTTTGCTCGGCTCAAGCAGCAGGAATCGGGTAAGCAAATGGTCGGCACCCTTCATGCATCAGGTGTCAAGCCAGATTCATTACCCACTGCAGTGAGCGATCAGTGGGAATGCGCCAAGGCAGGATGCGGACACAAGAACTCCAAGTACGCGGCGACGTGCAGCAAATGCGGAGCAATGAAGCGGATGACCGAGTGGCGATAGGAACAATACAACCACAGGCTTCACTTGAGTGCCCGCATGTCCCTGCTCAGCGCCTCCTCCTCGACCTCGGATGATCAGCTCGCTGAGCTCTTGCCATGTGGGTGTCGCAGCCCCACTTTTTTCATCGACCGGGTTAGAACCATCTCAAAGTTGTTCACACAACGAGTGCAGCCATGCCTGAAAGCCGGTAAGACACGCTCGAAATGGCTGTAACAGGGATGCGAGAACCAGGTGGGTGGGTGATAAACCTCGGTTACGAGGTTTTAGAGACCTCGCTGGCGGTGATGTAACACGACAAAATTTGGGACAACAGCGCTTCTCTGCTTTTTTCTGACCACGCGCTTGTGGCCATTGTGAGTCAAGCAAGCCTCTCTCGCACAGACGAGGAAGAAGACACTCGGCGATTCGCGTCTTCTCGAACGACCATGACAAGCGACGACCACGTGCTGCGCACCGGCGTGCTCTTCAAGAAAGGCTCGGGCAATGGACCCTTCGGCCGCCGCAACTGGAAGCCGCGCTACTTTGTGCTCACGGCGTCGCGACTCAAGTACTACACGTATGAAGATGGTGACCTCAAGGGCGACCTCGACCTCAAGGGCTGCAGCGAGCAGTCCATTGAAGTCATGCCAGCGGACTCGATGAAGACGGGAAGCTCGGCCTCCACGATCTGGCGAATTGCCATCAATGCCCCCGAGCGCCGTTTGCTCGTGGCGGCCGGCACAGAGCTCGAGATGAACGACTGGGTTGAGCAGCTCCTCATTGCGTTCCGCATTAACAGCGGACAGCCTTTGCCTCCGCAACGCAACTCCCTCACCCAAGTGCACCACACACCAGCTCCTGGTGCAATTACATCGACGATTGACCAGGACATGAACCGCAGTTCGATTACCGATTTCCAGAGCTTTGCGATCGCGCGCAAGTCGGTCGCAGGTGCGATGCGGAATAGCGTTGGTGCCCACATGACCCACGAGTTCCGGATGTCTAGCACTGGTGTCCACATGACCAACGAGTTCCGACTATCGGATGAACGGTACCGTCAGCAACAAGAGGCGTATGAGCGCGAAGAGCATCAGCGCATGAAGGCACAGATGGAGGCAGAGCAGTTGCGAGAAGAGGAGCTCCTCAAGTTGCACATTCGTGACAGCGAGGAAGATCGTCGCCAGCAACACGAGGATCTGCTTGAGCAGCAGCGACAGAAGAAGCGTGAGAAGCACGAGCGTGAGCGATTGGAACGGGAGCGTCAGCTCCGAGAGAAGGAGATGCAGGAGCTCGAACGTCAGCACGAGCGCGAGTTGCAAGCGCATTTCGATGAAGATAATTACGAAGTTGTGCCTCCTCCTCGCACGCCTCCACGTTCTCCAGTGATGGACACACGGACACCACCACGCTCTCCAGCTATGGGGCCAAACACCCCACCTCGCTCTCCACCTCGCTCTCCACCACGCTCTCCGGCAATGGGACCTAGCACCCCACCACGCTCGTCTGCCATTGCTGACGCGAAGAAGGAAGCCATGAGACGCCAGGAAGCAGAGCACCAGCGACAGCGGGAAGCTACGATCAAGGAACAGCAGAATCAATTGCGCAACGAATACCTGGCGGAACAGAAGCGCCAGCAGGACGAGTTGCGCGCCAGCCACGTGACTGCCCGCGCCTCGACTTCCAAGCCATATCGTCCGTCGACGCCTACCAAGACCCCACCGACGACCCCACCCACGCCAACCACGCCGCCCAAGCCCGAGTCCATGGAGTTCCGCCCCATGACGTCGTACGAGTTCTAAGCCATGTCTCCTGGAACTGGTCATGGTTATCAGATTGGTGTCTTCGTTATCTAACCGTTCAACCCCTCCATGAATGAATATATTACCGCTCTGAACGGTGAAATTTTTGCCAAACGTTCTGTTTCCCAGTTTGAAGCAAATCAAACTGGAAAGGTTACCCCCTCATCAAGTCAGGACTTGATTCAACTACCTCTTCGTCCCAGAATACCGCTACAAATAGTTTCATAAGGAAGCTCCTAGAGAGTCATTTAACCTCTGAGACATAGTATCCTGTCGGCGGATGATATCCTCTGTTGAGTGACTGAATCCACTGTGTCGCATCGGGGCAGTCGTGACAAGTTGGAAAGCGAAGAGATCAACGCAACAACATGACGGATCCGCTCGCGGGCGGTCGGCTTCTCTACGCCGCGGCACATGACGACGTCGACAGCGAGAGCGAGGGCAGTCGGATGGCGGTGCCGCTCAGCGCGCGTCATCTGTACCCGATGAACATGACCGTGGACTTTACGAAATTGCGGGTGCGGAATCGCGCGACCGACCGACTGACCGCTGCTTTGACGCTGATCTCTTCTCACGCGTGGGATGTCACGGTAGGCAAACGCATTGCGTCGGTACATGGCGCACCACGGGATTCAAGAGTTGCCAGGAAGCTCCAAGGAGCAGCTCGCGATCGTCGTCGCCAGGTGTGTTGACCAGGTGTGACACGGGAGGAACCCATGGGATTTGACAGGCTTTCTCCGATGACAGGCATTTTAACGACGAATGCAAGCTCACAGACGAGGAAACCAGCATTGCTGCCTTCCTCTCCTATGTATGTTGACTCGGCTGTGTCCGGAGTGCGATCTGGAACGGACTAATAGACGTGATCCATTTCAGATCAAAGGGTCACACGTAGCAGATTCCGACGGCAGTGACTCGGATGTGTCGGGCGCCCGGTCGAATCGCTTTACAGGAGCCAAAGACGTCGAAATGCGGTGCTCGAATGAAGCGATGGAGGAGGAGGACGACGACTCGGACTCGGACGATGAGGAAAATTCGCTCGATGATGTAATGCCCACCCTTTTCCGAGTAGTTTGTATTGATAGGCTGACGTGACTCATGTCTAGGAAACATCCAGTGACTCGCTGCCAACCAAGAGACGCAAGTCTTCGACCGGTGGATATGGACATACCTTACCCAGCAGTCGCAGTCGGAGCGTGACCAAGTCCTCATCTTCGTCGTCCTCGACACAGCACAACAAGAAGAACAAGAAGAAGCGGAAGACGCGTCTCTATTGTGTTTGCAAGGGCTCGAGCTTCGGCGACATGATCGCGTGCGATAACAAGACTTGCGTCGATCGCTCCAACTGGTTCCACATGTCGTGCGTTGGGTTGGATCCGCGACGCGATCCTCCAGAGACGTGGTACTGCCCGTCTTGCCAAGACAACGAAGCCGCGGACATCCCTGAGAACCGTATGTAGCCATCTGGCAAACGCTTTTGCCATTGCGCACTGACTGTTGATCCGTGCACGTTCATAGAATACCGCAAGCCCGTCGCGAGCGTCACGTACGGTGACATGATCTCGCACGCGCTCACTGTCCTCCCCGACGGGAAGGTAAGTAGCTCCTCATCCAGACATGGTTCTGGACATGTGGCTCATGAGCTCTTTGTTGAAGGGAACGTTCAAGGAGATCTGTGACTTTGTCGAGAAGCAGTACGAGAGCCAACTCAACTGGAAGCTCGAGAGTGACCAGCGTAAGTCTCCAGTGTGGAAGTCGTCCGTCCGCAAGATCCTTTTCAGCAACGTGCGCTTCCGGAAGCACCCGGACGACAAGGGCTTGTTCTGTCTAGCGGCGTAAGCCAGGCGACGGCATGGAGTATGTGGAAGTACAGTATGCGACTGAGAACGGCGATGTACATATTGAAGAGATGAGACGAATGGATGAACGTTGCGTGGACTGCTTTTGCTTTGGAGTGGAAATAATGAAAGACAAACGGATTCGAGTGCAAATATCAAGATGCCTTGAACAAAACACACACTGTCACATGGCGCCCTGCCTATCCACTAACGCTGTTGGAGGCATGGGTCGCTTTAGTTGGTGTTTGGATCTAAGTCTGGGAGATCTTCGTCGTCGCTGTCGCTCTCCTCCTCGCCCATCATACCGGCGTTCTGCGCAGCCATCATCTGGTTGATGTCAAAGCCGCCAGCGCCGTTGAGCGCACTGAGGTCAAAGCCGCCCTGCTCTTCCTCCTCGTCCTCGTCGACGTACTTGCTCCAGTCGACGTGCACGTTGGTCTTCTCCTTGAGCTTGTCCGTGAGCAATCGCGGCCAGAACTCGTCCTCCTTGTCCTTCTTGATGATGTGGAAGTGCACGTTGCGGTCGGCCTTGGCCCACACGCTCATCTTGTCTTCCACGTCGACTTCCTTGAAGAACTCGAGCTCCACTTCGTACTTCTTGCCATTGCTCGTGCCACTACCCACACACAGTCAGTCAGTCAGTCTTTCCAAGCGCACGCACGCATCCATCCATGCAAGCAAGCTCGTCGTACCGGAACGAGAGGTTCTTGTCGGTGAGCTTGACCTCCTCGTCCTTGACGTCCGGCAGGTCCACCGTCACGTAGATCGAGTCCTTACGCTGCGCCCACTTGACTGGCGCCCAGAGAGCCTTCGTTTCCGCCATGCTTGCTCGTCGAGTGTATCAATGAGCTCCTCGCCGCTGTCTTCTCTTGGATATGATTCGCTCCCCTTCCAGAATTTACGTCCCGGCCCGACCCGACCCGGGTGGGTCAGACCCATCCAGTCCAAAGAAACGGGTTGTCTCTCTGTGTCGCAAGATTCGACCCAGGTTTTGGCCAAGTTGGACAAAACCGGTTCGTCTACCGGTATCAAATCCCATGTGGACCACATGGAACTTGGTGGGTTGATGAGAGAGAGAAGTTGCGACAGCGCGTGCGCTCGGCTCTGTGGGTGGGATGTGCGTCATGGCGTTGCATCGTTTCATCGTGGATCCCTCTTCGATGACTGCGGATGGCACTGACTTCCTCGTTCGCGCTGGCTTTGGTGCGGGTGCGACCAACCGTAAAAGATCTCATTTGCGTCGTCATGAGCCTCCTCGCGACTGGCACAGGCCGCCGACACGGCCAACGCGCCTCGCATAATCTTCTCGTGAACCATACGCAGCAGGAGAACGCTCTCCATCACGTGGACTGTCGTGCATCTTGGTCTCGCCACGGCCCATGCCCACTCCTTCCTTCAAGATGGGCGCGCCCGTCGTCTGAGTCTGAGTCTGAGTCGGAGCGGAACCTTCTTTTCAGCCAATCAGAGATCGGAGCTCCTCGCGGCCCAGAGCCAGGGCAGTGCATGGCGTGGGCCTACCACACATGGCTCCCAATGGCGTTGCGCCAGATGGCTCTGTGGGGCAAACTGGACAGGAGCGGCATCGGCGGGAGGGAAGCAAGCAACGCTTTCTCTTCTCTTCTCTCTCTCTCTCTCTCTCGATCGTCTCTCTCGCTCGCGCGCGCTAGGTAGCCGGCGAGACCTCGACTGACCGCTTGCGCACGGACCGCCATCTTCCGCGCCACGGGCTGGACGACGCCGACGACGCCGACGACGACGACGACGACGACGACGACGACGACGCGTGCGCTGAAGTGTTGGTCTTGGCACAGACACGATCGGAGCGTTCTCACCGCGTGCGACGTCTGTCTCTCTCTTGTTTTCTTTGGCGATCTTTCCACGACGACCGAAGAGTCCGTTCGCGCGTTCTATCTATCTTTCGAGGATCTGAGACGACGGAAAAGGCTCGGCTTTTGTTCACACGGGATAACGGGGAATGCCGGCGATGATGGTGCCCAAGGTAGGATGCGGCATGGCCGATGACGGGAATTGACGGGTGGGTCGGACTAACGAGCAATGCGTGGCTGTCGCAGAGTGTGGTCTTTGAGACGCCCCCGCCAGCACATGTCTTCCAAAATGTGTATTTCCACGCGACGGTCAAGCTCGTGGACGCACAGAAAACCAAAGTCGCGGGCTTTAGCAGCGCCCTCGAGGTCACTTTGCGCTTCCACGACACATATGACGTCGTGCCAGACCAGTCCCTTGTGGTTCGTTGTGTCGCTTTTTTCCTTTTGGTGATACTCGTGGCTGAGCAGATGCGTGATCTGTAGGAGGTGGATCCCTCGTCGATGATCGTGGACCGCGTCTCCGGCACGTGTCAGCTTCGTGTGATGCTCAAGAAGCTCACGGCGGCGAGCGACGGCCGTGCTTATTGTATCGAAGTGCGTTCGGTGGACGGACAGATCGAGTCGGCGTTCTCGTCGCCCATTCAGGTCGTGAAAGAGAAGCTGTCGATCGTCCAGCAACCGCCTGATGTATGGTTCAAAGACGAAGGCGGTCGAGAGAAGTGTATGGTCGTGATCGTCGTGCTCGAAGCCGCGCCCGGATCTCCGATTGAAGACCGTGTCGTGCCGTTGCAGCTGCGATTGCTGTACGAATCGGGGACGGCCGTGCTGAACCAACAGATCCTGCGACTCTTTCCCGACATGCGTCCAAACATGTCCCGAGGCCGCATTTCCATCTCGTTCCGTATCGACGACGTGAGTAAGAACCATCAGGGCCAGTCGTTCGTGCTCGAGATTGCACCGGAGAAGCAGAAGAACAGCCAGATGTTCCAGGACATTGCGCCCGCCCGCTCGACGGTGGTGGCCGTGCGATCCAAGCGGAACAAGCGCAAGCTTAATGCAGTCACGCCGCGAAATGGAGCAACGGTCGCAACAGCCAGTGCGGGTGTTGTGCCCTCGGGCGTACCGATGAACTCGTCGGCTCGCCCTCCATCCGGCATGGCTCCTAGTATGATGATGCCAACGTCAAGCACGGCATCTGGGCCTCCAGCAGCTCAGCGCCCACGCCATCTCTCGATGATGGCAGCAGCCGCGACCAATAATCACTATGGCATGCCATCGCACGGCAACGCTCGCGGTCCTCCAGGTCAGAGCGGCATGATGATGATGCCGTCAGTGGGTCAATCGTGGAGCAGCCACGTGCAGCAGTCGCAGCCTCCGCTCCAGCAGTCCCAGCCGAATATCTTCTCGGCGGTCTCGTCGTCCATGTCGTCGTCGACGTCGGC
This sequence comes from Pythium oligandrum, assembly GCA_020085045.1. Taxonomy (NCBI): domain Eukaryota; phylum Oomycota; class Peronosporomycetes; order Pythiales; family Pythiaceae; genus Pythium; species Pythium oligandrum. The sequence goes on along the minus strand of JAHRIK010000024.1, from coordinate 371,452 downwards.
CGTGTCCAACGCGATGGGAGGATCATCTGGATCGGGTATGACGACCGAGTGGAAGCTTGGTGGGTTCGAGATCCATCCGGACGGCACGGCGAACGTCTCTCGCCCGATCTATCGGTGTATTCACTGCCGAAGGCTCGTGGATGTCGAGACGATGTCTCAAGGGCAGGATCTGCACTCGCCTCAGTGTATTGTTGTCTCAAGCAACAACGGACAGCTGCTGTATCGCTCGCAACTGGAAGGAATGGCGTCGTCGCAGGCGGCGGCGATGCACCAGCATCAACAACAGCAACAGCAGCAGCAGCAGCAGCAGCAGCATCAACAACAACAACAGCAGCAGCAGCAACAGTACTATGCCCACACGACGCCGCGTGCGGTGTACCCTCACTTGGCTTCATCGCGCATGCAAAACTCGGCTTCGTCGGCTATGAATTCGGTCACCACCGCTTCGTCAGCGTCGGCCACCTCGTCGTCCAACCAGTACTCAATGGGTGACATGGGTATGCCGTCTGCTAGCGCGACGTCTTCGACGTCTGGCGAGTCGACTTCAAGCGGCATGTCTCCACGATCGCTGGCTACCTCGTTAGCTCCTCCTTCGGCTCAGCGCTCAACGTTGACCATCTCGCCGTTTATGGACAAGATGGCGACGTCGGAAGGCATGGGCAGCGAGCAGCAGCCGGTGTCGCACGATCCAGTTGAAAACCCAGCCGAGGACAACAACAGCGCTTACAACACGGGTAATCTGTTCGCGAGCAACGACTTTGGCTCTCAGATGGGCTTCTACGACATGGGTTCCCAAGGCATGGGAGGGGACGACGGCATCTCGTTCCTGAACAAGCCGATGGACAACAAGGGCTTTATGAGCGCCCTGGAGAACCCGCAGTCGTCGTCTTCGGGTCCAGATGACGACTCGTCTCTCATCGTCAGCGTCGGCAACAACGCCCTCTATAACGAGATGACGAGTATGGGCATCACGCTGGACTCTTGGGGCAAGTCGAGCGACTCGCCCATGCTGGAGCCAGGTCACCCCATGTCGGACTTTGGCGACTTCCCCACTGGCTTGTCGGACGAAGACCAAGTCTTTTACATCCTCGCGCACATGTACACGAACGACATGGGCGAGAAACTGGGATTGCCCGCTTTTGATCAGTTCCAGCGCATGGTACGTTGCTTCTTGTGGGTTTCTTTTGATGATAGACTGTGATGCTGACGAGGACTTGTGTCTTGTAGCTTGGTTTCTATAACGAGAGTCAGAACGACGCGCAGACGCAGGTCGTGTTCCAGTCGTTGCAGGAACTCGGCCTCTCGGACAAGGAGCAGCTGGACATCACGACGCGCTTCGTGAACGAGCTCGAGCGGCACTCGGACGCCGTGCACTCGCTGCCAAAGTACCAGCACAACCTCGTGCTGCTGCGCGAGGACGCGCTCATGTACTACTGGAGTCAGTCGATCCAGTGTCTCACCTAAGAGCCGAGCTAGGTTTTGAACATAGTATGTTGACTAGTATGAAAATGAATTGTGTTGAATGAAAAGAAATTCCTCTATGCTTAGGCCGTGTCTTCTCCGAGTACATCGAGACGGTAGATGATCACACGTCCGTAAAAGTCGGTGCTGCGTTTGAACACGAGTTGCAGCGCGTCCACATCGTCGAGTGCACAGGCAAACGTCTGGAGATCGTTCGTGTCCTCGGGGTCCACGTCCACGTGCTCTGCAGTGTTCCATTCGGCGCCGGAGCTGCGTTTGAAGCGCACGTCGACGTCCTGACCGACAAAACCGCCTTGGAACATGATGTCGAGCCGCTCGATGCGCACAGTGCGATGGAATTGCAGGAGGATCTGCTGCGGACTGCCCTGGGCCGAGTTCCAGCACGTCGTGACGTCGCTCGAGAGCATGTGGTCGGCGCCATAGAGCGTCTTGTTGCGGTCCAGCACCGACGAGACGCGGCAGGTCGTCGGCGCGCTTACTAGAGACCGTGGCGACATGCTCGACCAGTGACTTGATGATGCGGAGTGTGATTTTGATTGACAGGCGGGAGTTCTAATCAAGTGGACACGGTACGAACGAACAAACAGCTGTGACGTGAGACGACATGGCTTCACTTTCAACAGTTCATTGTGTGTGTTAGACGCCAGGCAAGTCGCCTGTGAGACGGATAATGTACCATCGATCCGGTTCCTCTTCCTCTCCCTCTCCCTCTTCTTCTTCTTCTTCGTCGTCGTCGTCCTCCCTCCACGATTCAAACTCTGCTTCGAGCTGCGTCATGACCAAGTCCTCCGTCAAGACGTCCACGCGATGCTCGAGCTCGGCGATCGACGCGTTTGCCACACGACACTGCGTCTCGAGCTCGTCGTTCGTCTGCTCCAATTGTCGCACAAGACAGCGACTCTGCTTCAGCTGCTCAGTCAGTTCCAACACGCACGCGTCTGTCCGGATGGCTTCGTCGTGAAGCACCGAGACCTTCGCCTCGTGCGCTTCCTTCGAGCTCAGTTGACGTCGTGTACGAGCGAGCCATTGCTCCAACTCGTCGCGTTCTGACTCCAAACACGTCTGATACTCGGTCGACATGGCGACAAACTCGTCGTATTCCGCCTGCAGTTGCGCCAACTCCTTCTCCAGTCGACGCATTTCCGTCGATTCCTCGTCGACTCGCGCCGTTGCCTCGTGCTTGCAGCGCTCCAACACGGCCTGAGCATGGTCGAGTGCGCTCTTGAGCTCCGTGACCGTCTGGTGAGCTAGCGGAGCGGGCGCTTCACATGCAGTCGTCTTGTCTTCCGCCTTGTCGTGCGTAGTCTCGTCTTTTGTATGCGGATCCATCAACGCGAGCGTGGATGCCAGCGCCAAGGGAGCGCATCCAAACACTGCACTCACGAGAAACGCGCGGACACTCATCGCAAAAGACGTCGATTGCAAACTGGCAAGACGACTTATTCACTGAATGGACCACCTGTCTCGCCCATCAATCAATCCATTCCACCCATCAATCAAAACTAAAGCCCAGCGCTCTGGCTCCTACTCGACCAAACTCAGCAGCTGTGTGAGCGCGCGCTTGTACTCGCGTCGGTAGTACATCAGCTCGTGCCGCACGTCCACGACGCATGGTTCCTTCATCAACGCCTCCAGTTCCCGGATCTTGCGTCGACAGACGTCAAGACGCGTCTCCCAGTGCAGCTGCTTCTTGACCAAGAGCTCAAAGCTCGCCGTGTCCACTTGGAGTTGCGTCAAGCGATCAATTGTCACCTCTTTCGAGCTGTCCGCCTTCTCACTCTCCATCGACACGTTCACCAGCGCGTCTTCTTCTTCTGGGAGGTCGTCTTCGACCTCCTCGTCGCTCACGTCGCACACTTCACTCACACACGCGTCGTCGTGGAGATCTGCGAGCGTAAACCGCGGCTCTGACCGCTCTTCCGCACTAGCAAACGCCTCAAAACACGCGTTTTCCGCACCGAGAACTACGTTTGTTGCTTACCATCCGTCCTGCGAGTCCTGGATCACTGCCACAACGGGTCTTTCCTCTTCTTCTGGTGCGTTCTCGCGTTGATACGCACGCAAGAGCGCCAGGTAGCCGTCCTTGTGGTCGTTCAGCTCGGCTCCTCGACGCACGACCTTGAGGTGCAGGCGATACACTTCCGCACGCAGCGTCTTGGCGCGGTACTGCTCCAATGGCTCTGTCAAGCGCACGCCGTCGTCCGTCATCTTCCTCTTTTGGGCTCTGAACGGCAACTTGGGTCACTAACACGAGGGCAAATGGCTTCTCGTGGAAAGATACGGCAACATGCGTCTATTCGCTAGTGTTACACTGACTCGACGTCGTCGTCTACATGCAATCCGATCAGTCCGAGGCGGAAGCGCGCGTGCTCGTCCAGTGTCACGTGTCGGCGCGACGGTGGCGGCCGCGCTTCGAGCACCATGGCCACGGGCCCATGCCGACACTTGCCGTGGAGGCCGAGCTTATGCAGACGTAGACACCACGGCCGCTCCTCGTGCTTCTTCTGGTTCTGTGGCGGCATCAACGCGTCGACCAGGCGCTGGAACGCGCGTCGCCAGCGTCGTCGAAGGCGTCGCCAACGCGCGGCAACCGACTGCTCGCGCTCGAGCACCCGCGCGAGATCGCTTTCCCGCGGTTGATTGCACACGGGCTCGTCAAAGCGCTCGATTGGGTGCTCGTAAAACGCCAGCTTGGCGTGCAGACGTCGCAGTTCCTCGTCCAGAGACGTCATCACCGACTCGCTCGCCGGGCGGCCGAGAAACCGAGCGACCGAGGACGACTCCATGGTGTTGTGGTGAGCAAATCGACGAGTGAGGAACTGAACGAGTGCCGAGATGCGTGCCAAGAGACTCGGGACGCCCTTTCGACGGCGCCGAGAAGCTTCCATCCCCCCATCCCCCCACCCATGTGACGGGACACGACACACTGACTGATAATGAGCAAGACATGTACGATTCCAGTGGTATAAACCCCGCAAAACGACAGACTCGACGGCGAGTCTGCTCCTACCATCTAATACTTAGGTTACATGAACGCGTCCTCGTCAAAGTAGTCGTCGTCGTCGTCGTCCTCGTCCTCTTCATAGTCGAGCTCCATAAAGTCCACCTTCCAGCGGAGCAGGCCGCCAATGCCACCAAAGCCCTGGCAAAACTGCGAGCCTTCCTGCGACTTGGCCGTCACAAACTCGAGCGACGTACCGAATTCCTTGTAGTGGTTGGCGTACCACTCGACGAGCGGCGTGCGGTCCACCGTCTCGAGCTTCGAGCCCGTCTCCGGGTCCACAAAGTTGGACGCGATCGTCTCCTCCGCGGGCGTGAGGATCTTGAACGACTCGGCGCCCGTGGTCTCGTTACGCAACGTCAGACGGTGGTGCGGCAGGTCTTCCCAGACAATGAGCGTCTCGACGGCGCCCATTTCCAACGCCTTCATCGTGTCGCTCACACCAAAGCAGTACTTGCCCGAGTCCTGCGCAATCTCTTCCATGTACTTGCAGATGAGGCGCTTCTCCTGCACAAACTTGACGTTGGCGAGCGTCTCGGCGGCCAGTTCAATGGCCTGGTTGAAGCCGTTCTCGCCACCGTACGACACGTCCACGACCTTGACGACAATGTCGGCGAGACGCTTGTCAAAGAGCTCACTCGTGTTCAACTCGTTCTTGAAATCGGCCGAACCGGCGAGCACGAGGCCCGTGACGTTGGGCTTGTCGTTGGTCACAAACATCTGCGTCGCGATTTCCGCCACCTTACGCACGTAGTTGTGACGCTTTTCCATACGCAGACGCGCGAAACGCAGCGCCGACTGACCACCACGACCGTGCTTCTTGGGCAGATCGACCGAGAAGCGGTGCAAAATGTCACGCGTGTTACCGGCGACGGCACCGTAGAGCGCGCCGTTACCGTCCATCACAATGAACCCAAAGCGGTCATTGTCCTGAAGCAACTCGCCGAGCGCTTCCGTGTGGAACTTGTTGTCACACATGTAGAGCGACGTGTTGATCGGCTTGAAGGGCTCAAAGTCAATGTTGACACGCTTGTCCTTGCCTTCGTCCGTGATGATCGTACCGCAGTAAATGATGAGGCCGTTCGGTGGACACTTGTTGTAGAGCTTGAGACGCTGCTGCGCCGACGTGATGGCGCCCAAGACCGAGAGACGGTTCACACGCGACTTGATGTTGGACGCCGTGCCCATTTCATCGGCCAGCATCTTGTTGACTCGCGAGATCTGGTCCTTTGGCGGGATAATGAGCGAGATCATGCTCGTACCATTGCTACAAACAAAAGTTCCGTCAGTCCATCCATCGTAGCTCCTCGTGCACCAAACCGTTGGAGCTCGTACCCGCGCGCCGCCTGCAGCGACTTGATGAGCTTCTTCACCTTGAAGAGCGCGATCTGTTCGTCTTCCGCCGAGGTCGCCATGGTCGTCCGTTGCGCGCTTGAGCTGCTCGTCGCGGATGCGAATGTGAAACAGACCTTCTCCTCCAGTGGCTGGAGGGGGGTTCAGCCGCGCTGGCTTCGCTTTAATTACCAAACTACTCATTGCCACGCATCTTTCTTACGGAAATAGACTGGGTTGAACTGGTTCTTTCACAACTAGACGTAAAACGAATGAAAAAAAACGAAACTAGACACGTAAGAACCAGGATTTACGAGAATAGACGCAAATCGCGACGGAATTACGTGTACAGCAGCTGCGGACTCGCGCGATGGTGCTCATGCGGTTCGTCGCGGACGAGATGCAGCGCGTGTGGGAGGACGTCCTCGATGGCAGACAGGTTCTCCAGCACGGCCTTGGGCTTGCCTGGCAGCGTGACGATGAGCGTGCGCGCGCGGATGCCGGCGACGGGGCGCGAGAGCATGGCTTTCGTCGTGATCTTGAGCGAACTCTCGAGCATGGCGATGACGAAGCCAGGAATCTCCTTGTGGAGAATGGCCTAACGAAGCACATGAGTCATCGACACTTTAACAGAAGAGATGGCGATTCCGTACCTTGATTGCCTCGGGCGTGACGTCGCGTGGACTGAAACCCGTGCCGCCCGACGTCAAGATGAGGTCCACGTGGTCGGCATCCGTCCACTCGGTCACGACTTTCTGGATCGCATCCACTTCGTCCGGCACGACAGCACTGCGGATAACGTCGATCTTGACGCGCTTGACGTGCGCGAGCACGTCCGCCATGGCTGGTCCGCTCAAATCCGTGGCGTCGCCGCGGGAAACACGGTCGCTGATCTACAAAGCGCGTCAGTAACTCATAACAAGACACGAAATTTCGAGCCTCGTACCGTCAAGATGCCAGCACGGAAGGTTTTGACAACCGCTGGGGTTTGCGTGGAGGCGGCAGGGGCTTCTTTCCGAGGAGCTGGAGCGGGTGACGTGGCATGCGCGACGGCTTCAAACGTGTCGTCCAACAAGAGTGCCGGAACGGCGTCACCTTCACGAATGTCGGTGCCGGTGGGGAGACTCAAGAGGACATTGGCATGCCGACAGCTACAGAGAACATGCGTGAGGAAAGAAAGCAAGCGCGCGTACGAGCTGGGTTTTTGTACCTGAGCAGCCGCGAGCTGACTTGACGACCCGTGCTCGTGGCCACGAGCTTGTGCGTCTTGGCGTCCCAGACGACCGTGGCGCGGTGGAACTCGGGGCGTTCCGGATCCAGGCGGACCGAGTGACTCAGCGTCGCGTATACTTGAGTGTGACGGCATTTCGAGTCTGGGTAGCCTTGCATCTTCTTCAACGCTGGACGGACGAGGAGATGACACGTCGTGAAGGAACTCACGGGATTGCCCGGCAAGGCGAACACGAGCTTCTTCTTCCCAGCCACCAAGACAGTCGCGAACGTCGTGGGCTTGCCTGGCTTCATGAAGAGTCGACCAAAGTGCACCGTGCCGATTTGCTCGAGCAGTGGCTTGATCAGATCGTGGTCGCCCTGAACCACAACAACCCGATGAATTACCGTCTCTTCTCAAGGTCAGAACTCTGCTCGTACCATGCTAACACCGCCGCTCGTGATCAGCACGTCGACCTTCTCGAAGGCCTGGCGTAGTGTGTTCTCCAACGCGTCCTTCTGGTCTCCACAGATCCCCAGATCCAGCGTCTTAACCTTCCAACTGGCAAGCAAACTCAACAACATGGGTCGGTTGCTGTCGCGGATCTTGCCAGGCGGTGTCGGCGCGAAGGGCGCCACGAGCTCTGTGCCGGTGGACAACACACCCACCACCGGCTGACGGAAGGTCTTGACGGTGGTTACGCCGGTCTGTACGAAGAAAACGAGTCAAGATCGGATGGTTTAGGAGAAATCACAAAGCGGATCCGTACCATTGCCAAGAGACCGATCTCCGCAGAGGTCACCTCTTCGTGCGCGTCGATCAGCACCTCCCCAGGGGTAATATCCGAGCCAATGCCTCGAATACTCTGTCCAGGCTTGACGGCCTTGAGGATCTTGACCGCGACTTCCGAGTTGTGCGAGTAGACGCCGTCCGTGTCCTCGATCTTGACGACGGCATCCGCACCGTCGGGCACTGGCGACCCAGTGGTGATGTAGGCGACTTGTCCAGCGCGGATCGCTCCAGTTGGCGCATCGCCCGCAGCAATCCGATTGATCACAGGGTACTACAATCCAAGATCAGCCACGAGACGTCCAGCAAAGATCGCAGTCCGTCACGCACCTTGCCGACTCCATCGGCAGCAACCACCGCATAGCCATCCATCATCGACGCACGGAACGGCGGCAACGGCTCCTGATAGACCATGGCATCCAGCATCAGTCAGACTCCATGTAGCTCGTGAACCACTAGTCTCTTGCTCGTACCGTGCTCAGTGCGCGTTCCGCCAGCACGCGGCCCAGCGCCTCCCCGGCATTCACCTCTTCCACGCCCAGCGTCTCGCTGTGGCTCAGCACCACGCCCACCGCCTCGTCCACGCGCATCATGTCGTAGGCGCTCTCTCGACGCGCCGGCTGCGTGGTCGCGCCGTCATTGCCGCAGTCACAGAAGGCGCTCATCGTGGTGAATGCCCAAGATGAAGAGCTCATGTCATCCATGACCCACATTCCGCACCCATACTGAATAGTGTGGTGTACATTATTTAGACCAGTGTACGGTACACTAAAGTTTTGTGTAGTGTGGTGTACACTATATACACCACACTGTCCCTTTGACAGCGGGCATAGTGAGATCGAGAAGCTCATGACGCGTACCATGTCCATGACGCGCCGTGTGCTCGCGCAACTGGCGCTCTGTGTGTTTGTGCTGTCGACGGCCATGCCTATGGTCCTCGCTAAAGAGGCGGAGACCACGGAGTCCGTGCCAACCAACCACAATGCGCTGGTAGATGACGAAGTGCGCGTCTTCTTCTGCTCGTCGTGTGGTTTCCGTCAAAACTTTGGCGAAGTCAAGCAGTACCTCGAAGACAAGTACCCACATCTCGTGGACCGTATCTACGGAGAGAACTACGAAGTTGGCCCGCTCAAAAACGTACCGAAATGCATGACTAGTGGGCTCGGATCGATGTCGCAAAGCTGACTATGCCAATGATGCAATAGCTCGCCGCTCGTGCGCTCGGAGTCCTCCAGCTCGTCGGCATGGTGCTCCTGGTCGCGGGCGAGCAGGTATGTGTCCTATTCGTCCGCTCATGTCGTATCACGAGACGTCTGACGGTCGCACTGGGTTAGATCTTCCGCATGTTGGGCTGGGACTCGACGCTCTTGCAGAAGGCGCTCGACAACCGCATCGGCTGCTTCGCCGTGATCATTCTCATCGGCTCCATCTCGCAGGGCCTTGTCTCGACGGGTGCCTTTGAAGTCTACTACAACAGTACGTGGAAATCTGTGATGGCTACGGCTTCTAGGAGCATAGAGTAGCTCACGAGCTGGGTTTTTGCTTGTCGCAGACGATCTGATCTTCTCCAAGCTCCAGGCGGAACGATGGCCGACGCTCAATGTACGCTACTGATACGAGGATGCCATCTCTTGTCGCGGTGATTCTGATTGTGTTTGCCTCGTGTAGGAACTCTCGGAGCTCTTGGAAGCCAAGGGCATTCGCGCTGCGTACTAATAAAGCGTACGTATCCCAACGCACTTTATTCACGCGGACTTACACTTGTCCACAATACAAAAGCGAACGCCATCTACACTCTGTCCATTGCCGTGTTGGTTGGCGGCGGCTGTACGTACACTGGAGCGGTCTCGATCTCTTGTCCATTAGGCGGTTGGCTTGGCGTCGCAACTTGTCCGTGGCTGCGACCGCCATGACTGCTCTTGCTCTCACAATAGGCTTGGCAGACGCTACAGGTGACGACGGCGAAGCAATAGCCGCAGCCGATGGCACAGCACTCGCCGCACGCGCTGCAGCCGGCACGACAGCACTCGTCCACAAAGCTGTCGCTCATCTTGACTGGAAAAATGGATAGTGAGACAAGAGTTGTGACTCGCCTCCTCAGTCGTGTTGTGAAAATTCCCCTGCCGGTCTCAGCTGCGTGACCGATCTCTCTTGACGGATGGACTCAGTGATATTATCTACGTGTATGTATCATCGTTTCCCGACGTGGCGACGATGACCTGAAGCCACGTGCGATCGTCGCGATGTGCTGATGCAACTGTCCAACACCTGGCGAGCTGCGACTATATACTATCGTGTTTATTGTGAGATATACAAGGGATCAATCATCAATTAATGCGGCTGGGTCTTGGCATACACAGGTGGTGTCCCCGGTGGCTGGGCAAACACCACTGGAACCGTCACGACTTCAGGCTGTCGTGTCGAGCTCATGCGGCGATAGATGTCAGGGCGCCTGTCTTCATGACGATACGCGGCGGGCCGAGTTGGATGCTGCTGTCGACTGTCACAGCAGTCGGCGCAGATGCCGCAGGTCACGTACGTGCAGCAGTAGGAGACGTCGATGCAGCAGCGCACTCGGTAGATGAACTCGTAGCAGTCCCCAGCGCTCTTCAAGGCCTTCACACAGCAATCACCACAGCCCGAGCAGTCCCCACAGTCCCTACAGTCACCATTGCAGTCGCAGCTATCATAGATGTTACACATCGCCTTCGGTTTGTAGACTGATCCATGCAGACTCGATTCAAGTCCGTTGGGACGTGTGCTTCGCCCGCCCTTCTTTACATGGGATGATCCGAATCGCCTTCTTGGAGGCAGCAAAACCGCCACCCCAGTCGCACTTATCAAGAGATACTAGGCGTCTGGCACGTTACCTACCTTCCGCAGCATGATCGACGTTGGCATCTATTCGTCTGTTCAATATGGAAGAGTCTTGTCGGCGTCTCGAAGGACACAGCGATCGACCGAAGTCATCTTACGATCGGGAACCGAAGGAGAAGAAGAAAAGCGACGACTAATAATGCATTTCTTACATTAAGTGACACGCTTCCTTGTGTTTGATTCATTACCAGTGGGGTGGGGTGTGGTGTGTGTGTGTGTGTGGGGGGGGGGGGTCTTGTCGTACACGGGCGGTGTTTGTGGCGGTTGGACGTATACGGGAACGGCTACAATCTCATACTGAAGCGTGGAACTCACGCGACGATAGGCCGGGCCAGTGTGATGGTGGTGAGAGTTGTTCTTACTATTACTGCAGCTGTCGCAGATATCGAACAACACCTCCGTGCAGCAGTATATGCAATCACCACAGCATCGCACCAAATTGGCGCCCGTTCCACGGTAGAAGCCACTGCAGTCGCATCAGCCCACACTGCAGCACTCACCACAACAGAGCAGTCACAACAGTCCCCATCGCCGCAATCACCACTGCAGCACTCACAGCAGTCGAAGAAGATATCACCCATGAAGATATCACCCATCGTCTTCGGTTTGTAGACTGATCACTGGCCCATGCCAGACTCGATTCAAGTCCGTTGGGACGTGCGCTTCGCCCACTCTTCCTTACGTGAGATGATCCGAATCGCCTTCACGGAAGCAGCAAACCGTCATCCCGGCGCATTAACCAGGGGGACTCGTGAAATGCTGAGTGATTGGCGTGTTGTCTCCCTGCCGTAGCATGATCGACGATGACACCTATTCGTCTGTTGATTGAGGCTGTGTCTTGTCGATCTCAGGCGGCATCACCGTAATAATCGGGATCACCGCGACCTCCTCCTGGTCAAATGTGGGACTCACTCGCTGACTCTTTCGTTGACGAGCTTGTGGAGGACTCGCTTGATACGCACGATCCATCATAAGGCAATCAGTCAACGCATTAAAGGCCAGATACCCGCTGCAGGAGCAACACTCGAAGCAGCACTGAACGATACCCGTGCAGAAGCTCCAATCGTACAATACCTGATCCTCTGGGTTGCACATGTCCACCGACCGTGTCTGTCTGACTGAGGGGACAGAAACAGTGATGTATAAATATGCTACTTGCTAGACAAGGATCATGTCCATATCTTCACTATCTTCTCCGAAGGGACACAGAGACGGAGTCGTCTCGCGATGAAAGAGAGGACGAAAAATGATACCAGCGTATTTCACATTAACATTTGACGGATAGTAGTAACACGGTTCGTTGTGTTTGGTTCATTATCAGTGGGGCTGAGTCTTGCCGTACACCGGCGGTGTCTGTGGCGGTTGGATGTACACGGGGACGGCTACGATCTCGTATTGATGGTTGGAACTCACACGGCGATACGCCGTGCCAGTATGATGGCGACGATGGTTGTTCTTACTATTACAGCAGCCGCTGCAGATATCGCACGACACATTCGTGCAGCAGTATGTGCAATCAAAGCAGCATCGCACCGAATCGGCGGTCGTACAGACGCAGCAGTCAGTGCAGTCGCAGCACTCGCATTCCCCACAGTCGCAGTCGCAGCCTCCGCAGTCACAGCCGTCACACATGAGGAGCTCTTCTTGTTCGTCTTCTTGTGCGTCTGCTTCGCTGGCGGAAGGAATGAGAAATCGAAATGAGCATGCGTGCGGGCGGCCATCCGACTCGAAATTGGGTACGCACTGATCAAGTATCTCTATTTATCCAATCAGAAACATTATTTACCGCCATTTAGCCAATCAGAAGTGAGTATCTCGCTGAATTTTTGGAAAATTTGGGTTCCATCTGGACTCTTCCTTCCTCTCAACCACAAATGCCTACTCCGATGGAATGGCTTGCTAACCAAACTTCAAGCATTGAAAAATCAGCGTGGCGTGGGCTGGTCAGCCTCTGCGGCAATTTGACCATCGCCTGGTTCATCCTAGGCACGTCAAGAGTGTGTGTGTGTTTTTTTTCGAGGGGTTCGTTGTTCATGGTGACCCTGCTATGTGTACAATCGTCAGCTCGGGAACCGACTACTTCATGCAAGCCACACCACGGTAATTATCCAGTATAAATCGTGCAGTGTGATGCAGTCCCGAGACGCGCGTTTGAATCTCAAATAAGTCGGAAATTTATACTTGAAGTACGTGTCTCTTCGTTTCTTCGTATATTCTGTTAACTGGGAGCCACCCGGTCGCTCTAGTTCACGGTCGGTGTGTCCGGCTTGTCTTGATGATTGGCCACGTACACGGGCACGACGACCACAGCGGTCGGTCCTATGGAGCTCATCCTCGTGCACAAGTCGACCTGGTGCTCTTCCGATGTCTTCCGTTTCTCCTCTTGACCTCCTTCTGAGGATTCTCCCAGTACGCCAAGCAACAGCTTTCATAACACGAACAACGCGTCCGTCGCACACACTCTTTCAACTGCAGTCACAGCAGTCCACGAATTCAAGATCGAGATCGGGCGGTGGCTGGGACTGCTGTTCTTCCTGCTGCAAAAGTTCGAAGAAACACACCTACGCGAGTCAAGGTGTTTATCGACGCGTGAGTTCTCCGCAGCAATACGAAATCCAGGCGATTCCAGTCTACGTGCAACCTACCCACAGACCCAGAAAAAATAGAGGCGACTTGTACACACGTACTGTGAAGGTGGTCAACAAACGAAAGTTGTCTCAACTAGTCAATTGGAAGGTCTCCATAGCAAACTGAAGAAGAGCAACAGCAGAATGATGTCACATGCAGTAGGAGCTCGGATTCTCGACATCTTCATTCTGCAGGTATGAGGTTCCCTTCGCGGTGCTTGATGGTTAGTGGTGGTGTATCTAATGTCTCATTTTGTTTCCTCACAGCATAATCTACGAGTCGGAGAGCGCTGGGGACGGCTGCCACCAATTGGGTCGTGTGACTTTCGTGAACTTTGCCAGTCAGCGCTTCTGTGTAACGAGATATTGCCCGAGTCAGAGCTGTACGCCTTTGCACTCAAGATCGTGTCGGCCAACCTAAACACTCCACCTTACAGACTCAGCGGCGCGTTTGAATTCCCATTTAAGCGCTGGCTGCGCGCATTCAGCAACGTAAGAGTGAGCTCAGAGTCAATCCAAGCCTGTGTCCAGATGCAAAGCAGTCGTCCCATCCGCGATTTAATGCTACAGACATCGGTATCAATCAAGAGTGTGTCCCGGAAGGCAATGTTAGATTCGCTTCAGTTGACCATTGGTGGAGGTGAAGTTGATCAACCAAAACATACTTTCGTTTAAACCTATGTGGGGCTCTGACAGACAAACCCGCCGGTCAAACCCGGTGAAGGGTGGTGGAAGATGGTGGCAACAGCCGCCGTACGACCCCCAGGATTCCGAACGAACCCCACAGAGCACGTCTTGTGGTTTAGGTTGCCAGTTCTTCGAGGGGTGTGTTGCTCGTCACGACTCTTGGAGCTGCTCGGTCGCTCGAGTTCACAGTTGGCGTGTCTGGCTTGTCTTCGGAATTGGTTACGTACACGGGCACGACGACCACATCAGTCGGTCCTACGGAGCTCTCCGCGAGTACCCGTCGGCTTGGCGCTCCTTCTTCGTCTTCCGTTTCTTCACTTCACCATCTTTTGAAGAACTCTCACCGCACATTTCGCAGCAATCTACGCAACACGAACAACACGTCCGCCGCACACACTTCCAGCTCCAGTCGCAGTCACAGCAGTCGTCACAGTCCATGACGTCGAGTCCGCTTGTGGTCACAAGTCTCAGCCACGACCTGGCGTCAATTCAATTAAGTGCGATGAGATGTGTCAAGCAAATTCCTAAAAGTTCAAGAAAGCTTTGCAAAAACAAAAACAAATGGCAAACTCATTTAATGAGTTTGATTCAACTTTTTCTGCCGAGTGAACCCACGGGATGAGCTTGTTGTTAATCATTCGTGTGCAAAGCGTCCATGTCGATTTTTGCGAAGGACGACGGAGGATGGTGGACGACGGCTTCGACGTTGACATTGATTGCAGTGGCTGTAATTGCAATTGCTGCGCCTTTGGTTCCACTCACTCACACAACAGTAGTTGGTGGTTGTGCTGTCTGGGATGTTGCGCTGAAGCCTGTGAAGACACCTGCTGCACGAATACAAGATCGAACTCTAGTTGGGACTGTTGCTCCTCCTGCTACAAGCGCTCGAAGAAACACACCTACGAGTCTCAAGGCGTTTATCGACGCATGAGTTCGTCGCAGCGATACGAAATCCAGGCGATTCCGGTCTACGTACAGCGTCGTTCACCAGCACCCGAAAAACGTCCTTTCCCAGCACGCGAAAACACTCCCTCACCGGCTCTCATAGTCCTCTACGACGAGAATATGAAGTTTTAAATGCGATGCATATTGATTTCTATTTACTATCAGAGTCAACATTGGGTAGATCGTTTGAGTACACAGTCGCTGTGTCTGGTTTGACTTCTGGGTGTGCCACGTACACTGGTATAACAGTGATGTCTGCCAGCCCTTCCGAATCCATTCGAGCATATCCGTCGGTTTGCTCTGACGTCTTTCGCTTGTATTCGGTATCGTCATCAAATAGAATCTCGCAGCAAGCTTCGCAAATCTCCTCACAGGAGCAGCACACCCAATGCTTTGTAGACCTGTCGTAGCAGTAACAGTAGCAGCAACAGTCGTCGTCCATTACTATCGTGAGCGCTTACTTTAAAAGTGCAAATGACCACGCCGACGATCCTCTAAGCTGCGCCTCATCAAAATGCGATGCGAATTTCTGATATCATCCGACATTTTAGCTCGTAGAAGAGTCACATGAGTTGATCTCATTGAATGCAGAGCACCTTTGGAGTACCCATCGGAGTGTGACACACCCAATTATCTGCGCCCATGAAGTTTTACTATGGGAGGGACGTAGTATTCTAGTCAAGCAGGAGTTATCTCAAGATCTACGATGTATTAGGGGCATGGCGGATGGCCTCAAGAGATGAATGGACATTGAAGTCATCTTCATTTGTTTTTCTTCTTCTTGATTACCAAGATCAGAACTCTGTCGATAGTTGACGGCGTCGTTGTTGACGTCAAGCGAGTCGTTTTGTTTAGCACTTGACCTTCTTGTAGGTGATGTCCATGCGGCCACGCTGGTAGCCGTTCTTGTCTGTGTCGATGGCGTTGAAAGCGTCCTGCGACAAGTCAAAGACGTTGCCGCCCTTGTCAACGACCTTGACAGTGACCTTGGCCTTGGTGCGCGTGTTGGTGACCTCAACACAGTCACCGCACTTGAGGTCGGTGCCGACCTTGGCGTAGGCCGTGATGCGGGAGATGGATGTGAACTTGATGTTGCAGTAGGTCTGCTCAGGCTTGACGCCACGGTAGTCGTGGTAGGTGGCGGTGGTGGCGGCTTCGGTGGTGGCCGAGAGGGCGACTAGAGCGGCGATGGTGAAGGCGCGAAACATGGCGACTTGGAAGCTTGGCTTGTGTTGAGAGGAGCAAATTACAGGCTGAGA
Source organism: Pythium oligandrum (assembly GCA_020085045.1). Taxonomy (NCBI): domain Eukaryota; phylum Oomycota; class Peronosporomycetes; order Pythiales; family Pythiaceae; genus Pythium; species Pythium oligandrum. Next base: position 355,243 of record JAHRIK010000024.1, on the reverse strand, counting down.
GTTATGTCGATCCTATGTGGGGTCATTGCAGCTCAAGAGGATACAAAACTCTAGAGCGTAGGTACTCAGTCGTCCCCTCTGGTTCTGGTTCCGGTGTATACATTTTTTATGCGCAACCCGAGATGTATCATCGGTGGATCCTTGAGGATCGTCGTGGGTGACGACAGCCCAACAGGTCATGTGAGCTTGTGGACATCTCTGCGCCAGGTGACGACAACAGGCTCCATCACAAACATCTGGTAGTATGAACACGCGCATGCATGAATCTTTGGAGATCGATCAATGTTTTGGCGTTTTGATTGCTTATTTGATCTGTGAGCGGGGAAATAGATCCGGCACAAACGAGGAGTATGACGTCAACCCTGTCTGCCTAGCTGGCTCGTTGCGTTGCCTACGTATATCCCAGACGCAAATCCGACCTGGAAGCCTCGATTCAACGTCAACGTAGCACATCATGCTGCTCGATGCCTTTTCCTTACCGCGAGGGCAGCATCGAATTGCATGGATCACTAATGTGGTTGTAATCCACCGAAAACGGTTTGTGGTGGTGAAGAAGTAGCTGTACATCAAGTTGCAAGGGGAAATAACAACGACAATGGTATCTCGCAAGTCATTCCTGCATAGCTGCATTGCCGCCTTGTTCCTGCATGGATTCCATCCATCCCCAATCAGCAGATCATTGCCTGAGATGAAGTCGCCATGGAGAACTGCTCGTGCATCGTGCAGCATATCCCGCGGCAATCGTAACGACGCTAGAACGTTGCACATCAGTACAGATTTAGAACCCATGTCTACGACTGATAAACAAGCAACAATTGTTAGCTTAGGCAACCACTCTATCCAGTACCGAGCTGCAAATAGACGAGATGAATGGCTGCTAAAGACGAACAAGCTTCAGCGCTCGACAATTTCGTGTTTATTCATTTTTTAAATTTTAGGATCACAAGACACACGAGACTTCGCTATCACCGAATTCTAGGTATAGATGGTGGAGACTCAATTGATATCAATCGAACTCCATTTAGCACTTGACCTTCTTGTAGGTGATGTCCATGCGGCCACGCTGGTAGCCGTTCTTGTCTGTGTCGATGGCGTTGAAAGCGTCCTGCGACAAGTCAAAGACGTTGCCGCCCTTGTCAACGACCTTGACAGTGACCTTGGCCTTGGTGCGCGTGTTGGTGACCTCAACACAGTCACCGCACTTGAGGTCGGTGCCGACCTTGGCGTAGGCCGTGATGCGGGAGATGGATGTGAACTTGATGTTGCAGTAGGTCTGCTCTGGCTTGACGCCACGGTAGTCGTGATAGGTGGCGGTGGTGGCGGCTTCGGTGGTGGCCGAGAGGGCGACTAGAGCGGCGATGGTGAAGGCGCGGAACATGGCGACTTGGAAGCTTGGCTTGTGTTGAGAGGAGCAAATTACAGACTGAGAGTTCGCCCGGGTGCGTATAATGCGCACTTGTTCTTCTTTTTCTGCTTCTGGTTCCGCAGTTTTCCGAAACATGCACCCAATGAGGTGCTCAGACCAATCACAACGGGTAATTGTGGATGACGACGATCCTGCTACACGAACGAGCTTGTGGCCATCTCAAGGGCTGATGACGACGATGATTACCTACCGAAACAGCCGGTGGCACGAACACGCACACGCACACGCACACGCACACGCACACGCACACGCACACGCACACGCACCGAATCGTGGGAGTTATCATTGATAATCCTCCAAGATTCGGTGTGTGTGTGTGTGTAAGGATGATAACTTATCATCCTTCAGCAGCCCCTGCTCCCAATATGACCACGTTACGTGTTAATGCTGAACATGCTCTATGCTCTATCGCCTCACAGCCTTCAGGTGGCTCGTGAATGTGCTTGCTTGCTGTATTTAACGGAATGGATTCTGTTGATGAATCGACTGGGTATTGACTCCATTCGTGCAGCACAGGTTAGCCTGATACATGCAGTCGTTTCTTCGTCGCGCTCGCTGTCTTATTCATGCAAAGATTTCACGTCACCAATCCGCAAATCATGGCCAAAGATGTGAGCGCAATGCTCCAAGCTTTGTGTGGTAGGCGATTACCGTCGCCATAGGCGAGGGTAATCACTCGGGTCAGTGGAGCGTCCCCTCTGCCTTTAGATCACTCTGCGGGAGCTTGCAACCGTATCAATCGGAATCCTAATAGTTCCTCCGCCCAAACAGATGTCGTGGTTGTTGACTTTGACAGTATGGCAGTGGATCACAGTAGCCTCGACCAACTTGAAGTGGATGCTGTCGACAGTGGGCATGGTAGTAGTTCAAAACAGTGCGACCGGTGCTTGCCAGCGGAATGCACTTACTCCCTGCTCCACGTGTCAGTAGGATGATTAATGCGAGATCAGGTTTAGTTGCTCATGCAGTTGCCTTACTTGCACGCCTGGTGGGAGACAACAGGGGTGATATATTCCGCCCGACAGGTTTTTGGTTTGGGATTTTTCAAACATGGGCGATTCTGTCAGTCCACTGTGCAAGCGCATCTTTAAGCTTCCATGTGTCTGCGCATTTCGTCCCCAGCCAGTCCGAGTTTGAACGCGATCCAGCATTGTCTTATGATGGAGACGCCGAGGAATCCGTCGCGCACGAGGCAATGAACCATCTCTCATCACGCTTTTCCACAACGCTCGCGTCGACCTAAGTGATTACGGATAGAAAAAAGACATTTACCGTGGCGAACGGCCGAGTGCCGTGGACATGGAGCTCGCATGCGGTTCCTGTACGTAGTAAAAGACCGTGAAGTGAGTGAAGCCATCCCACCACTTAACCCGGCGCGTCATCGTGGAGGTGAGACCCAGTCAATTACCGGAGCTCGTATGCGTTTTCACAGGTTGCCGTCTGTTTCTTGCCCCAAAGTGTCACCCACAAGACGTTTTATTACAATTCTATATCCCCATCCTCTTGCATGATTGGCTGAAATATCGCCAGCTCGCGTCAAAGCCTCTGATATCGAATAGATCTGCTCCAAGCGTGCCCGGGGGGAATGAATGCCCCTCATGATTGGCGCTGCGTAGCAACAGGCCACGCGTAGACGCAGTCACTTCGTCTTCTTTCTCTTCGTCCTCCGACCGCAACAAGCATGCTGCGCTCGCTGCTCGTGCTCGTCGCCGCGGCGCTGATGCTCGCCGTGCAGGCGCATCGCGTGCACAAGCTCCAAGACTTTCGCGGCCACGGCTTCCTGCTCAGCATGGAACCGGACGTGCCTGACAATGCCACGGCCTCCGTCAAGGAAGAGTACTTTGAGAAGGCCATCCTCGACCACTTTGCACCGCTCTCGGAACGCAAGTACTGGAAGCAGCGCTACTTTATCAACGAAGAGTTCTGGGCCGGACGCGACTACCCCGTGTTCATGTACATTGGTGGCGAAGGCCCGCTCGGTGCTCGCACGCTTACGGACCGCATGTTTATCAACTACCTTGCGCAGAAGCACCGCGCGCTCTTGGTGGCCGTGGAGCACCGCTTCTACGGCAAGTCGTACCCCACGACGGACATGAGTCTCCCCAACTTGCGCTACCTCAGCAGTGAGCAGGCGTTGGCGGATCTGGCGCACTTCCACGCGTTCCTGACCCAGAAGTACGGGCTTCTGGACGCCAAGTGGGTCGGATTCGGCGGAAGCTACCCTGGCAACCTTGCTGCATGGGTCAAACTCAAGTTCCCCACGCTTTTCGCCGGCACTGTCGCGAGTTCGGCGCCGTTGCTCGCCAAGACCAACTTTTACGAGTACATGGAGGTGGTCGGCGATGCCCTGCGCTACTTTGGCGGTGGCGAGTGCTACGACCGCGTGGAAAAGTCGATCAAGGACTTGCGGGAGCTCATGGACGGTGGTCGGGAAGGCCGCAGCAAGATCGACACGCTTTTCCAGCCGTGCTACCCCATGGTGAACGAGTTTGACGACTCGGTCTTTGAATCCTCGGTCATGGGCGCGTTCCAGGACATTGTGCAGTACAACAAGCTCCACGGCGATTGGACGGTCAAGGACATCTGCCACCACTACGCCGATACCGAGCAGCAGCCAATCGAATTGCTGGCTTCCTTCCTCAACAAGACGCGCACGAGGGACTGTTTGGACTCCAAGTTCGAAGGCGCTGCCAACGCGACGGTCGAAGTGCTCCAGAACGCTACGTTTGACGGCGAGAGCAGCTCGCGTCAGTGGTTTTACCAGACGTGTAACGAGTTTGGCTACTTCCAGACGACCACGAGTACCAAGTCGCCTTTCACGGCGCTCAAGACGCTCACTGAACGCAACGTCGGCCTCGAGGTCTGCAAGCGCGTGTTCCACGTCGACGTCTCACCTGACGTGGAGAGCACCAACATTGACTACGGTTCGTTGCAGATCACTGTCGAGAATGTGACGTTCCCAAGTGGCACGATCGACCCATGGCACGCTCTGGCTGTCAAGAACTCGACGCAGCTCCACTCGACGACCGCCGAGGCCGTGTACATCGAAGGCACGGCGCACTGTGCCGACATGTACTACCCAAACGAGAACGACACGGTGCCAATCCAGTGGGCGCACGCCAAGATTGCTGCCAACGTCCAGCACTACCTCGGCGACAGTCCTGCCACCGAGCTCGCTATCGAATAGGCTTCTTTGTAGTCGTAATATACTGGGTTTCCAACCTTTTCAGTCGTCGATATCGCCTTGTAGATCGAGTGCGAGGTTGAGTTTTTCCTTGACTGTGATGAGTTCGATCTTAAAGACCAGTGTGGAATTGGGTGGGATCTTGGGCGGTCGGCCTTTGACTCCATACGCGAGCATCGGCGCCATGGTGAACTTGGCTGTCTCGCCAACACTCATGCGTTGCAACGCCAAGTCAAAGCCCTTGATCAAGTGACCCGCGCCAACACAAAACTCAAGCGCACCGCCCCGTTTCCGTGTGGATTCAAACACGACGCCGTCAGCTTGGAATGCACCGGTGTAATGCACTCGCGCGTACTGTCCAGGGATGGGATAGTTCAATCCATCACCAGCAAACAGTATTTCATGGCGTAATCCGTCGATTTGAGCACGTCGTGCCGCCTCTTGTGCTGCAATTTGTGCTTGAAGCTCCGCAAAGGCGGCTGCATCTTTCTCTTTCTGCCGTCGTCGCTCTTCTTCCTGCCGTCGACGTCGCTCGCGTTTGGCTTCGAGTCGCTTTTGCTCGGCAATCCAGTCGGCGTTCCACCACTCGTAAAGCTTGACGCGCGACTGCTTCATCACGTCGTTAAGTTCGTTCAAGACCCCCTGGGCTATACCCAAGGCTAGGAGCTTGGCCATTCCCGACTGTTTGCCGTTTTCTTTCATCATACTCGCGACGATCTGCAGAAACTCATTGAAACCAATGGTTCCGCTGCCATCATCATCGACTTCCTGGAGCAATTCGCGGACATTGAACTCGTCCACTTTGCGTCCAAGCTTCTTGATCAGAGCTTGAAGCTCGTGTTCATCGATAAAGCCGCTACCGTCAAGATCGAGTTTGATAAACTGTCGCTTGAGATTATCCAACTCACGTGGCCCAAAGATTAACGCGAGCTCGAGGGATGCCGAGTAATTGACGTTCTTGTCCTTTTGGCGACGCAAAATCATGAGGAACTCTTCGAATTCCACTTCACCGTTCGAGTTTTCGTCCACTTGCTTGATCATTTCCTCGACATTCTTGAGCGTAATCTGCTCCCCGAGCGATTGAAGCAGCTTGAGCAACTCCTTGGAGTTGATTGAGCCACTTTTGTCCGTGTCGTAGTGATCAAACTGCTGACGAGCGAGCGTGCGTTCGTGAGCACTGAAGCCCATGGCGTCACGCTCTCCCCCGTCTTCTTCCTCCTCCTCGTCTTCCTCGTCTTCCTCATCTTCTTTGCCATCTTCCTCGCCGCTTTCTATGTCCTCCACGGTCGTCCCATCAGCGTTGACCGGCCCACTTGTCCGTCCAGCGTCCGCCTTAGCGTCATATACACCCTTGACCTCGACATCAGCCTCACCCTTGAGCATCCTGGGCTTCTCCCATGTCGTTTCACCCGTCCGAGTGTTGTGGTAGTAATACAACCCCGAGTCTTCGTCGTAAAACTTCTCGAATACACTACTTAGGACAAGTTGGAACTGTTGTCGCGCATGCCGACCACGGAATAGCCGCTGGATCGTCGCGGCAGCAGTCTCCTGAACGTCTGGATGTGTCTCCACGGGTGTGAAGGACGGTGGGGATGCTAGGTTTGGTGTTGTATCCATCTTCGTTCTCAAATGAAATCGAAGAGTCGCGAATGAATTGCCTTTGGAGCTTTATATATTCAAAGATACTCATTCCTAATATGATCAACCCTTGTGGTTCGAAGCAAGCGGCTGCACGAAGACTGGGATCGGCTGGACTTCATAGAATTTGGTGGAGCTCACTCGCTGGTATACGCCTTGGGCCGGAGTTGGCTCGCTGTGGGAGCAACACCCGGAGCTGCTGCAACTGCAGCTAAGGGCGTTTCCACAGCCGTTGCAACAGTCGGCGATCCCACGAAAGCAGTCTCTGCACTCACAGCAGCCACAGTCCCCACAGTCACAACTCCCACAGTCACAACTTCCGCAGTCTCCACTGCACCCGTCACACATGATAGATCTTCAGTCTCTTGAAGCCAATTGGATAGTGATAGTGGAGATCGACGTGGTCTTCTGGAATTGAATGCGCTCGTGTGTAATGGCTGCTCACATACTGGAGCTTGAATTTTTATTCGCTCAGTTTAGTTTCATCTTTCGAATCAGCCACCGAGCTTCAAGGCTTCTCACAATGCGACAACCGGTGATATGATTTGAAAAATTTAGAATCCATTCCTCGCCAAGAATATGGAGACCTTGGAGGTTGAAGAAGACTGTGTGAATCTTCTCATTGGAAAGATATGTTACGTATATTTAGAGGAGGTCTGTGAGCAGGTAGACATTATTCTCGTTGAAGATTCGTGTAGGCAAGTGGATGATCTTATGCAGTGTACACAGCCTCGATATAAGATGTCGTGCGCGTTACGACATTAAATGAAGCGGATTCATCCTCTGTGTGATAGTCACCGGGACCTTGTTGAATATCCAAGTCGCTACCGTCCATTGCAAAAAATCGCTGGAGCTGCTCGCGATGCACAGACATTCTCATTCTCTTTCGTGAGGAAATTCTCGCACGGACGTTCACACGTGGTCCGGACCTAATCCGTAGAGGAGGATATTTTCGTGGCAGCATTACTCGTATGTGCGGTGAAGAAATCGCTAGGGTGCGTACCAGATTCGACCTAGGCTCGCCGTAACCTTGATGCGCACAACTTTGGTTTAAATGTGCAATCAAAAGGGCGAGGAAACCCAAGCCATAAAAACCTGTTGCTGATGCTCACGAATCTCTATTTCACCGACATCAAATTTACAGATACTTTCAACACAGACATCACAGTCCACTAAACTACCTCACGTTTATGGAAATTTGTGCTCCTTGTAGTAATCGCACCAACTCGAATACACCCTCAATTTGAAGTTACTTGAGAGCTGAACGTGTGGGACCTGCTCTGCAATTTCCAGATGAAGGCTGTGGTCGATGCGGGCCTTGTGGGGATTTGTTTAGCTGAGGAGGATGGACGTAAACTGGGACTGACACAACTTCGTAGCGGCGACCGGTCGAGTGCGAGCGATGGTAATTCGAGCGCTGATACGTTCGATTGTGGTTGGGGCGTCGAAAGAGCTCACAGCAGGAGAGACAATCGCCACACGCAAAGCATGCACCACAGCCGTCGTCACTCATCCTTCACTTGCTTCGCCACGCGCTAAAGTGAGAATGACTAATAAACCAAACTGAGAAGTGATTTTTTTTCAACAGTAACCTCTTCAAATCGATACCTAAATTTTCACTTCTGTCATATGGCTGGTCTTTTTACAAAATGAACCCATTGGAGTCCCATCAGAGGGTTCGGCGGATGTGGACCAGGCTCGACTGTCCCTATCACTCAGATAAAAATCAATGGGGAGTGGGCATTTGTTTCTCTTCTACCACCAGGTTTGATACGTGACGATGGTGAAAAATGCTTTATAATTTTCGGTGGTGCAGTCCTCCAACCCAATCTGGCATTCAGTAGGAGGAGAAATGAAGGAGTGTACATGGCAAATAACCTTTTATGACTCATTGCTCGTACTAACCTCGCATGTGACAAATATGGAAATGGTCCAAATGTCATTTTTGAAGTGACCCGATCACGTACGTCCCGGCTCGAGTGGCGCTGACCATTTTACCTCCTGATGTCTCACTCGCATTATGTCGAGATGCTGCTGTTTGTCGTCCCCTTCATCACTCTAGAGGAACATCAAGATTCCGTTGAAGTGGCATGAAACCCGAGATACGTACTCTATGAAGCTGCTTATGGCCAATGATATGAGGGCTCCCTGCTGTGCGCATTCTCCAGCGACTCGTGAATTCGATTTGGTACTACCGAGTATTGGATCTCGTGTGTCCAATTCCTCGATAGTTGATCTTTCCTGTGAGATGACTGAGGAGGCAACTGGTTGAAGATTCCAACAGAGGGAAAGTGGCCAGTCCGTGAGTCGTGAAATCCATCCAGACGCAAGAAAGAGGCAGTTGTCATTCCCGCACAAAAAGAGATATCTGGATATTTCCATACAGTGATCGGATAATACGCAGTTTTGACTGGTGGATTCCATACCTTGTGCAGATATTATCGAATGTCAGCATTCGAAGAGGCCAGTGAGTTGCATGGAACGAATGTCATGCAAAAGAGCGTGACGATCTACAACTGCTCCGATGGTGATTGTCACTCTATCTTTTGATGCGTTGCTCGCTTATACTTGCGGTCTCACTGGTCGCAGCGCTCGTCGCGTGCGTTGCGGCCCTTGAGCAGAGTCCCAAGATTCCGTTGGCATGGGTGAAAGAACGACGTACGTACGCTGTGGAGGTGGTGGTGGATAACAAGAAAGTGACGATGCAGATCGGCACGCTCTCCAGCGATACATGGTTAAAATGCAATGCTTCTCTTGAGTGTTATCGACATACATGCACGAACGTCGTGACAGTGGAAAGCGGACAGATGTGTATGACGTCAGAAACGACCTCGACTTTGGATTGGATTGTTGCCGACATGACTGCACCCGACTTCACGTTCGGTTGGCAGGAGCCTATCGACACGCGAAATATCCCATCACAGCTCGTTGCGTCGGCGTATTTACCGGCCAAGAACGGAGGATCCGATCCTCCAACCACCAGTCCAGCCATGGGGGTTCTTGGGTTCGGTAGAGGACCCTCCGTTCTCGGTTCTGCAAAGATGAAAGGTCTTGTATCGAATATGATTGACAGCTTTTCACTCTTCCTAGCGAACGAGACATCGGGAGTTCGCTCATACATGATTTTGAATGGCGTGGACAGTGAACACTTGAAGTCTCAAGGGTACACTCAACAGATTACGATTCCGCTTTGGCCTCCTCAAGGTGCAAGTTCCTCCATCTCTTGGGCCATTCCCGTAGGGCATTTGCCTTCGGGGACGCGGGGCCTGTTCTCCCTCATCTCAGCGACGCTAACAGTGAAAGTGATGGTATTCTGTCGGCAAACTCACGTGGCATCGAAGTACCCAAGAAAGTTTTTGACTATTTTATGTCCCTTGGGAACATCTCGAGTTTGTGTGAGCCCGACGGCAATGTCGAAGACCCAATTTTCCTCTCTTGCGACCCAAGTGTCTTCGCTCAGCTCCCGCGTATCACGTTCTACATCGACATGTATGCGTTCTATCTTGATCCTGAGGACTACACATATGCTGCCGATGATAGCCACTTTAACCTCGGGACTCGCACATTCATCATGGTTGCTAAAAGCGTGTTCAACGCAGATGTGTGGATTCTCGGCGCGCCATTCTTACGGAAGTTCCCAACGCATTTCCAGAATACGGATCCTGCAGTCACGGTGTTCTGTGTAGATGGCATCACCTGCCAGACAAAACAACACCGTGATCTGGGTGCCAAGAGCCTTGAGTCTGTCATTGGAGGCTCTTCGAGTTCAAGTTCGGGCGCTTCCAAGGTCTCAACAGCAGCTATCGGCTTCGCCATTGCCATTTCAGTGGGCATCGTACTTGTCTTCGCCGTGCTCTTTGTACTCCAGCGTCGGCGGAAGCTACGCGAGCAGCAAGCACAACGTCGAGAGAACGCTGTCCAGGATTTCTACGATCGATTACGACGAAATAACGTGGAAACCGTGGCAAGTGAACAGGATCTGGCGTCTCGACTTGGGCCAGGAGCAGGCTTGCAGCTGCCTTCTGTGGCCGAGGTAGACGACGTAGTAGAATTAGTCACTCCCCCGACAAGTTATCGACGTTAGCAAAACCAATCTTTAACATACAAGTAAAGTGTAACGGTGTCTTCACGATACGAGTTCACATGGCTACAGTAACCTGACCAAGTTGCCTTTCGATCAGCGAAATGGATATTGTCCAATCCAACTGCATAATATCCATTCCTATTATCTAAAAATCGGGATTCGTACTGCGGGTAGGGGGTGACGTCCTCTGGCCCTCTCTGACCTTATTGGATAGGTCGGCTTTGATTGGTCCGTTTTGAGGAGCTCCGTCTTTTGATTGGCTAAAACCCAATGACCTGCACGTTCCACGGTTCATGAGTGCGATGGCGACTCCGACCTGGCTGATGACCAGCGGCCTCGTCATTCCTCTCGCTAAATAACACGAACAGCGCTACTAATGCGGCTGCTGGTCGTGGTTATGGCCGCCGCGTCGACAGTGGTGTCGGCCAGCGACAAAGTGCCGTTGACGTGGACCGACCGCCGGACGTACACGCTCGAGATCAAGATCAATGACCGGAACTACACGATGCAACTCGGGACCCTCTCCAGCGACGTGTGGCTCCAGTGTCGGTCGTATGTAGATTCATGCTCCAAGACGATGTGTGCTAGCGTTTTAGCAGTGGAGAGCGGGCATGTGTGCACTACTCAATCCACTGCATCCCTGGAGTGGTCGGCGGTGAGTGTCAATGAGTCGAATTTCGTCATCAGCACCCAACAGCTCGCAGTGCCGGGCAAAGACTTCCCTGGACTTCTCAGTTCAGCATATTTACCAGCAAAGGACATGGTTTCCAATCTCCCATTGGTCACATCTGCGGCGGGTGTGCTTGGTTTGGGTCGTGGAGGCTCCATAGCTAAGTCTCCCAAGCTGTTGATCGAAGACTTCTCGTTGTATTTACGTGGAGAGGCCGAGAAAGACGCGTCATTCCTCATGGTGAAAGGCGTGGACAACGAGTTTTTATCGTCGAAGGGGTACAAAACTCGTGCCAGCATTCCAGTTTGGGCACCAAGTAGTTCCGAGTTCAACGCTGTGAACAAAAGCATCTCGTGGCCAGTCGAGATCAAGGCCTTTGCTGTCGGTGACAAGGGACCTACAACTCCTCATTCGAAATCATCGAGTCAATCAAGTGTCGGCATCTTGTCCGCCAATTCCCGTGGTATTGAAGTGCCTCGCGCTGTCGCGAACTATTTTGCAACTCACTTCCTCTCTGTGGATGTGTGTGCTTACGTCGACAACCTTGAAGACCCAAGTTATCTTTCCTGCCCGAAGGACTCCGTGAAGGACCTCCCTCGTCTCGCTATCTACATCCATGACTCTGTGTTTTACCTTGAACAAGAAGACTACACGCACACCGACCCAAGCGATGACTCCCGGGTGGTGATCGACATAACGGAAGGCGTCGTCAGTGACGAGAATGTTTGGGTTCTTGGCGCACCTTTCCTGCGTAGGTTTCCGTCGTATTTCCAGAGCATAGCGGGCGCCGTCACATTGTACTGTGTTGCCGACTCCTCATGCAAAGCTCAGGCAACGATTACCAACATCGCCAGCTTGGAAGATGCGGCATCGACTACCCAAAGCGACTCAACCAGTGAATCCATCTCACCGACCGAGACCAAATCCAAGTCTAGCTTCTCCATGGTCGCCATCGGGTTTGCAGTGGCTGTCGGTGTTGGCGTGGTCCTCGTGATGGCTGTGTTCTATATGATCAAGCGTCGACGGAAGCAACAATCACAGAGCCAGGAGGCCGCGGTGCAGGACTTTTATAATAGATTACGACAGAACGAAGTGGAGACGATGGCAAGCGAGCGTGATCTGGCCTCACAACTGGGCCCTCGCGCGCAAGCACAGCTCCCTCCCGTACCAGAGGTAGCTGATGTGGCTGAAATGGTCACGCCGCCAACAAGCTACCGGCGTCAGTAGAAACTACGACTAGGATTCCTAAAATTATCGAATCGTTCGACTAATTGAAGCAGTCGAGGTATTAAACTGAAAATGTGGAACATTCCGATTCTTCGCTCATTTTTAGTCACACTAATAACCCAATTTTTCTTCCATCGAAGTATGTCGTTCCTTCCGTCTCCGCCCGCCTTTGGATTCATTGCGCCGTACACACAACTTGTCCTACTCCACCGTCTTTCCTGTCAGCTTTGCATTCGGTGTTTGGTTGGCTGCGAGACACGCAGGATCGCTCTCGTGATGCCGAGAATCCCACTCCTATGGACAAATCGGCGGACATATGCGGCACCAATACGGTTCGATGACACGGAGTACACGCTTCAGATCGGAACTCTCACCTCCGACGTCTGGCTCGAATGTGAGAACGACGAGAACTCTACACTTGCCTGTCGGAGCGCGTGTGATGGAGTGGTCACTGCGGAAAGTGGCCAGTTCTGCGTCTTGCCTCAACTGAACGTGTCGATGGAATGGCCCGAGGCAAGCCTCGCGTTTGAGGACTTCCCAGTCACAATAGAAGAATCGCTGTCGATGCTCAATGCGTACGCCGCGATCGCTTCGGCCGCCTATCTAAAGATGCAGAGTGACATCGCCTTGCATTTTCCATTGGGTGCGAAGACCGACGGCGTCCTAGGACTGGGAAGAGGTCGAGCAGCCGTCGAGCGCAACTTCTACACGGCTGTGGCAGTCGAGAATCAACCTCACACAGCTGCTGTTAACAGCTTTTTGCTGTATTTACGAGACGAATCGAAAGAACAAGCCCAGAACCAGTCGTTCCTGGTGATAAATGACGTGGACACTACGTTTCTCGCGACAGATGGCTTCCCGACAGCGCTGTCATTGTCTCTGTGGACGCCTGAGATCCGAGATTCCCAAGATCCAAGCAGCAATGTGTCATGGACGGTCGAGGTACAAGCAGTGAGTTTCGATACCGAGACAACCTTCGTCCCGCACGGCTATCGAGGAAAGAACGCAGAGACGTCGAGTGTCGGACTCTTGTCTACTAATTCACGAGGGATCGAAGTCCCGTCGGACGTGTTTGACTACTTCCGGACCAACTTCCTTCCGTTCAACGTGTGCTTCTACGATCCAGATCGCGAACCACCGCTGTATTACGCGTGCGAGCCGTCAGGACTGGACCAATTGCCACGGATCGGCATCTACATCGGCCATAACGTCTTCTACCTCGACCCCGCCGACTATACACACCCATCGATGATCAACAAAAACCAAATCGTCGTCGAGGTCACCCAGAGCATCTTCCAGGACGACGTCTGGGTGCTCGGCTCGACGTTCCTCCGCAAGTTTCCATCGCATTTCCAGCAAAAGGAGTCTCTCGTGACTCTCTTCTGCGATGGAAGCACCACCTGCCACCCGCTTGCTGTCGACGCCAAGCTGGAGCTCGTGCGCATTGATCCACCCATCGACACGGGCAGTCACACAGCGTCGTCAGCCAGTGCAGCGGGCGATGACGTTGTGATCGACGTAAACGTGAACAAGCCAAGCTCCGGGTACTCGACGGTGGCGCTGAGCTTCCTGGCTGTCTGTGTGGTCGGCATTGGCCTTGTCTTGCTCGTGTGGTACATCGTCAAGCGTCGACGCGATGCCGCCCACGCCCGCGAACAAGCCGCGCGTCAGGACTACTACGACCGTCTTCGCCGGGACGAAGTGCCCACCGTCCACAGCGAGCGCGACCTCGCCGAGCAGCTCCGCGCCCAGCAAACAGCCTTCACCACCTACCGAACCGAGCGCGACGTCTTCCAGGGCATCACGCCACCCACCAGCTACCGAAATCCACAGCGTTCCGGCGCGTAGCTCTTCGTGTTCTAGCCTGTTTTGAAGCGTTAAACGAGTCGTTCTGTCCACTCTACGTGGCTTCAACCTGTACGCCCGGCTCATAGACCCCCATGTCGTGTCCAGGGCCCATGTCCCAATGGCCCAATGGGCTTGATCATGATCATCGCCATGTGCATCTTCTTCTTCTGCGACATACTCAACTCAGGTGCCCAGTGCGCGAGTCGGACGTGACGCATCGAGTTTCAGCCAATCAGCACTCTTCATTCGTCGTACAGTCGTAATATCCACCAATCCCAAGGCCAGTTCCAGTGTCGCACGCTGACGACGAGCTCCGATCGGTGGAAGCGCCCAACGGCAGACGCGGAAGGAAGATCCGCACGAGCGCACTGACGATTCCCCAGTGAACCGCGCACATGGCCGAGCATATCCCACTGCGTCGCACGCGCCGCGTGCCTCTCGAGGCGCTGCGTCGTCGTCTCGAGGGCCAGGCGTCCTCGAACGGCGTCGTGCCGCTCGAAAACTACAGCGGCGTCGTGTATTCCGCGGAAATGACGATCGGCAACGGCACGTTCCGTGTGCAGGTGGATACGGGCTCCTCGGATCTTTGGCTCTCGTGTTACTACGTGGATCGGTCGCGTTGTCAACTCACGTGTCCGTCCAGTGCCGTCGTCATCACGTACGGCTCGGGGGACGTCTGTGTTGTACGTGAGTATGCCGACGTGCAACTCGGCAGCATCGCGATCAAGGACTACGCCGTGGGGGTGGCCATGGGAGCCAACGTGCTGCCCAACTCGGATAGTATCCTCTTGGGCGACGTGGAAGGCCTCCTGGGACTCGCGTACCCGTCGTTGGTGACCATCCCGTCGCCCGTGGGGACCTTCACCGACTTTGTCAAGAGCTTCTCGACGTACCTCACGGCGGAAGACGGCTCTGATGGGTCGTTCCTGCTCTTGAACGCTGTGGACGAGGATTTTATCAAGGAAAACAAGCTCACGGGGCTGTCCGTGCCGCTCAAGAAGGCGGAGCACTGGACATTGGGGCTCACGTCGTTCCAGATCGGAGACGAGACGGCCGTGGCGCCGTGCTCGGCCAGCGGCATGTCGTCCGGAAGCTGCAACGCCATCATCGACTCGGGGACCTCGCTGCTCATCATGCCGGCCGACTTGTACCAGAGCTTTGCTGAGACGTACCTCCTTCCAAACGGCTGCTTCACGAGTGAAGAAGTGGCCTCGGGCCAAGTGTACATTTGTGACAGCAGCATTAACCTGCCTCGCCTGGGCTTCACCTTCTCGAACGCGAGCTTCTACTTGGAGAAGGCGGACTACATCATCGAAGCCTCGCCCACCAAGATCATCGTCGAGCTCCAGGCCGCGTCGACGATCAACGAAGCAGCGGCGCAGATGTGGGTCTTTGGCGATACGTTCCTCAAGCGCTTTTACACCAACTTTGAAGTGAACCAGGGCGTGACCTTTTACTGCAACGAAGGCAAGACGTGTGCGACCAGCGGAAGTTCAGTCACGAGTTCAACGACCAGTAGCAGCACGACAGACACCTCCACCCCCTCGACCGCCCCGGGATCGACCCTCCTCGATGGGACGTTCTCGCCGTCGACCATTGGCGGCACGAGCAGTGGTGACGACAAGAGCAGTGGCTTGTCGAGTCTCGAGCGCACGCTGATCATCGTAGCGGCGGTGCTCGGTGGACTACTACTGATCCTCCTCTTCTTCATGCTCCGACGCTGGCTGGCGGTGCGTCATCAACGCAAGGCGCAGCAGCAGCGCGCCATGGCCTACAACGGCGGCGAGACGGTGGCGTCGACAGGCGACGCGTACAACATCGTCATGTCGCCGATGGCGCACACCAACAACACGCGATAAACGTCGCGATCGTGTCCTGTATCCATCCTCCGGGTATTTATTTGTATCAAATGGCAGCGTGCAGACATATCTTACATGTAATACAGCATCCCTTTCATTGCCTCGTGGGTGTGATCTGCAGCACTTCGGTGAGACAAATGTCCAGCAGGTACGCCGTCAGTCCCCAGACAACATGAGGACCGCCGGTGAAGACGGGCGTGGCATTCGGTCGTCGGATCCAGTTGTTCGGGTCCACGAGGTCCTCGAGAGACACTGTGAAGAGCGACTCGACTTCGGCTTCGTTGATCACGACGGACTGATCACTCATTTCGCCAATGTATCCAACGACTGGCGTGACGGCGATGCCCGTGATGGAAGTGACGCTGGACCAGTCACAACGCAGGATGCCCAGCACTTGAACAGCGTCCGGCGAGAGCCCCACCTCTTCGTTCATCTCGCGAAGACACGTGCCTTCGATCGAGATGTCGTCGGCGTCCACCATTCCACCCGGGAAGCACACTTCGCCCTTGTGTTTCCCCACCGAGAGCGATCGCACGGTGAAGAGCACCGACGGAACGCCGTCATACATACACAATGGGATGACCACAGCGGCTCGATGCGTGTACGCCTTGGTGATCTGTCGCGGCAGTCGACTCAGTCGCTTGCGCATGCGCTCCAAGTGACGTTGCGAGAACGCATCACTCAGCGCCGTTTGTCGATGCAGCTCCGTCGTCTCGAGCGAGAACTGCTGATAGGGCTTGAGCACTTCACGTAGCTCCTGGATCTTGCCGGCATTCAGGAGCTCCGCACATAGTCGGAGTGTGTATTCGCTGCATAAAAGCACGTGAGCTTGGTCCATTATGTCCACCCAAGAGGACGTGCACTAACGTACCGATCTTGATACGCCGCGGCAAGCGCAGGCGCCGTGTAATTGTTCACGAGGAACGTCGCATCCATCATGGGCTTGACAAACTCGCGTGCCAGCACTTGCTTGTCTTCTTCGTCGTCGCCCACAGCATGAAAAGGCTCGCGCGCCGTGAACTGCGGCGGCAACGTCGAGCTCAAGACGCGCTCGTCGTCGTCCAGCTGGTCCATCGAGACGGAACTGAATCGATAGCGCAGCCGCGCGCCGAGCGGCTTCCGTCGACGATGCTGCTGCAGCGCACGCGCCCGCTCCGTGATTCGTCCCCATCGCCGCATCTTCGTCACTAGTGTGCTTGGTCGTCCAGCCGCCTCACTCTGCTTAGAAACGCAAAGAGGGGTTACACGAAGCAGCGTAACCCATTATGTGGTCCACACGACTAGCGAACCATTGGTTGTTAACTGATCCCTTTACGACCAATGAGTGAACAGATCCACTCGTCATGAGGAGCTCTTGACCGAGACGAAGTGGATGACGATGGAGGAGACGACGGTGCTCACGGCGTTGGTGTGCATCGTGGCGCTGCTGCTGGTCGTGGCGCTGCACAAGCTGCTGGCCAAGTGCCAGCGGAGGAGAGGCTATGTGTCGATTGACCAGGACACGCACGGCTTGTACTCGGACGCGCTCTTGAAGGCGAAAGATTCGTGGGAAAGCTTGCCTCGACATGCGTCGCCGTGAAGAAAATGTGGAGAATGTCACGGTGTACTGAAGGAATTTTGGAGTTTCACGAAGCGAACAAACAGTTTTGAGCTATGCAAGAAGAGAACCACAAAAGTGGTCACTACTCGTCGGATCCGAACCAAAGAGCGGCCACTTCGTCCGCTGCGGAAGCATCAAGGTAAACGTCAGTGAGTAGCAGTCGCTATTAGAGGTTGAGTGGAATGATACGTACGCGTTCGCGATATTGCGTTGGGTTCGTAGTGCCACTCGGACGTTGGATTTCGCGCGAAATCAAACGGATCTGGTGCGTTCGTCGGTGTTGGACCTCGGTGTCCTGGCATTGGCTTCTTGGACAGATGGGCGGGTCGATACGGAGCCGACACGTTATTGTTGCCTTGATTGCCGATCGTAGGACTCTTGAACTTGGAGCGGATTGCTGGTTTCGCAGGAACGCTCGGGTTGGAAGGAGCTCGTTGATGCTCTTGGTAGCTCGTCGATTCCATCGACGACGCTCCATTCAGCCGTGCTGCGAGGCCATGCGGTTCACTACTACCGTTGCTTCCTTCAATCTGAATCGGCGTCTCATTGATAATCTCGACAAGAAACCTGTAGAAGTCACACACATCAGTGTCATCATCAGGCACGCTCTAGTACTCGACGCACTTTGGTATGTCGATGTGCTCCTCATCCTTGCGGTCCCAATCATACACTGTCATCTTGGCCTCGTCCAGCACCTTGCCTGCACCACGCCCATCAACTCAAACCAACAGTGGAAACCTGCAAACACACTCACCGTCCGGCGGCTGTTCCTCGTACAAGACGAGGCGTCTGGACGCATGCAGCGCCACAAAGCCGTCGTGCCATACCTTGCGCTTCTGCGTCTTGTGCTTGGTGTACATGCACTCATAGTACGCCTCCGACGCGCCGCCGAGCAAGTTGCAGAGCTTCACCATCACTCTCTTCCCGCCTTTGGCGTCCGCACGGCAACAAGCGGCGGCAACAGCCCTCTATTGAGGGTATCTGGTGTCGTCCACTTCACAAAGAGCGCTCTATTCAGATTGTAAACGGTACACATCTGATACCGTAGACATGCAACCAAGTTGTAGAGACGCACGGGATTCTTTTTTCTGTGGCGGTTGGCCACTTCAAGAATAAAGTATTAGAGGTCCATCGTCTTTCACGAGGAGCGCTTGAGCCCTGCCAAGCACCGAGGGGCTGTGCTGGACTGGATGACGCTGGCGTTTTCGTGAGCTCTGGCGCTGTGCGGAGCTTCGTAACTCTGGCGACAATGAGGGTGGCTCATCCGCCTGGCGAAATCGTACCGTACGGTGGGCGTGATCATCTCCACATAGCCGTGGACACGAGTCGAGACACAGTTTTGTCCTCTCTGGCCATTCCTATAGTAAAATGGCAACGCACACGCGTAACGAGGACGCTGGGGTCAGCAGAAATCGCTTCAACTGTCCATCTCAGACAACACACGCAACGAAATGGTGCTAGGAGGTCGTGCGCTCCCCTCAAAAGCTGTACTCGAACCGAAACAAACTGTTAAACCCACGAGCGCATCCACCTCAGAAACTTTGACATCCAAGACATGGATCACTAGAACTCAACGTAGACTTGATTCTCTACAACCACAAAGGCACACACAAGAAGAAGCAAGCCGAAGCGCGCGGCGCATACATCGCCCCCATGAGCCCCAGCAGCGCTTCCGAGACCCCACGAAGAGCTCCACCAACTTCAACAAGTATAACATTTCAGAGGTCCCGATCTTCAACATAGAATCGACACCTGCTCTCATCCTGTCGCCAGTGCTGATGTCTATGCAGCCTCAACACTCGTCGCAAAGTGGACTAACCGCATAGACCATCGACCTAACGTGGATATGTAGAGGATATGCTCCGAGACATCCTGCCCCAAGGGCGTGCCTCACGTTTCATGCTGTTAAAAGAGACCATGAAACCAAACACTCGGCAGGACTGATCATCTTCTCGCGGACGGATCGTCTCGCGCCCTTCTCCTCCTCTTCACGCTGGATACGTAGGAAAGAAGCTGCGTCCGGTTGAAGTCTGCATGTCTTTTGATCCGCGTGTCTTGTTGGTCGGTTCCCAGAAACCGCACTCACTCCACCAATCAGATCGCTCTGTACCTATTATCCACCAATCACAATGCTGCATTTTAATGTAGCGGCGGTTGAAGTTGGCGCATTGCGTTGTGCCCAACTGGGTGATGATGCGCTCGTGGGAAATTCTTCCTTTTTCGATGAATATGCCGCGGCGTCCCAAGCAAACTCGTGCTCCGTGTGCTCATTCTCCAAGTTTCCCAGTGTCTCCCAAGTGGATTCCACCCTTTCCAGCGCTCTCTCGTTCTCGCCAGCATGGTCAAGTCGGACGTGTACTCCTCGCCTATCGTCTTCAGTCAGCTCGACTTGCGGGTCGGCCAAGTGATCGAAGTCACGGCGCACCCCAACAGTGAGAAGCACTACATTGAGCGTGTCGACATTGGCAAGGATGTGGTAATAGAGATGGTCATGGAGCACCAGCCATACTTCTCGGAAGAGGAGATCATCAACCGCAAGGTGGTGGTCTTGTGCAACCTCAAGGAAGTCAAGGTCGCGCGCCACAAGTCCAAGGGCTTGATCCTCGCGTTCAAGAACCCAAAGGGTACCGTCGAGCTGATGGAGCCCCACCCAGACGCAGAAGTGGGCGAACGCGTGTACGCTAGCGGCGAAGAGCTCGTCGACCCAGTGACGCCAATCCAGATGAAGAAGAACAAGGTGTGGGAAACGCTGAACAAGGACATCATGACCAACAAGAAGTTGGAAGTCATGTTCAAGGAGCGCTTCATTGTGCGATCGCGTGCCGGCCCATGCCACGTCGAGTCGGTACAAAAGTCGCCGCTCTTGTAGAGTAGTTGGCGTTTGGATGTTGACAACTTCCTCAGTGAGAGGCGCAGTTCTGCAAGCGTCTCGTGTACGATGTATCAGAGAACATGATTAGGATGGCTCTCTGAACCCCCAATCAACATGAAACCTAGTGTTCCCCTTCCATTTAGCGTGTCAATGAACAGCTCCGGCTTCACAACCCAAACAGACGAACCAGATAGCCCAAAATAATGAAAGTCAGCAGAGTGCCCAACCAGAAGAGTCCCAATTGCAAATCGACGGAGGATGGAAGAATTCCCACAGCGCGCGCTCTTCCAGGCGGCGGTGGAGCGCGACGTGGACGCAGTGCGAGTGTTCTTTGCTCAACCGAGCGTCGCGTCGGCCGTGGCAAGGTCGAATGCCGACCATCGACGCACGAGAGAGATCGCACTGGCATTGGACGAGTCACCGTTTTGTGAGACCTTCCGATTCCACCACGCACCACGGAATTGGTACACGTATTTCCCAAGCGACCGAAGCGATGAGCTGCGAGGGTTCCTCTTCCACTTGATCATCCATCACGAGCGGCTTGAAGTACTTCAATGGTTTCTGTCTGCGGAGGCGTGCGAAGTCGTTGCGGATACCATGCGAGGAGTGCTGGATCATCTCAGTGCCAATGTGATTCGGATGCGAGGGCGTGATAACACGGACGTGCTAGAGCTCATCTTCGAGTCGTATCTGTTTGTGGAAGTCCTCTCGCCGATCGAGCGCAAACATGCGCTGCAAGACCTGATGGATCAAGCCATTCTCCACAATCGTCCGGACCTCATTCGATTCATTGTCGCGCACGGCGTCGAAGTCAATGGATTCTCCTCGCGGGTAGCACCACTCGAGTATTGCGCATCGACCGGAAGCACGGGTTGCGTCAAGAAGTTGGTGGAAAGCGGCGTTTTCGGCGTGCTGTACAATCAATTGGGCCGTTCGGTCTGCTTTCGGAATTCTGAAGTTACTCGTGCTCTCCTCGCAAGTGGAGTGGATATGCGAGGCGTACCTGGCCGATGGACACCTTTACACACTGCAGTCAAAGAGCGCGAGATGGACATCGTCGAGACGCTCGTGGTGCATGCTCTCGTCGACGTGAATGCTCGCATGGTCGGTGGATCGACGGCACTGATGGACTGCGTGTCAGACGATATCTGGTCGGATTCTGGCTTCCCTATCGTCGTATTTCTGCTCGAGAATGGAGCCGACGCTCAGCTGCGCACCCGTACCGGCACTACAGCGATCCATTTCGCAGCAACTAGTGAAGTAGTGAACGAGAAAACGCTCGACCTCCTACTGAAGCATGGACCGGACCTCATTAACGCGCAAGATGACGAGGGAACGACACCATTGCTCTCAATGGTACAGCCCTACTCCTTCTCGTTTGCCATCGATGATCTCGATGCTATGCTGTCGAGGGGTGCAGATCCATATCTTGCAAATAGCCGAGGTGAGACAGCGTACAAGGAACTCATGAAGGATGCACGAGGACGCGCGTACGTGGCTTCACGTCCACATTTCTTCTCCAGTCAAGAGGGAGATAACTGATGCTAACTCAGTCATCGGACGTAGCACGCTCCAAGTAAACACGAGTGTGTTAGTTTTCCTTGCATACGAGCGCCAAACACTTCGTCACACACGTGTCATGCGTGGATGATTTACCCAAATGAATCAGTTGGTGAACCCAAAGCTACACGACTGTCAAATCATTTGCGTTGGGCTGATCATCAAGATGGAGGAGATCACACGCGCGGCGTTCTTCCAGGCGGCGATCGAGGGCGATCTAGCTACCGTGCAGCGCTTCTTCACACAGGCGAGCATGGAAGAATGCGTCATGAAGACCAATCAAAACGATTTCGAAGTGAGGGAGTCAGCTCTGGAGCGAAGCAGGTCCCCGTTCTCGGTTGGCAACTGGCAGCTGGTATGAATGCTCTCCAAGTCCCCAGGATGGCAAACTTGAAGTCTTTCTCTTCGAGCGGATCATCCGATACGAGCAGTTCCATGTACTCAGATGGTTCCTCTTGGCCAGTGCGTGCCAAGTCATTAAGGACACGATGGTTGGACTCGTTACTCTCCTGGCATATCATGCGATTCGTATGAATCACCCAGACGTTGTGGAGCTTCTGCTCGAGTCCTACGTGTTTACAGAAGTTCTCTGGCCAATCGAACGCATGTACGCCCTGCAAGTCCTGACGTATCAACCCATTTTCTTCGACCGACCCAATCTCATTCGTCTCATGGTCGCTTATGGCGCCGACGCGGATGGATTCTCACTATTTGACTATCTGATGACGACTTATATGACCGCATGTCTCTGACGGAGCATTGCGTGACGCATGGAAGCGCCGCTTGTGTGGAAACGCTCGCTGAAAGCGGTGTCTTTGGTGTCCATTTCGACCACTCCGGCTACTTTCGCAATGCTGAGATAACCCTCGCGTTGATCAAGTGCGGTGTCGACGTGCACGGTGAGCTCCCACCGCAGGGAGACACACGGCCGTGGGCAATAATGCCCAGGTCATCGTCGTGGACGGCGCTGTTGACAGCAGTCCTATTCGGCAAAAATGGACACGAGCTCACTTCTGGTTTCTCGTTTGTATGTGGAGTTGGCAAAGAAGACAAATGGACGAAGCCACACAAGGAGCGCTCTTCCATGCGGCAGTAGACGGTGACCTGGCCGCCGTGGAGCGATTCTTCATTCAGTCAAGCACAGCCTTGACCGTGGATCACGTGAATACGGCGCATCGACAAGCGAGGGAGCGAGCGTTCAAAGACCAGGGCGACGTCGTGGTGATCACCACAGAGCCCCATGAGCTCCAAACTGCCGGGTCCTGGTACTTTTACAACCCCAGTGACTGGTTTGAGCTCGTCCGAGGCTGCCTCTTTGAGTTGCTCATCGAAAACGACCGTCTCCATGTGCTCGAGTGGTTTCTCTAGGCTGCGGCCTGCAAGATCATCGAGGATACGATGCGCGGACTGATCGTTCGCGTGAGTTTGGCGGCGATCAACTGGGATTCCGTGGAGGCGATCGAGATCCTACTGGATTCGCATTTGTTTGTCGAGGTTCTCTCACCGCAAGAGCGGAAATTGGCGCTACAAGACATTCTGGATCATGCCTTTGGTCGCCAATGCGTCGAGCTGGTTCGTCTTTTGGTCGCACATGGCGTCGACATCAACTCGTTTTGTACTCGAACGGCTGGTTTCAGAAGTTACGTCGTGCACCATACCGTCAAGTTTGTCGAGGAATTGACGAGAAGCGGTCTTTTGAGCATCGGATACGAGAGCCTTGGGAGTCGACTTGCGTTCCAGTCCGCTGGGACGGCGCTCGCGATTATCAAGAGCGGCGTTGAGATGCAAAGTGAGCCGGACGGCTGGTCCCCCTTGCACATCGCAGTCAACATGGACTCTGTTGAGATTGCCGAGGTAATTCTCATCCACAGTGCTGTCGATGTGAATACGACTGGGACGGATCTCTTCTTCGGATCAGGAAGCGAGCGAAGTGGTGTCACGCCACTGATGGTCGCTAGCCCCAAAGTCGCACCTTTGCTGCTTGCGTACGGCGCAGACGCTCGTATGAGAGACAGTGAAGGGAAGACAGTGCTGCATTACGCAACGGAGGACTCGGACCACAAGCAGGCACTCAAGCTTTTCCTCCAGGTCGTCCCAGAGCTCGTCAACACACCAGACAAGGGCGGCACGACGCCGTTGCTGCTGATGGCGTGTCACCCTACTCAGTATAACACTGAGAGTCTTGAGATTCTGCTGGAAAGTGGCGCAGATCCGTATGCTGAGACTGACCAAGGCGTATCGCCGTATCATTGGCTCATGGAGAATGCTCAAGGGCGCACACACGTTGAGTCCCACTCGCACTTCTTCCCGTCACGCCCATGACTCTTGACTCATTACCGACAGCCCAGGTTACGATCCAAATGCACCAGGATCAATATCGTATTCCGTAACTGGCTCAGGTACACTCCGCTGGGGCCATGCGATTCGTCGTTGGGAGGGTGCTTGTTCGACCTCATCATCCAGCACGACCAGCTGGAGGTGCCACAGTGGCTTCTCTCGTCGGCTGCGAGCGAATTTCTCGAAATGTCCGTGCACCAAGTAGTCTTTCGAATCCGTTTGAAGGCAATTCTCGAAGGTCGAGCGGACGTTCTAGCGATTCTTCTTGATTCGTATGCATTCATGGAGATCTTAACGCCTGCCAGTCGTGAAAACGCACTGAGAGACATGCTAAACGAAGCTTTCACTGCCAGCCGCGTCGACCTTCTTCGCCTCGAGATTGCTCATGGCGCCAACGTGGCGAAGGTGTTTTCCAATCGTCCAGTTCCATTTTCGTACTGTATCTCAACGGAGACAGCCGAGTGCATCAAGCAAATAACGGCGAGGGGTGTTGTTACTTTGCCGTTTCAAGTCCTTGGAGTCTGTATTACGTTCAGATGCACTTGATGTGATCCGAGAAGCTCGTCGATAGCACAATAGGACTCTCCAAACGATCTGAAGTTCAATTCAAAATTCAAACTCGAGATTCTTCTTACACTCGTCGGAGTGATCTGCCGCTCTAGTGAGTGCTGGTCACCAACACTCAGGTGATTGGAGGCACCAAGTACTGGAGCCATGATTGGAAGCACACCCGGGAACTCACGGCAAGAAAGACATCTTGCTCGAATCACAACACAACAAACCACGAAGAGCTCATTTGGGCTGATAATATCACGATGAACCAGACACAGCAACGCGCGCTCTTTGATGCGGCCAGAGCGGGCGATCTCGAAGCAGTCAAGCGTTTCTTTGCTGACCCAAGTGTGGCGTCCACCATCGCGCACACAAATAAGTTGCATCGAGAATTCACGGAGCAAGCTCTAAAGGAAACCGGTCGCCGTTCAAGGCCATGTACAAGCCCGGCCTATGGTATCGGTACCCACGGACCGACAGCAATGTTTTTCAACCAATGCTCAATCTGTTTCATCCTGATGTGTTTGGGTGGTTTATTTCGATGGCAGCCTGTGATTCCATCGGAGACACGATGCGTGGACTGGTGGATGATATCAGTACCCAAGTGATTCGATTCAAGAACGTGAAGGCATTGGAGATTCTCCTCGATTCGGGTCTGTTCAACGAAGTGTTGCCACCCAAAGAGCGCAAGTTGGCGCTCGAATGCATGCAGAGATCTCTCTGGTGGTATCGTCGGGACACAAACTTTCTGCGTGTTCTCATTGCACATGGTGTTGATGTTGACAAGTTTACCAGACAAACGCCGAATCGAAGCTTCCCGTATTTGTTCTTTGGTGCGACGGCCGTACCGTTTTTCGAGGAGCTGAGACGGAGTGGTGTCGTTGGCCTCCGATTCACGACCCTGGGTCGTGAAGTCTGGTTCGAGGACATTGAGAGTGCGCGGACGCTGATCAGTTGGGGAGTCGATGTACATGGTAAGCCAAGTGAGTGGACACCATTGCATTCAGCGGTGATGACGTCGTCAATCGAGATGGTCGAGACGATCATCACTCATAGCTATGTGGACGTCAATGCTCCTGGATGCAATTATCCCAGCAGATTCAACGATGGAACAACCCTGCCATATGCACGAGTAGCAAAGGACTTGCGCCTGCAGGAAATGAGTGTCGATAAGTTGGATCTTCTTTTCTCATATGGAGCGGATCCGTACATCAAGAGCGCCAAGGGAATATCTCCCTATGACATGCTGATGGAGCAAGAGATTGGACGCGCGTATGTGAGTGCAAACGACCACAAAAAGAAGACCAAGTCGTAAATCAGACGCTGAATTCTTAACAATTTTAAAAAATAGTGGGGACTGTCAAGTGCATGTTATTAAGTAACAAAGAGTGCCTTTGCCGTTTCGCTCGACGTTGTCGGACAATGCGTCACGTTCCAAAGTGTTGAGGTAAGTCTCCCCTTTGTTGTATGATTCTACGCTTGGGTATGATCCACGTCGTTCTGCTCTGGAAAGAAGTGAGGGTGCGACGCAATGTACGTGCGTCCCAGCACGTTCCTTTTCAACCGCCGATATGCCGAGTGACCGTTGTGGCGCTTCAAATATGGATCGACGCCATTGGAAAGTAGAGCGTCGAGACCTTCCGCGGTTAAACGGCGTGATCGCGCCATAGTATACAACGATGTCATGCCACGTGCGTCCTGCGCGTTGATCAGCTCTGGCACTAGAGAGAGGAAATACTCGAGTACCGCGACGCTGTTGGTCACCGCGTAGTGAAGAACCGTACGACCCATTTCGTCACGCGAGCGGACGTCGGCACCATACTGAGCAACAAGCTCGCAATCGACGGTGACGGATTCACCATAAACGGCACGACATTTCGTTGTTCAGATTGCCGATGGGGAGAA
Organism: Pythium oligandrum; assembly: GCA_020085045.1. Taxonomy (NCBI): domain Eukaryota; phylum Oomycota; class Peronosporomycetes; order Pythiales; family Pythiaceae; genus Pythium; species Pythium oligandrum. Next base: position 328,481 of record JAHRIK010000024.1, on the reverse strand, counting down.
AGAGTTCCCCCAGTGCATTCACATCGACGAAGCTGCGAGTGATCAGCGTTTCGATAACCTTGACAGCTGTGGCGCTCTTGACAGCGGTGTGGAGCGGGGACCACTCGTCTGGCGTACTTTGGATGTCGACGCCAGCATCTATCAGCTCACATACGATCTCGGCATCATAAAAGGAGACACTGGGCGCCAAGATTTTGTGGTCGAGGTAGGAGATACCGTTTCTCATCAACTCCTTGACCAGGGCGACGGTATCTTGACCCGGACGCTTGCAAATAGCTGGTGCTTGCTGGCAAAAGGCGTTGATATCCACACCATGCGCGACAAGAATTCGCACAAGGCCGACCCGATTTAGTACAAAGACTGCGCGTTGCAAGTGTTCTAGGGCCATCCGACGCTCTTCAGGCAACAACAGCATGGTAAACAGATGCGATTTGAGCAGTATCTTTATAGCCTCGGCGCAATTGATTTGAGTCGCGGCAGTGCTCAAGTGTGCGACGAGTCCACGCATCGTGTCCCCAAGGATTTCACACGCCGATGCCGAGACGAACCACATGAAGTTGCTCATACTGCAAGATGACTCGAAAAAGAAATCTCCGTTCGCCCCACGTGGCCAAGACATACCAGCACCCATCTTGTGCTACGTATCCTGGTGGCTTTCGACTCGCCTCCAAGTACCCACCCCACCCCACGATGCACCACATTGGCATGTGCGATAGTCGACGCCGCGCTTTGGTCGGAGATCAAGCGCTTGACGGCGTCCAGGTCACCCCTCGTGGCCGCGTCAAAGTGGTCGCGCTGCCATGTCTTGTCCATCATAATTTGCCCCTTGTGAGGTGAGCTCTTCGAATTTTGATTGATTTGGGCACCACATCATCATGAGTCTTGTTTTCGGCTCACTCGGTCTCCACATTTGGGCTTCAAGGACTCGACTGGGTGCAAGATGGCTTCAGAAGGCCTGACGAAGCTACGATGGGACTCGCAATGAGTCATTTGTGGGGATGACCACCATTCACGTGACAGTCGGGATGGAAAGCCCGCTTCATAGTTCAAAAAGCCACTCAGAGCTCACTCGCAAGTGATTCACCATGGCCTCGGCACAGCAGCGCGCGCTCTTTGACGCAGCCGTGGTGGGCGATCTCGAAGGCGTCAAGCACTTCTTCTCGGACCCCAGTGTGGCGTCGAACATCACGCAGACGAATACACGGCATCGGGAAATCAGAGAGCGAGAGTTGGAGGGAAACCGATCGCCGTTCAGGTTTTTCCCAGAGCCAGGTGCCTGGTATCGTTACGTACCAGGCGAGGACGAATCGCCGCCATTCCGTTACTGTCTCTTCCACACCATCCTACGCCACAATCATCTTGATGTGCTCCAGTGGTTTGTCTCAGCGACGGGGTGCGAGTCAATAGCTGACACAATGCGCGGGCTTGTCGATAGAGTGGCCAACGCTATCGTACGACATTGCCGTGACGCAGCAGCGCTCGAGATCCTGCTTGGTTCGTACCTGTTCACCGAGCTGTTGACGCCCTTAGAGCGCAAGTTTGCACTCGAAGAATTGGAGGAGACGATCGATCGCCATGGCAAAGATGATCTCCTGCGCGTCGTCGTTGCGCACGGCGTCGAGATTGACGAGTTTTCCGAGAAAGAAAAGGAGCCGGAGCCGACCTTCAACGACTCGCCAATGGTATTTCCCCCACTTTTCATTGAATTTTGTGAGAGGTGGGCCTGTGAGTTATAAAATCTATCGCAAGGACGGTGAGATGGCGCGTGTGCTGGTGGATGTCGGTCTATGTCTCCACAAACGAGCATTGATTTTCCAGCCGGCCACCACGGCCCACCCAGTAAGGTCATATGTCAAGCAGGCCGGGTGAGCTCGCATAACCCAATTTAATCTCAAAGCTATCCAAACCAAAGAACGTGTCCGATTCAAATCATTAAGAGCTTGGGAATCCCACCAGCTCGTGTTCCATTCACGCGTCAGTTTGGTCTGGAAAGAACTGGAGGTGTGATAAAACGTACTCGCACCCTCGATCGGTGCTCATCAATCGCTCGTACGCTGAATCACCCACGTTACGCTTGAGATGCGGGTCAGCGCCATTGGAAAGAAGAACGTCGAGACTCTGGGGAGAGCAGTGTCGAGACTTCGCCAATGCAAACACCGTCGTCATGCCATCCACGTCCTGTGGATTGATCAACTCGGGGGCCAAACGGAGGAAGTACTCTAGTGTTGCGGTGTTACACCTCCTTTTCGTCATATAGTGAAGCACCGTCCTGTCATTTTCATCACGCACGTGGATGTCAGCGCCATAGCTGAGCAGTACGGACGCGATCGCCGGGCTTAGACTCAACATCAACGGCGTGATGCTTCGTTGTCCAGCATGTCTCCGTGAGGTACAAGTCCCGGGTGCATCCACGTCGACAAAGCCACGGGTGATTAGCGTTTCAGCAATCTCGACAGCCAGTGAGCTATTCACTGCTGTGTGGAGCGGAGACCGCTCGTCTGGCGCCCCGCGCATATCGACACCCGCGTCTATCATCGCACGCACGGTTTCGACATTCTTGAACCAGAGCTTGGGAGCAAAGTGCTTGTACCTGAGGCCGACGACACCGCATCTTAGCAGCTCCTCGACGAAGACGGCCGCGTCCAGACCGACAGCCGAGAACGCTCGTGGCGGACGTCCGCGCCATGCGCCACAAGAACACGCACAAGGCTGGCCTGACGATACTTGAACACGATGGTCTGTATGCTCTCCAGAGCGAGCTGTCGCTCTTGAGGTAACAGCAACTCGGTAAATAGAAACGAGTCGAGCAGGATCTCCAAGGCCTCGACACTGTTGTTTTGAGTCGCTATGATACCCAAGTGTGCGACGAGTCCACGCATCGTTTCCGCAATCGACGCGCACGCTGACGCCGAGACAGACCACTCGAGTACATTTAGTTGGTCGCTTTCGATGAGTCGGAAGAGGCAGCCATGGATAGGATCCCCTTCACGTGGCGCCAGATTATACCAGAGCTCGTTTTGGGAGAAGTGCTGTAACGGCGCGTCCAATGCGCGCTCTCTCACTCGACGATACATCGCGTTATGGCAGACACCATCCTGGGGTCGTAGAAGAACCGCTCGACTGCTTCGAGATCGCCCGCCTTGGCCGCGGCGAAGAGTGCGCGTTGCGGCGTCATGTCCATCGTGATTCAACCCACGTGGGGAGCTCTTGGTCAGTCGAGTTTGTTTTGGGCACAATGGCTGAGCAAACGCTTGGAATCATCATGGGCTTGTCAGGTTCTGATAGAACACTCTACAGGACACGAGTGCGTTGCCGGTATCTTGTCTAAAACGATATCTGGTACTTCGGCCAGTGGTATCTCCCAGTTCCCAATGCCGGTCGAGTGGATGGAGGGGTCCATCTTCGAATGTATCGTAGGTCGAAGTCATTCTCAATTCTCTACGATATGATATCATTATATATCACATTGCATTTATTTCTACAGTGTTTATGATAGGCATATGTTAGGCCGCAATAACTACACACTCTAATGTAAAACAAATAACAGGTTCCGACGCACGTTGACTGGACAAGGAAGGCGGAGACTTGCTGATGCAGTTCACGACTGTGGGGAGTATCTGCAGCACGGTCTCTCTTGCACATTAATGCTTCTCCTGCTTCGAGGTTTATACCCGCGGTGACCCTGAGCGTCATGCCGTATTTCCAGGAATTGACGAGTAGTGGCTTTGTTGGACTTCGACAGAACCAGATCACCCACCGAGGCGCGCTCGACTCGAAGGAGACCGTTATCGAGTGCGGTGTTGACATGCATGGTATGGCTGGTGAGTGGTTCCCATGACATGCAGCCGCACAAAACGGCAAGGCCGAGATTGCGGAAGCGCTGAACACTCACGTCTTTTGTCGACGTGATTGCTCACGGACATACGGACGGCGACAAGAGAACGGTGCTGCATCATTTGGCACAGGGCCACGCAACGCCAGAGACACTCGAGTATTTGCTTTCTCACACACCGGATCTTGTGTACGCCCAGGACGTTGACGGCACGAGGACAGGCATCGAAGAGAGGCTTGATGTCCTGCTTACCAGAGGTGCCGATCCATACCTGACAGATAATGCCGGCGAGCTAGCGTACCAGGTACTGATGCGGAGGTCTCAGGGACGTGAGTACATTGCCTCGCGATCTCAGTATTTTCCCAGAGCTCACGCGTATCAGGCGTTGACGATGGGTTTTGAACGCCCAACATGACGGCAGAATTAATCCCAGAACAGGACTCGTACCAGCTGATCCTACGACGCTCCTAGGAAGATTTTCTGCTTGGACTCGATCCTCCAACACGAACAGCAATGTGAGTCCACTTAGTTCGACCTAAGACACCATCGCTGGTGTAAGACACTCAGTACGATCGAACATGTCGTGGTGTAAGACACTCAGTACGATCGAACATGTCGTTCTTGCGTGAGGCATAAGATTCCTGACATGGTATTCTTAGACAAGTCGGATCGCGCTCACTCAATCTCGTCATTTCGGTTCGTTCCGGCCACTCGACATGCTTCAATCCATTGTTTTCTCGGTGCTTGTGGGCCTTTTGACGTCGTTTCCAGTCGTCGATGCCTCCGTTTCGACCAATTGCAAGGTCAGCCCGTGGGGGCCTTGGTCGATCTGCGACGAAGCCTCAGGAACTCGATCTCGCACACGTGTAGTGGAGGTACCGCAGGCTGGCCAAGGCACAACGTGTCCGGTGCTGTTCCAGAATGCTGGATGCGAGCCGATCCCGTGCGTGGTCTCGGGTTGGTCGGGCTGGTCGCCATGTGAAAAGGTCGGATACAAGATTCGCACTCGCACCAAGGTTCAAGACCGCAAGTGGGGTGGCAAAGTCTGTCCACCGCTTGTGGAGCGACGCGTGTGTGTGATTGAGAACTGCGTCGTGACCGTCTGAGTGGAGTGACTGGGTATGTGACGAATCTACTGGATTGAAGAGCCGTTCGCGCCAGATTCGCCAGGCTCCAAACGAAGAAGGTAAGCCGTGCCCAAAACAATTGGACGAGCTGGCGCGATGTGATGACTAGACGACCGCGAAGAGCGCTATAAAGGACATTAACCAGTCTCTATTGCTATCTGATATTGAATATGATACGCTATGGTGTCGTGTGTTTTGTTTTCTTCTTCGTTGTTGTCGTCTTCTCACGGCCTGGGCCTGCGGATGGGAAACACAAGCAAGACATAAATACCCTTTTTCCCCATCCTTGTCTTCGTCTTCTTCAGCTTGTTCTGTTTGTCGTCTTTCGTCTGCTTCGTGCCCGTGCATTACCACGCGCCAGCCCCGTCGTCTTCTTCTCCATTCGCCTTTCGCCGTCTCCCTCACTCGTCATGCTCCTCTTGGTCCGCCAAAAGATCAACTGGCTGCCATAGCGAATGGATCGCGGATCACCTTCTTGCTCACGGACATGGCACGGCGGCGCGCGTGACGCTCGACGCTCCATGGCATGTCAATGGCGGCGTATTGCGAGAGCGAGACGTACGTGTCGATCTGAGCACTCGGGTTGTCCTGAATGAACTTCATGAGCAGCTGCGAGACACTGGGCGACGTATCACTGAGCACAGCGGCGATGATAAGGTTGAACTGCTCGATACGGTGTTTGATGAGCATCTCGCGACTCGAGAAGAAGCTGGTGACGCCCCCAGAGGGCATGGGAGGCAAGTACGGTCGACCAGTAGCGTTGAACTTGACGCGATCGAACGGGAGCTCCACTGGATTGGCGTAGTAGTTGCGAACGCCAGTTGGAGCCTGGACAGCAGCGGTCGGATGCATGACGATGGCGGGGGCGCTGAATCTCGTGTCGTTCTCGGCGCCAAAGTCGATCCCGAAGCGCGACGGCGTCCGGAGTTCCGTCGTGGGCAGAACGTCTCCGTTTCCTTCGATACCATGCAGTCGGAGCCCCGCGATGGAACCACGGCGACCACCGTTCGGCGTCCGCGTCGGCGACCAGAGTGCCGACGTCTCTGGCGGCTGGTTCGCCAGTGGATTGCAGAGCAACGACGAGTAGTACGTCGCGAATGGATTGGCCAAAGGCAGCGACGCGCGTCGCACGGGTCGGCTATTCCGGCTCGAAATGACGTTATGGTTCCCTGGCGTCGGCATACACTCGGCGAGTTCCTTATGAAGCTGCTTGAAGTCGTTATAGCGTCGTCGAATCACGTATCCTTCGAGGGGATTCTCCCACGAGCGCACTTCGAGCAGGTAATACACGACGTTGTCCGTGCCGTAGATATGTCCAACGACGACGACGCTCTCGTAAACCGTTCCAGACGTGCTGTGAATACTCAATCGCGCGTCCGTGGCAATCGAATCTCCGCGGATGCGCTCGCGTTCTTCCGAGGATTCGCGCTTCATCTCCAAGGACGACGACGTGGCGTGCGCCAGCGCGGGCGCCACGGGCGGCAGGGTCGCGACCAGATCCACGGCCATGGCGAGAGATGCGTTCTGAGCGCGTGCTGGCTCGTCCATAGCGGTCGTGTTCTCGCCGCGTGGCCTCTCTTCCAGTCAGCTTAGTGGGCGCCGTCGCCGCCGCGCCCTCTCTTCCCTCGACGGCCGTCGACCTCTCGAAACTTGATATTGCCCATCAGAGAAGCTCCCATTATACAGAATGATGGTCCCTTTCTGTGTTTCTTTTCCGCCAATCAGAGGGTTTATAACCTATTTGCAGCCAATCAGAGGACGACTATGCTCTTTTTCAGGGAGTCCCACTGTTATTGAAGCGCCTCAGGTGCAACCTGTCAAAGTGCATACTGTCTCGAAGTGCCACTCGCCTGTACGGTAACGGCGGAGAAGGTCAGAGAGCATGCGTTCACTCATGCCGCGGAATGGCGCTACGTAGTACGATAGAGAGCGTGGGAGAAGCGGACGCACGTGCCATGCGACGCGTGACGATCCGCCGCGTCGAGTGGTGCCGGTGCGCGGTTCAGCTGAGCACTGACGCCTCCGGAAACGAGGAAGAAGGAGGAAAGAAAAACCAGTTCAACGTCTCGTTGTTTCCGTCATCGTGAATACACGCCTTGGTGGTCGGGAACGCCACGCTACTTAGTAGAAGAAGGTGTTGCGCGTGGCATGGCGCTCGAGGCCGCGGAAGCGCGGGTCCTTGCCCACGCGCCAGAGGTAGTAGTCGAGTTCAATGGTGGTCACGCGGCCCTTGCTCTCGGCGACGATCTGTTCACACGCGACGATGGCGGCCGCGCGCAGATCGCATTCCCAGTCACCTGTGCGACACACGGAGGGGGTTCAGTGGACAGACAGAGAGACATGGAGAGAGAGTGGGACCTTTTACCGGCTTGAAGCTCTTCGCCGCTGTCGACGATCATCGACAAGTCGCTCGAGTACTGCAACGTTTCAGTGGGTTAGCTATAAAGAACGTCAACGAAGCGGCGCGGGAGAACAACACACCTCAAGGATCCCGAGGGCCCGTAGCACGCAAGGAAGGACCTAGAACAAGATGTGCTGATCAGAATATTTGAAGAGTACTGGACACGGTGGCGTACGTACGTTGTCCGAGAAGGCCGTGAGCTCGCGGATGTCTTCAAAGTCGAGCTCAGGATGCGTCTCCTGTGACGAGTCAGCTCACCTCAGCTTCGTATCCATCCAGCTGCGGTAACCGTCGAGAGAAGCGAAGGCGTGCGTACATGGAAACGGCGGTAGAGTTCGCCCACGGTGAGTTGCGCGCGCTTGAGGATGAAACACTCGTTGCCTCGACTGACTTGGTGGTCGTCGAAGGCAGGAAACGCCTCGACCAGCTGAGTGACGAGGAAAGCGGCGCTGGAACAGTCAGAACCATCTACAAAGGGTAACTGTCATGTCTAGCCACTTGAGGTTGGAGATGAAATCGCTCGTACCGGCATGCAAATTGGCGAGGACGAACGCGCCAAAGTCTTCCAAGTTCTTCTCCTGGAGCTTCTGACCGCACTCGGTGAAGACCTGGACACAACAACGCGAATGGTCAGCTCTAGCCCCCGAGGAAGAGATTGGTTCTTCCGTACGTTGTGGAGCATCTCGGCAAACGGACGGAGAGGACCCTGTGAAGAACAAACACTGTGAGTACCCTGGTGGTGACTGTGGTAATGGACCACTTCGTACCGGCTTGGAGATGTAGATGCCCGTCGAAAGCTCTTCGTCGCGGTCAAGTGGCAGGCTAAAGTAGTTGGCCAGCACGTCGATGCTGATCTTGGCCATGAACTCGGCGTCCAGACGAGGGACGTCAATGTACATGCCTAGCAACCCAAAGAGCTACAGACCACCGCATTATGAGCATCCACGCAACGAAACAAGGACACAAAGAGCGATTGAAACCTACAATTGTCTCGGCAGCGCCCTGAACGTTGCAGAAACACAATCAATTGGTTAGAACGACTCGACCCAACATGGGTTGATCCGCGACGTAGACGTACCCGGTCGCAGTACTTGTGCAAGTCCTTGCGGAAGCCACTGCCAAAGTTGAGCAAGCTGTACAACGCTATAAAGCAGCAAACCACCGTGAGCACCACGTCGCCACCCTCTCACAAGCCCATGAGACGCACTGAGGAAGTTGATTTCGTCCTGGAGGCTCTTGAAATTGAGTGGGAAGCGCTGCGGCTGCGCCAAGTCGGCGTATTGCTGCCAGTCGAGCTCGTCCAGAAACGCGCGGACCTTGTCCGCGTTCACCGCGACGGCGCAGTCTTCGTGCGCGACTTGCGCGGCGCAGGAGCGACGCACACGCGTGAGAATCGACTCGGAAGTGGAGGGCGCCATGAGGATCTGGGTGCGAATGATGGCGAATGGAGCTGCTCTTGTGCTAAGTTCGGCTTCCAGAGTCTTAAGTTCGCATTTCACCAAACAGCTCCGACATGTGGAAACGGTGAGTGGATGCATATGCGTGGCTCGGGGCTTTATGAGCGCATAAATGCTGACTGCATGCATGGTTATGATGCGTCTGGAGCAGTTGCGTGCGTGTGGCGTCGCGTGCGTTGGCTCCTGCGACCACGATGCGGGCTTTGCCGTCTGCGCATGTGCTGGTTGTGCGTCACAAGTTCACGGTTCCCGACAGCGCCGTGGCCGCTCGACGCCGTCGTCTCAAGCCCAAGCTCGCGAATGACAAGTGCGTAGAAAGAAGCACTATGTGAAGCTATGGTATGCTCATGGAGTGGACGACGTAGGTTCGTGAGCTTAGCGAGTGCGTTCTTGGATCGCGTGGAAGTCGCCGTCACGCCGTTGCAGCCGCCTATGAACGAGGACTTTGCGCTCGACCGCTCGACGCGTACGTGGATGAACTAGTCGCGTTGTATCACTTGTCGAGGACTCAGGTGTTTGTCGTGGCTGAGCAGAAGACGTGGTCCTGATCAAGGCCGGAGAGAAGGAGTTTGAGCTCAAGGTTATCAGTGCCAAGCAGCAGCTCCACCTCACATCGCCAGTACGTCGTCACCGGTCAGCAGCTCATCACATGAGCAGCGGCTTATGATAGTGCTATGTTGTCTCTGTTAGATCTCGGGCCTGCGCAAGTACGAGTGGAACCAGAAGACCCAGCGCTGGGAGGACGAGGTGCGTCACATGATACGGTCTGCCTGTGCAAGTCAGAACTGATTGGATTGTTATGTGCAGTCGGACGCGCACGACCTCGAGGGTTTGCTCACGCGCGACCTCATGCGTCTCTGCTCCGGCGTTCCGGCGTTCTAAGAGATACAGGGCAACATATAGAACCACACCCGAGGTGGTGTTCCTGCATTGAAAGCGCCGTGAATCCTTTTTCCGTGAAATGATTAGGATTCTCCACTGTTTTTGTATGCATTTTAAAACTTTTTTATGCAAGACTGCTGGATCCCGCTGTTGCTCCCTTTCTTCACATGCGAAAGGATCGTCAAGCCTCGGCGAGATAAGCAGCACTAGCACTGTGTACTTCCATTTGAACTGGAAAGAATTGAGGGCGCGCTGCAATGTTCTTGTATCCCGAGTTGCTCGCCATTAGTTTCCGGTACACGGAGAAGCCGTGGCAGTTCTTCTGGTAGGGGCCCGCGCCATGGGACAACAAAATCTCGAGTCTCTCAGTCACATAAGTCCTCGCGTTTCGTATAACATGCCACAACGGTGTCATGTCGTTATCGTCTTCATCATTGACGAGATCAGGAGCGAGTGAGGCGAAATACTCGAGTAAATCCAACCCAGTCCTGCCTTCAGATGCAAAATGCATCACCGTGCTTCTTGAGGAATCGCAAAGACGAGGATCGGCGCCATAGTCCACGAGCAACGATGCAACTGAGCAGTTAGCTGCCAGCATCAGCGGTGTGAGACCGCGTGGTCCTCTAGCATTGACATCTGCAAAGCCATAGGTGATCAGCACCTCGGCAATCTCGACATTGGAATTATCCACAGCCTTATGCAGTGGCGACAATTCGCCTGGCTCGCCTCGCATATCGACACCACAGCCTATCAACGTGAGAACGTCTTCAACACGCGTGAGGGATGCTTTGTGGCCACTGATACGTGTCGCACCACTTCGCGCCAACTCGTTGAATAAACACAACCGTCGGCGGATCAACGGGAGGCTGTGTGAGCGGGATTCCTTCACAAAAACCCAAGACGTCTGCACCATGAGCGACTAGGAGGCGTAGGATCAGGTCGCGATTGAAGCGATAGGCATAACGCAGCATTGACTCGAGCGCAATCTCACGCTCTCGAGAAGACAGCACCTCAGTAAAGAGGAACGAGTTGAGTAGAACCTCGAGCACCTCACAGTCATTGCATCGGATCATTTCCGCACCCAGCTGGTTTGTAAGAACGCACATTGTGTCTGGGACGATACTGCATGCAGCCTGTGAGACGAACCACTCGAGGACATGGAGTTGTTGATGCTTGATGAGCAACTCAAACAAGTTCCCATCAGGCAGCTCGGGTCGAGCAAACGAGCAATAGTCGTACCAGGATTCGCTGTATGCGTTGCCATACTTGAATGGCGAGGAATCCATTGCCAAGACCGACGCTCTCTCTTGTCGATGCTCGACATTCTTATCCACGACTGTCGGCGTCGTACTCAGTTGTAGGAAGGTTCCCACCACAGTCTCCAGATCGCCCTCGACGGCAGCCTGGAAGTGCGCCTCGACCAGCATGTTGTGTGGTCTTGTCCAAATGCTGTGCACTTTGACTGACCATGGGTAGATTGATGGGTTTTGCATCCGACTTGCTTTCTTGTGCCTGTGACTCCGGCCTACTTTGTTATTACGTCCATAGTATCCACACTGATTGACTCCCCATAGAATACGATCCAGAGTTACTCGTTCAGGGTACATCGACATAGAATACATACCACATTTGTTTCTTGGTGAATCCTGCCCTTCATATTGTTCACATTCGCCCATCAACTGACTATTCCTGCCCTTACTCGCTCGCTTTCTCGGTTGCCTTGCTACTCGGGACTATTATTCCAACGTCTTTAATAAACGGAAAAGACCGGCAGCTTCCCGGATGCGACTGAACTCGATACAGAACGCCTGCACCTCGATGATCAAATCCTGCAGGCACAAACAATTCATCAGCTATCACACCAAGCTACATGGGCTCAATACCAACATACCTGGACGTTGATGATCTTGTTTCGGATGAGAGACTGCAAGAAGACGCACACGAGACGCACGAGACGGTTCTGCATGTACTTGTCCTTGATGTTCTCGCACGACGAGATGCAGTTGGAAATGTACAAGTGAATAAACTCGGTCGGGAGATCCACCGCCGTGGTCAAGCGATTCACGACTTCCATCGAATGCAGCGACATGTCCATGTTCACAAGCGCGGATAAATATTCCGTAATCTGGTTCGACGACATGAGCTTGAGCAGACACTCGATCGCGATCATCGGGTTGTTCTCGACCAAGTCGGGCAAACGCTGAGGTGTCAACGAGCAGTGGTACACCAGTTTTGGATCGGCTTCCAGCTCTGCGAGTACCTTTTGCTGCTGCGAAGGAATCAACGGACCGACAAACGCCTTGGCCATGAGTTCACGCAGTTCCAAACCATGCGACGAATCCTCGAACATGGTGGAATCCCACAAGACCGTAGGGCAGTAGTCCGGGTTCAACCAAATGAGTTCCGTCATCTCTGGCTCCATGATTGGTGGAGGGAGTCGCATGAACGATGGCTCGAAACTCAGCAACGACAGCGAGGCAGGCGCGCCGTTCTCGCCCGTGAGACCCATTTCTTCGATCGAGAGCTCTTCAAAGCTGGGCACATTCAACGCGCTGACCTCGTTCGGTGGGATATGCACGTTAGCACCATTGTTCAACTGTTCCTGCAAGTCCAACTCCGTGTCCGTGACCACATTACGCATACCAGCCGCTCGGAACTGCGGCACCGCCGGCGTGCGCTCCTTGTATGCATTCTTCAAGGCGTCAATGTCGACTTGTGCGACTGGCGAGGCATTCGCTCGGAACTCGGCCAACAGCGTCTTGGCACCCTTCTTGCTGGACTCGCGATTCGCCGACGGTGTGCTCAGGAGATGAAGCACGAAGCGCTTCTCGCTGAGATCCGAGCCCTTCTCGAGCACCTCAAAGAACACGGGCAGAAACGGATTCGTGCCCGTGTTCTCACTGCGATAGAGATCCGACAGAATCGACAAGCCCACAATGCGCTAGAACGAGATTAACATGAGTACTGGCGTGTAATCTACGTCATGGGAATGCAACGCGTTCCTACCTGCGAGCTCGTGAGCAGGTTGTCTTGAAGCAGGATGCAGATCGTACAGCCGACTTTGAAGTGGTCGTTCTTTGTGAAAGTGCGCGCGAACGAGCTCCCCACTTGCTCCAGTGGCTTCTCATCCTCCTACTCATGCACAACGCCGTCGTTAACACGCTTCTCCATGCAATTCCGAGTGCAAGACCCCAGCTCCCGTCGTTATGCGCATAGCGTGGCTTCCAGGCCACGTCAAGCGCCAGGGAAACCACGCGTGCGATGGGGAGATGGATCTTTATGTACGAGTAGCATCCACTCACGTTCAGGATGGCCAGGAGCGGCCGAAGTTCTCTCGTTTCCAGCATCCTTGCGCGTTCCGCGTGGCCTCCGCTTCCTCGTCGCCTTTTGTATGTGATCACACTGACCATCACTCTTGTGCACCCCGACCCGTGCCCGAGTGAGGTTTTTCAGAGGGTGACTGACGACCAGGGAGCGGGAAAAACCTTGTTTTCTCTCAAACTTGATAGTGTACTCGGACTTAATAAGTTATGGGGACATGCGGCACTGCATGGCGATCTCTCAGCAGACTGAGGAAGTCGAGGGCCTTTATGAAGCCTTGGACGCGACGGACACGCGCGTGGAGTGGTCTACGCACTCTGTATGAGTATGAGAGATAATGGTGAGTGTGGTGCTGGGCCGATTGTACCTGGTTCGATGGTGTTGCCAGAGTTAGAGGATCCGCAAGAGTGCGCAACTTCCATCTTCAACTGCTTGCGCTGAAGACGAAGGGAGTAGCCGCGTCGATTGTGTTCCTTCTTCTTCGCGTACGTTGGAGCTGATGCGGCATATGTTGGTGCTGGACCTACGGCTAATGGACATCGTCAGTATGGCAATGAGTCAAGCCAGCATTGATCAACTCGGACCTGGACGAGGACGCTGCGGGGATTGTTGGTTCTCGGTTGGAAGGCCAACTGGGAAGAGTGAGCGCCACGATGAGGCTGTCGCTATCGATGACCCGTGGGCGCTGTTGTGCATCGTTGGTGGGCTCCGTGTCGTCAGTACATTCACGTGCTCGTTCTCCTTGTCCTCGTACTGCGCTCGATAGTCCGCCGCCTTAGAGACGAACACCGGGTATCTTGACAGAAACGGAGATCCATTATGCATTGGCTCCCACGTCGGCGGTAGAATGCGGTGGCCTTGCGTCATCATCTCGAGCCGGGCGTTTGGTGCGACAGAGCTTTCCTGGAGGATATTCCAGCCAGAAAAGTTCAATTGCACTGGATGAAGTCCGCTACTCATCGCCGCAAAGACCGGGAACCTCGCTGCTGACGGAGTTGCCGTAGGTCCAGAAGGTAGCCACACAGCCTGATGACGATACGGCCCCCACTCTTGGCTCGTCTCATAAGCAACATGCTCGCGCAGCATCACGCCTTCCGTTCGTCGTGACTCGGGCCATCGCACCTCGCCCGTGTACGAGTGGACAAAGTACTCTACTTCGTGGTCTGCATCATAGCGCAGTTCCCATCCAAACGTCCGCGTCTCGTTCTCCACGTGTCTGTGTCATACATACATCTCACATCAGTCTTTCACCACTTCCTCTCATTCACAGCACTCTACCTCTGCATAGTCGCCACCAGCGCGTCCACTGACACATTCGCATGCGCTCTATCCGTCTGTTGTACTCTCTGCATCTCGCCATGCGCCCACAGAGCAGCAGGAGACGCCGTCGCCGCGCGCATCGGCGTCATGCTCATGATGTCCGTTGTCCGTGGTTGCCGAGAGTGATGGTCTGTCGGTGCTTCACCCTTTCCAACTTGAAGTGAATGAATAGTGCCCCCGGTGGCAATAGACCAATAGAGAGTGCAACCAACGAAGTATGGAGACGACGCATGACGAGATGACGGAGGAGATGCCGCGAGAGGACGAGATGAAGCGCGCTGATGGAAGTGACAGTAATGACGCTGGTGAGGGAGATCACGAGCTTTCGAATGAGGTGTCTCGCGCGCCTCGTTGCGTCGAATTGCGGATGGCAGACCGCGCGTTGTATCGCGGCCAAGTGAACGAAGGTGAGTTGAAGTTGTCTTTTACATGACGCCGATGAAGCAGCTAACGGTGTCTGCACGTATAGCTAGCGAGCTACAGGGTATCGGTGTACTGTACTCTCGTTTTGGCTCAGATCGATACACGGGCGAGTTCCAGGATGGCCATCCATCGGGTCTGGGTGTCACTCTGGCTTCGAATGGCGGATATTACGCGGGCGAGACTCACAATGGTTTCCCACACGGCTTTGGTGTCAAGTTGAACCCGTTTGGGGAGCGCAGTATCGGTCAGTGGTGCGATGGTGAGCTCCAAGGACCAGGTATGACGGTGGACGCCGAGGGCACAATGGCGATCGGACACTTTGAGATGAGTGAACTCAGTGAAGAACAGCAACCTGAGTGGAAATCAATCGAGAACCATGTCCAGAGAGCATTGTGGTCGGAGCAGCAAGCTGTCACCAGACAAGAGAGAGCTAGAGAGGTCGAGATATCTGTGAAGCTCCAAGAGACCACTGCTGTTGATGTCGCGTGGTTCCAGCAAGGCGAGGAGATCGCTGCATTCGAAGCCGAAGAAGAACAACAATTGCAGTCATTCCTGATGGAGCAGCAGGTTCGGCTCCGAGCTGTGGAGAGCGATTCCGATCGATGGAAGTTTCAAGAAGCACAGCTCAAGGCGAGACAGAAAGTGCTTCGAAGTGAGATCAATGAGAAGAGAAGCGAGCTGTCGTACGTCGCAAAGTATTGTAGACTTGCTGATGAACGCAAGGCTCAGCTATCGGAGGCAGAGCGAACGCTCGACATGCTGCAGAGACAACTCGTTCTGTTGCAGAATCAAGTCGAGAACGAATTGAACCCGTTGCTTCCTCCACCAGACGACAAAATGAGCCAAGGAAGCGCCCGTGGCTCTACACACAGTCGACATTCCAAGGCTCAACGTCCAGAAGAGCCAATGACAGAGCGGAGAGACGAGTAAAGCGGTCCAGGAGCTTGAGGGTTCCTGTGTCATGTTGAACATGGCTGGATACCCTGTCAAATATGATTCGACAGACCGTTTCTATCGACAACAGAACGATTCACCCCTTGCAGAGACCGCGACGTGGACGACCAAGATGACGGAGACCGAGAGGATGCCGACGATTCGCGAGCGTATTGCGGTGCTCAGCGTTAATGTGTGTACCCATGGACCAGCTGAGTGTGCCTCTAGGTGTCTGATAAGGTGGGGTTGTTCGTAGATGTTCATCCGCCCAGAGGGCATTCACAGCGGCAAATGGTTTGGCTCAGGCGATCACAAAGACCTGCGCACGTCGCTGTTGCTGCGCAAGATTCGTGACTTTGACATCGTCATCTTACAGGTACGGGACAATGATTCAGCGGTGGATTGATGTATTCCCTTGTCTGATATTAGTGTATTCGACAGGAAATGTTTGAGGTGGGCATTCGCCAACGCCACTTTGTCCGTGCAGCGTACGATCTTGGGTTCAAGTACCACGCTGGCTCGGTCTGGCCGCGATTGACCGACCGATTCCTTATCGACGGTGGTCTTCTCATTTTGAGTCGATACCCAATCGTCGAGCGAGGCCAGCACAGTTTTTCGCTTGGATCGGGCAGCGATGGCGTGTGCTCCAAGGGGGTTCTCTACGCGCGCGTCCAGCTCTCTCCTGATCTTGCGGACTCGTTGCATGTCTTCACGACGCATACTCAGGCGGGCGATCGGCTCAAGGAATACTCGATTCGTGCCGCACAGCTCAAGGAATTGCAGCAGTTCGTCGCCAAGACCATTCGAGAGGACCCGTACGCCCCTCTTTTGATCACTGGCGACTTCAACTTGGATGCACGACACGACTTGCGCCATGATCCAGCGACGGGCGACGTTTACTCAACCCCCTGCGAGGAAAGTCAAGTCTACCAAACTCTCTACAGCGATCTGCATGGAGTTCTGGCTGCTGGTCGTACTCTAGTCGACCTCATGAAGCACCATGACACGACAAAGCTCTCTGGCCATATCCACCCAATCACCAATGGCGACGGTCATGCTACGCTGTACCATGAAAGTGATCCTTTGTCTGAAGAAAAGATCGGGAAGTGCATCGATTACATGTTCTTCAGCCCAGGTGTTCGCGAACGTCGTTCAGTCAGTGGTGACATTCCAACTTTGCATCTCAGTGTCATCCCAGGGAAAACCGATGTGGATCATGGAGACGTTGCAGCAATTCTACTCGCAACTGATGCCGATACTAACGCATCGACGCGTTTCCCGATTACCCATTTGTCGGATCACTACGCACTTCGAGGCGAGTTCGAGCTGGAGGTGACGCCAGTGAACCGTCCTGACGGATCGCCACCACGTCCAGGTCAGCGCTTGTACGAGATCCTGCAGCTGCATTTCCCACCCAAAGCCTTCACGCAGCGCACGCAGCACTTGTGGCAATGGAAAGTGCGCATTGCACTTCTCGCAATCGCGTTGTCGTCGACAAGTCTGGTTGTGGTCATCGGGCAAACCCTCACGAGCGCTTTGGGCACCTCGTAAACGCATAGGCAGTTGGTAGCTGTGAATCGTGCAGTGGAAATAGAGGAATTGGATTGATTCCGGCAATATATGATGAAGAGCTTTGCCCTTACCATCGTAGGCAAAGCGCAAAGAGGGAGAAAACTATTGAATCCATCCGACTGATGGATTATCTAACAGAAGACATGCGTCGATCGGATCTTCATGAGAAGCTCTTCTCGAAGTGCGCAATGAGGTACTGCGCAATCGTGTACGAGAACACGAGCTTTGGACCGACAATGCTGAGCTTTGGCACAAGACCCTTGAAGAGCGCTGATGGGCCTTCGTTCTTGAGCAAGTTCTTGATGACCGAGACACCGCTTTCAGGCGAGTCGAAGGCACGAGCCTGGATACGCGTCTTGATCACATCCAATGGCTGAGCCACTACAAGCAAAGAGAGTCAGCATCACACTACAAACGACGAGAAAGTCTAGGAGAACGTACCGATAATGGATGCCGAGGCACCGGCGATGGAGCTCATGGCGAACTGGAGGAACGACGCGTCGCTGTGCTTCTCAATACCGAAGACGTACTGCATGCAGAAGGCGTTGCAACCGAAAAGGGCAAATGAGCCAGGCGCGTTACGCGCAGCCGTCCAGCCGGCACCACGGTAGAGCGCAAAGCCCTCCTGCTTGAAGATGTCGACGACACCGCGACCAGCAATGGCCTGTGGGTTGGCCTGGGCACGGATCTTGAGCACATCGAGTGGCAAGAGCGCAATCTCACCAATACCGACAAGACTACCAGCGGTGGCCTGCATCATGACATTGGCCTTGCGCTCACCAAAGAGGTTGTTGAAGGTCTCCGAGTGGTTCTTCTTGATGTAGTCGCGCACAATCGGCTGACCACCGAACTTGTAGATACGCTGGGTGATCTTGTAACCCGCGGCGAAGCCCAAGCCAGGGAAAAGCGAGCGGTAGCGCTGGAGCAATGGCTTCTCATAAGCATCGCGGAAGATGACCTTGGAAAAGCCCTGGACGCCCGAGACGTTCTCCTTGTTGGTCATCAAGCGCTTGGCGACCGTGTCGACCGGGTGGAAGATGAGGAGCTCGGTGACACCGGCGCTCGTGGAGCCAATGAAGCGCGCGGCCGCTTGGCCCGCGCCGCCTTTCTTGTTGTCGGAAGGAGGAGCCACCATAGTGATTGCGGACAGGAGGAGCAGAACTGAAGTAATGGAATGATCCACCGGCAACGGCTGTGACGTGGTGCAGAAGGGATGGAGGGATGGTCACCACTCGCTTGATGGCTGCGAGGAGATCAGCGAATGAGGCGAGGAGCTCCGGTAACTTGAAGTAACGAACCAACGAGTGACGCAGGGCGCGTCAGCTTGGCGCTCTGGTCAATTCAGATTTAAGTTGTAAATACAAAGTACAAGTATAAGGTGCGATTCGAGAATGAATTGAAGGGGAGAAAAAGATACGCGGGATGCTGACGTGATACGACGTGAAGCAACCTTCGCGACACATTCTGAAAAATGTGGTAGGAAGGTAGCTTCAAGGAAGGTATGGACTGATTTGCTACCGGTTTATGTAGCCATCTATGGATATGATCGCGCCCTCACTGTCAGGAACGCTCGGCCGCACGTGTCCTTCATCAGCATTTCGTGTGGTGACGCGCCTTGGTTGTTGCTCACGAAAGGATCTGCACCACTGGAAAGAAGTACTTCGATTGCCTTGGCTCGGTCCTTCAAGTCCCCACCTTGTATGAGGGTCATCAACGGCGTCGAGCCGGTTTCGTCTTGGGTATTGACGAGCTCAGGACCATACGACAGCAACAGCGTCATCAAGCGCACGTCAAGAGGGTTTTCCTCGATCGTGAGGTGAAGTGCTGTCTTGCCAGTGCCATTGTGTCGAAGACGCACGTCGGCGCCGTTCGCCAGCAAGACGTTCGCCATCTCCAGTGCTGAGACCTTGTTGGTCACCGCGATCATCAACGGCGTATGTCCACCGAACCAGGCGTTGACGCCGACCATGCCAGAGGACGCCAATGCTTCTACTTCGTCGACGTCCCCCTGTTGCACGGCAATGCACAATGGTAAGTGGAATTCGGACTCGTCTTGAGCGTCAACTCCACACTCGAGTAGTGCCCTCGTCGCTGCGTTGTCTTTGAAGACGGTCGTCTGACGAATGAACGTCTGTCCGAGCCATACGGCACCGCTCCCCAGCATCTTGTCGATACACGCGATGTTCCCTGAGGTTGTACAGCATTCGTACGTGCGTGCTCCATCGACACGAGCGCCGTGTGCGACGGCCAAGCGGATCAAATCATCACGTTTCTGGTACAGTGCGGTATCCAAGAGCATCTGGATGGTGTATTGTTGCTCTGCCGGCGTCAGGAGGTTCATGAAGAGATGCGAATTCAACACGAACTCAAGAGTGACTGTGTATTCTTGCTCGCCGTGTCGTATGATGATCGAAGTGACCGCGTTGATGACGCCGCGCATTGTATCCCCGATCAATTCGTACGCAGAAGCCGAGATAAGCCACTCGAGTACGTGGAAATGGCCGAACTCGATGACCATGGCGAAGAATACTCCATGCAAGTAGAAATGCGGTTGATAATTGGGATAGTAGCCGTACCAGTACCGAGAAGCACCGTAGAATCCAAGAGGCGAGGACTCAGACGTCGCCAACTGCTCGTCTCGCCGACGTCGATGGTCGGCATTGGCTCGAGCCAGCGTCTCCGTGACACTGGGCTGTGTGAGGAAACGCTGGATCGTTGGGAGGTTGCCGCTCACTGCCGCCTGGAAGAGCTCGTGCTGTGTCACTTCCTCCATTCGATACAAGTTGGGAAATGAGTCGATGAAGTGAACCCTTCATCACAGCTTGGGTACAAAATCCATTTTTTTGTTCTGACCCAGTTCACTCCAAGTGCGAGTTTCAACGCGAGAACAAGCGAGGATGGGAATCTACACTCTCTTGTCTATCTTAGTAGTGTGATGGCGGTGATCAGCTAGCTGTACGGATCATAGAAACTGGTGAGAACACTTCGTTTTCTTACGTTTCGGAGCACTTGATAAACTTGTTTTTCGGGAAATAGTGTGGACGTGAAGCTATGTATGCCCTTCCTTGGTTCGTTGCCATGAGCACTTGAGACGCGGACTCGACAGAATGGCTCTGGATGAACGGATCCGCGCCATGGGAGAGCAGGATATCAATACGATACGCCAGTGAAGCGAAGCTAGTGTCAGTCGTCTGTACCATTGAGGAGAGCAACCGCGTTGCGCCATTGTTGTCTGAAAGGTTGATCAACTCTGGGTCTTGAGCCACGAGAAGCGCGACGACCTTCTTGTCGATTTGGTTCTTCACCAGATAATGGAAGGCGATCTCGCCCGAGTCGGTTTGCTCACGGACATTGGTTCCATGTGCCACCAAACGTGATGCAATATCAAGTCCAGAGCGTTGCATAGTCTGACGTCGGGCGGCAACCATGAGTAGTGTGACACCATCCTCACCATGCGCATCCACATCGACATATCCATCCTTCACGAGCGTCTCGACTACTTTGTTGTGGCGATAGAACGTGTTTGCGTGCAGAGATGAGTCGTGATTGAACGCACCATGCAGGTCGACTCCGTTATTGATGAGTGCGAGTGTGACGTCGACACTCTTGAAGGACCCGACCCAGCTCGCAGAGCTGTGCTGCATACCAAAGACACCGCTTTCACGAGCTGCTCGACGCATTCGACGCATTCGACGCTTCCAAACGCCCCACAGATCTCCAGCAGAGACTCTCGGTCGGCAACTCCGTTTGCATCGGTGCCATGTGCAACGAGTTAGCGTATGATCCCAGCGCATTTGGTGGAGCACGCAGCCATGAGCATATCGTGCAACGCGTGCTGGCATTCCGTCGGCGAAAGAACTTGCACAAAGAGATACGAGTTGAGAACGAGATCAAGTACCTCGAGACTGTTTTGGTGAAGGAGATACGTCGCACTGGTCGCAGTCCGTGACACGAGTCCATGCATGGTATCCTCATGGACGTGACAGGCATCGGACGAGAGGATCCACTCAAGGATATGACGTTCGTGTTGCGTGACGACGGTCTCAAGAAGGGCCCAGTGGGAATACTCGCGTGCGTGGTAGTTGTACCAGCTCTCAGTCGATAAATCCCTCTCGAATGGCGACTCGTTTCGTGCAAGTGCCTCCTCTCTTCGTCGGCGATGCGCGGTATTTGTCTGTGCGACTGCCTCCGCCGTACTTGGACTTGCAAAGAATCGTCGGACGGCATGCAGACCGCCATTCACGACCGCCTGGACGAGCGCGATCGTCGCGTCCTCCATTTTTCTTTCAGTTTACCCAGCTACAACGGCTTGAGGTATCCCCCCATGAGGTTGTCATCCCGCGGATTGGGCAAATCTCGCCAAGGTCTCTGCTGTGCACGGCAGTGAGAAAAAGTGTCGCACGGCGTCTGGATCGCCTTTTTCAGCCACCTGGAAGAGCACAATCTTTGATTCTTGTACGTCATCATATCCTTGTCGTGATGGCCAAAGCTTCTCCATGATTTGAATGAGGCAGCGTATCGAATACGTCTATGTTGGGAGCTGATAATGCTGTGGTTTGGGAAGCATTCACAAAGTAGTTGACTCGTGAGGCGACATACTTGCGTCCTTGCTCTTCCGTCGCGTGTAATTGGTGCGGACTTTCGCCACGGGAGTTGAGAAGGAATGGATCTGCACCACTCGTTAGAAGACAATCTAACAACCATGCGAGACTCGAAGGTGCGAAGTTCG
Organism: Pythium oligandrum; assembly: GCA_020085045.1. Classification (NCBI taxonomy): domain Eukaryota; phylum Oomycota; class Peronosporomycetes; order Pythiales; family Pythiaceae; genus Pythium; species Pythium oligandrum. The sequence goes on along the minus strand of JAHRIK010000024.1, from coordinate 306,484 downwards.
TCTGTATCAACAACGTGAAGTGCTGTGTCACCGCACTTGTTCCGAATATTGACGAGTACCGGCCTGTGTGTCGCCAATAGAGCGAGTACTCGCACATCCGGACTAGATTGAGCTGCTACATGAAGCACTGTGTCACCGGAGCGAGGTCGTTGTTCGAAAACATCAGCACCATTGGCCAGCAGGATCGTTGCGATCGCCACAGCCGACGGGACGGTGAACCGACCTTCCACGGCAACCATCAACGGAGTCAGGTCGTCGGCCCATGCGTTCACATCTGCACAACCGATAGTCACTAGGGCCTCGACCACGTCGACGCGACTTGCTCGGATTGCCTCGTGCAACGGATCCCATTTGTTACCTTCAACTCGGACGTCTATGCCATGAGTAATCAACAAACGCGTCACTTCCGCGTCTCTGAAGCCGACCACTCGGTTGAAATCTGTCCAACGAGTCCATGATCGATCATTTGTTCAAAGCACGCCTTGCTTCCCCATGCAGCGTAAAACTGAATGGTCTCTTGAGTGTCTACGCCGTCTCCATGAGCCACTATCAGCCTCATAAGGTCGTCTCGACGACGATATAGCGCTTCCTTGAGCATCTCTTGGAGCGCGAACCGTTGATCAAATGACGTGAAGACCCGAGAAAAGCGATGGGATTCGAGAAAAGCTCGAGAAAGCATGTGCTTCTCGCCTCTCCCACGCTTGACTCCTCCAATAGTTCATTTAACGCGTTCAAATCCCCAACCACAGCCGCCTTGAAGAGCGCACGGTGCGTCGTCGCCTCCATCTCGTGCTGATGAGCTTGTCATCTCCTCAGTTGGGCATAACTCAAATAGCATTCATTTGGGTTACATCACTTTCTACGCTCGGGTCCGTCCTAGGTCGCACTCGACGGCTTCGTGAAGTACTGCGGATGCGAATGAACGTATTCCCGTCCTTGCTCGCTTTCCATGAGCACTTGATACGCTGACTCACCACGCACATTACATATGTACGGGTCTGCGCCGTTCGAGAGTAGTACGTCACAAGACTGAGCTGCAAAGTCGAGCTCCATCGTCTGCAGCATCAGATGCAATGGAGTGTTTCCCTCCTGGTCTGGTAAGTTGATCACTTCTGGGTCTGTTGCCACGAGGAGCGCGACAATGTCCGCGTCGAATTTGTTTTTCACGAGGATGTGGAGTGCCGTCTCGCCGTCTCTGTTCCACTGACGCACATCCGCTCCGTGTGCCACCAAGACGGAGGCAGTTGCAAACCCCGGTCTTTGATATTCACTTGGCAGGCAGGCAATCATCAAGGGCGTCATATCCTCTATAGTATAGACAAAAGTACCCCCTTGGTGGGTCCTGGTGCTCGTGGTGGAGTAGCGAGCGTTCACATCGACGTATCCGAGTGTCGCAAGCGTCTCGACGACGTCGTCACAGCGAAAACGGGTGGCAACATGCAATGGCGAGCCCCGATTCGGGTCGCATTGCATGTCCACTCCAATCTGGAGGAGTGCGAGGGCCACTTCGACATTCCTAAATGGAGCATTCCAGTCCGTGGTAATCGCATGCTGTACACCAAATATACCGCTTTCCACCAATACTTCGAGGCATTCAACGCTCCCAAAGACTCCACACACCTCGAGTAGAGATCCTCGCGCGTCAGCTATGTTAGCATCCGAACCATGCGCAAGGAGGAGTCGAAGGAGATCGGGGAGGTTTAAGAAACATGCCACATGCGACATGTCGTAGAACGCGTGCTTGCGCTCCATCGGCGTGAGCACTTTCACGAACAGATATGAATCAAAGATGATTTCCAGTACTTCAAAGCTGTCTCTCGGTCGGTCGAGAATCACCGTGGTCGCGATCGAGGAGATAATGGCGCGCATCGTATCCCCAATGACTCGGCACGCGTCGGACGATAGGAACCAATTCAAGATATGGCGGTGGTCATTGCTGATGACAACATCGAAGAATGACCGTGACGGAGATCCTTGTGGAGCGTTCCAGCCTTCCCTAGACATACCGTCGCGGAATGGCGACTCGTTACGAGCCAAGGCAGCATCATTTCTCGCGCGATGCCCCGCGTTCGTCTGCGCAATGATCCTGGCTGTCGTCTCCAGTGTGAAGAATCGCTGGACACCCGCCAGATCGCCTTCCGCGGCGACTTGGAAGAGCGCCAGCGTCGCCTCCTCCATCGTCGAGATGAACCCAGCTTTTGAGCTTTAGAGCTCTTGGGTTAGTCGGTGATTCACATAACTCTACTTTGGGTCACGCTACTTTCATATTTGGGTCCATGATCTTACCATCGCCTTTCTTGCCGTCGAGTGTCTCGTTCTCCTCCTTCCGTTGGAAGTACTGTGCATGCGACGTGACGTATGCGCGGCCTTGTTTGCTTTCCATCAGCAATTGATACGCAGACTCGCCACGCTCGTTCTGTAAGAAAGGATCCGCACCTTTCGACAACAGAACGCCAATTGCCTGGACTCGGTCCTCGACAAAGGAGCCCTGGATCAGCGTCACCAGTGGCGTGGATCCGCTCCTGTCTTGTGCGTTGACGAGATCTGGACAATAGGAGAGTAGAAGCGAGTGCAATCGAGCGTCGCGAGGACAGTGGCGGACTGCTTGATGTAGAGTTGTTGAGCCCGAGTAACGGTATTTCACATAGGCATCCGCGCCGTTGGCGAGCAGCACGGACGCTATCTCGAATGCCGAGTTCCTGTTTGTCACGGCGGCCATCAGCAGCGTGCTTCCTTCAAACATTGCATTGACATCGACCAAACCAGCGATTACGATAGCTTCCACGGCCTCGGCATCCCTCATCCTGACCGCATTGTGCAAAGGAGGCTCGTCGTCTGGTTCGCCCTGGGTGTCCACTCCATAGCTGAGTAAAGCGCGCGTCGCCGCGACGTCTCTGAACGGGTCTTCCCGCTTGATGAGGCTTTGTCCAAGCCAGACGACACCGCTCTCGGCCATTTGGTCGATAGACGCAACGTTCCCGATGGAGAGGCAACTCTTACAAATCGACGAGTTGTTTTCGGCATAGCTGTCGTACGCCGACGAATCTTCTCCGTAAACGTCGACGCCATGAGCAACCGTGAGACGGATCAACTCCTCGGGTTCACCATAGAAAGCGAGCTTCAAAAGCAATTGAAGGACGTGCTGGTGCTCTACAGGGGTCATGACTTGCACAAACAAATGCGAGGCCAACACAAGCTCGAAGGACTCAGCACGGATGGGATTCTGAAGGCGATCGGCGTCCAGAAGGACGGCATTAATGACACCTCGCACGGTATCCCCGATCAATTCACACGCGGGCGCTGAGAACAGCCACTCAAGTACATGAAGCTGACCACGCTCGACGATGACAGAGAACCAAATCAAGCCAGCTCCATCAAAACGATACCAGGAGCTGTCCGTAAAGTTGTCGTAGTACGTTGGGGACAGCGTATGCTGGCGGCCTCGATGCTCGTCATTCGCACGCCCCAGCACCGCGGCTACGCTTGGGTGACTGAGGATGCTAATGATCGTATCCAGATCACCCTCTATTGCCGCCTGGAAGAGCGCGCGTTTTGTCTCGTCCTCCGTTTGCATCCGTCGATCAGTCACTCTGGCCTGAGTCAGGATCTGATTAGGAACCTTGACCCAAATAGGTTAAATTGGGTCATGCAAATGGTATGTTTGGTATTTTCGTGTAGCCATGTTAGGTTACAGGCCTTCCTTGGAGACCGTACCCTGCAACCCTAGGGTTTATTCACCTACCAACCCAAGCACAAGTCCAGGACCAGGTCGAACGATCTTCGAGACCACGCCTTCAATTAAGGAGCCAGTTGTCATCATTTCACGTCCGAGGAGGCCCGACTATCAGTCAATCGACCGTTATCAGCAAAATAGCGCCGGTTTGATGCCACATAGGCGCGTCCGCGTTCACTTACCACGAGCACGTGATACGCCGACAACCCCGTATTGTTTACTCGATAGGGATCCGCACCATTCGCGAAGAGCACGTCGAGGTCTTCCGCATTGCCTCGGAAGTATCTGGATTGTGTCATCAAGAGCAGCGGTGTTGCCCCATCTTCATCCTGTTCATTGACGATCTCAGGCGCGAGATCAAGTAGAAACGCGATCATTTCTCTGTCGATACCATCTTTGGCTGCAAAATGGAGAACTGTCTCTCCACGATCGCTTCGCGGGCGCACATCAGCACCGTACGCCACCAAGAAGGACGCAACTGGGAGTCCGGACTCGGACCATCGGTCCCTTCGGGCTGCCAGCATCAACGGCGTGATCCCACCCATCGCGCAAGAGTTCACGTCAACACACCCTTCCACGACCATTGTCTTCATAATATCCAGCGCACGATAATGAGCAGCTGTGTGCAATGGAGACTCTCGCTCACTACGAAAGTCGACACCATGATTGATGAATGCGAGTGCCACCTCCACGTTCTTGAAAGGGATTTTGCGCCCGAGAGTGCTGTGCTGAACTCCAAAGAGGCCGCTGCTGACTAAGACGTCGACACATTCGACGCTCCCGTTAAAGCCACACGTCTCCAGTGGATTGTTTCGGGCCATGGGCTGACTCAGATCGATACCATGGGCAACCACGAGCCGAATGACGTCCGGAGAATTGATGGAACAGGCTTGATCCAGCATCTCATGCATCGCAAACTGGCGTTCTGCATGTGAGAAGACGTCGACAAAAAGATACGATTCGAGAATGAGCTCCAACGCGCCAGGCTTGTCCATGGAGATCGCAACACTCGTGATGCGAGGGACATTCCCACGCATCGTGTCTCCTATGATCTCACACGAATCAGAAGAGACAAACCATTCGAGGACATGAAGCTGATCACGACGGATGATCCACTCGAAGAGAAACCCTGGGAGTTCAGTTGGATAGTGATCGTACCATCGGTCGGCCGAGTGTTCAGTTCGATAGGCCACGCTGTACGGCGACTCGTTCTGCGCCAATGCCGCGTTCCTCAAGCGTCGAAAGTCGTCATTCGTCTTATCCACAGCCTCTAATACACTTGGGTGGGCGAAGAAGGCTCGTACTGCATCTAGATCTCCATCCGCCGCCGCCTGAAAGAGCGCCAGTTGCGTCGCCTGGTCCATCGTCTGACCTGACCTCCACGTCAGTCCAATTGGGTATGTCGTCAGATACACCTGTATTGGGTATATCGTCTATCTACAATCGGGATATTCACTGACTACTCAGGAGAAGATCACTTTCGTGTTCAAGTTAGGTGCTCTTGTTCTCTCCTGTTCCTGACTCGTCATTCCCCTGGGGCGGGAAGTACTGCGGGCGTGACTTCATGTACGCTCTCCATGTCTTACTTCGCATCAGCTCGTCATAGGCAGATTCGCCCTCGTGATCATTGACGTACGGATCCGCACCGTACGACAGCAACAGATCGGCATCTGCGAAGGAAAAGGATGTTGAGCTGGAGGTCAGAAAGACGTGCAGCGGTGTTCTGCCCTTGTCGTCCGGAATATTGATCGAATCAGGGTCGTGGGCCAGCAGATACGCGAGTGCTTTCGTCTCCACAAAAAAGCGTGCAGCTGCGTGGATCGCCGTTCTTCCATCCACCCCGCGATGACGTACATCGGCGCCGTAACTGAGCAAGAGCGGCACAATGTCCATGCTTATCGGGCTATAGTTTTTGCTATCAACAGCAAGGATCAGAGCCGAGTTGGCAGTCGGCCCGCGGGCATTTACGTCGGGGTATCCATGCGTCAAAAGTAACTCCGCCAGTTCAAGGTCGCGCCCTAACATGGCCTTTTGTAGTGACGAGTACTCGAAACCCGGTACGCCTTGTAAGTCGAGACCCAGTTCGATGAGGGAGAGAGCCGCGTCGTTATTGTTGATCGATATCGGATACATGTACTGCACCCCGAAGACGCCACTTCTGGCCAACTCGCGGATGCTCTCGGCGTGACCGCAATGCGCAGCGTAAAATAGAAGAGAATTGCCGTCGTAATGGCTATTCACGTCGACACCATATGCAACGGCGAGGCGAAGGAGATCAGCGCGCTTCTTTCGTATCGCCTGACCTGCAAGATGTTCCAGCGCGAACTTGAGTTCCGCGGGTGGGAGCACCTCCATGCACAGATCGGACTCGAGAATCATCTCCAGCACAGTCTCTGCGTCACTTTGTTTAGCGCTCGCGACTGCAGTCGTCAACACGGAGTAAATCAACCCACACATGGTGTCGCCGACGACGGCGCATGCGTCGCGCGAGATAAACCACTCGAGTACATGGAACTGCCGGTATTTAATGATCCGCTTGAAGATCGTTTCTCGCTCCCAGATTTCCTTTGGTGGGAAGTATAGGTACCAGTAGTCATGCGCATGACGCGACTCGAAATGAAGCTGAGGAGGCGGCGTGTTCGCGGCCACTGCCATCTCTCTTGCGAGCCGATGGTCCGCGTTCGAACGCGCGATGGCTTCTGCTCCACTTGGTAATGTGAAGAACGCTCGCACAGCGTCCAGGTCGCCGTCCTCCGCTGCCTGGGAGAGCGCGCGCTTGGTTGTCTCGTTCATAGCTGACTCAGGTCTCGTCGTATTTGAAGTGAGCTGTACTTGGGTATGATTTATCCAATGTTGTTTTGGGTGCTTTTGGATGGTAGATTCGGTCAATGGGTGCATTCTGAACCCACGTGAATGATTGAGAAAGAGGGTCTCCATCACAAATGAGAGAATGGATGGTGCGGCACTCTTTTGGGCAATAGAAGGAGGTGGCCTGATGGTCGCGGGCAATCAGCAGTTCTCTTCTACCACTAAAAGTAACGAGAGTCAACTGAATGATCAACCGAATCGTGGGACGATTTAGGCCATGTACAGAGAGAATTGGTCAGACAACTTGCTATAAAGGAATAGTTTGTGTGTGCATCTTTTAACCTTGTAGTAAGCTGTGAGAAGTTCGCGCTCGCACCCCATATCTCCGCTAACAACAGCCGATGTGCTTCACTATTCATCGTTCTGTTGGAGAAAATAGTGTGGGTGGGACCGCACGTACGCACACCCTTTGCCGTCTCTCGTCAGCAGGTCGTAAGCGGGCACGCCGTCACAATCTTGGATGTACGGGTCCGCACCGTACGACAGCAACAGGTCGACAGCCATCGGAGAATAACCAGCGGGGTTGGACATCAAGAGGACGTGCAGCGGCATTCTGCCCTTGTCGACCGGAATATTGATCGACTCAGGGTCGTGGGCCAGCAGATGCGCTAGTGCTTCCGTCTCCACAAAAAAACGTGCAGCTGCGTGGATCACCGTCCTTCCATCCACACCGCGATGACGCACATCGGCGCCATAACGGAGCAAGAGTGGCACAATGTCCATCTTTAGCTTCATATAGTATTTGCTTCAACAGCAAGCATCAAAGGCGAGTTGGCATTCACCCCGCGGGCATTTACGTCGGGGTACCCGTGCGTCAAAAGTAACTCCACCAGTTCATATTTGCGATCCAAGATGGCCTTGTGTAGTGACGAGTTCATGAGACCCGGTACGTTTTGCAAGTCGAGACCAAGTTTGATGAGGGTGACAGCCACGTCGATATTCCGGATCGAGTATGAAAACCTGTACTGCACCCCGAAGACGCCACACTTGACCAACTCGTGGATGATCTCGACGTGACCGCAATGCACAGCGTAAAATAGAAGAGATTTTTCTTCATAATAGCCATTCACATCAACACCATGTGCAACGGCGAGGCGAAGGAGATCAGCGCGATTCTTTCGTATAGCCTGACCCGCAAGGTGTTCCAGAGCGAACTTGAGCTCAGTGGGCGGCAGCACCTGCGTGCACAGATCTGACTTGAGAATGATCTCCAACACTGTCTCTACGTCATCCGTTCCGCGTACGTGAACGCCGACGACAACACCGAATAGATCAACCCACACATGGTGTCGCCGATGACTGTGCACGCGTCGGTCGAAAAGAATCACTCGAGTACGTGGAACTGCTGGTGTTTGATGATCCGCTTGAAGATTGAGTCTTGGTCCTCTTCCGATTCTTCTGGAGAGTTCAAGTACCAGCAGTCACGCGCATGACGCGACGTAAACTGACGATTGGTAGGCGGCAAGTCCTCGGCCACTGCCATCTCTCTTGTGAGCCGATGGTCCGCATTCGAACGCGCGATGGCTTCTGTCGCGCTTGGCAATGTGAAGAACGCTCGTACTGCATCCAGATCGCCGTCATCCACTGCATGGAAGAGCGCGCGCTTGGTAGTCGCGTCCATTGCTGATTCGGATATGATCAAAGTGGAGACACCCCAACGCGACTTTCTAGCTTGTGATGTTTTGGGTGGTCTTGGTCGTTATATAGGTCGTTATATAGATCAATGGGTACACATTTTGTATCCAAGTGGGTGATCGCAGTCTTGGCGATTTGTGTGACTAGTATATTGAATAGGACGATGCACATTTGTTGCTTCTGCGTCCTAAGGCTCTTCACTCTCGATGTGGTGATTGGCGTGGAAAGTAATGTGGGTGAGACGCCACATAGGCCCGCCCTCGCTCGTTTTTCATCAGCTGATCGTACGCAGACTCGCCCTCACGGTCTTGGATGTATGGATCTGTGCCGCTCGCCAATAGCACCTCGAGATCCTCTGTCTCGTACATGTAGGCGTATGCCACCAGCAAGAAGTGCAGTGGTGTTCTGCCTTTGTTGTCTGGTACGTTAATTAGGCCGGGATCGTGAGCCAGTAGAAGCGCGAGTCGGTCCTTCAAGACGCAGCCATTCGTGACGAGGTGAAGCACTGTCCTCCCATATTTACCTCGCTGGCGCATATCAGCGCCGTTTGCCACCAAGAATGACGCAATAGGGAGATAATATACTTCCGACCAGGCCTGCCGTGTAACAGTGGTCATTAGCGGAGTCAACTCGTCATCTCCTCTGGCGCTCAAATCGGCATATCCATGCTTGACCAGAACTTCCACCGTCTTGAAGTCGTTTAAGTGGATCGCTCGATGTATTTTCGAGTCTCGGCCAGGTTCTCCATTCATATCCAGCCCGAGCTGAATGAGAGCGAGTGCCACGTCCGCGTTTTTGAGCATTGGCCACAAGTTCAGATTGTTTTGCTGCATGATAAAGATACCACTTTCTTGCAGTATCTCGACAAAATGGACGCTTTTTGGCGGATAGGAAGAATTCACCACAAGGGAATCCCTTATCGTCTCGTTCGCGTCGGCACCATACGCGACAGCGAATCGAAAGAGATCAACGTGACCAGAAACCATGGCCATCTCCACCATTCGTTGCAACAAGAACTTGAGCTCAACTGGCGAGAGGAAGCTCATATAGAGATCCGACTGGAGGATGAGTTCGAATACCTCCAATGCTGCTTGTGCCATGTGTTCACATTTTCTACGATTTTATGAACCAAACCGCATATGGTATCCCCAACGATCTCGCAAGCACCGGCGGAAAGAAACCACTTGAAGACTTCCAGCTGCTCGTTTTTGACAATTCGATCAAAGATGAATCCACGCAGTGGGTCGGACCAATTACATGTGCCGAAAGAGAACCACGCCTTAGTTGCGAGTTCTCGATGAGGGCTGTCTCTCTTGCTTGGTGGTAGACTGCGTTACAGTGGGCCACAACTGGGGCTACATCTGGCTTCTCGAAGAACGCTTGAATCGCCTCTAGGTTTCCGTCTACAGCTGCCTGGAAGAATTCACGCTTCGTTGTATCGTCCATTTTGTCGATTCCGATGTGATCATCCCAGGATGTGGTGTGAATGCTGGGTTCAGAATACACCCTGACTGGGTTCAAGGGGATACATGGTGGTCTACCATGTATGATGTACCCACCTCCCATTCTAATGACTCTATGATGACCCAAAACAACCGAAAGCTCTTATGCGGATTCGTTAGATACTAAGGAGAGAGCACGTCTCAGTGCACATAATCAAACATATTGTGTTACTGCTGCTTTGATGCGTGCAACTTGGTCCAAGTCACCAAATGACCGAGATCCTTATGCCGACTCCGCACTTCTGCATCCGTCTCAGATGAGAAAAAGCAACGACGTGATTGCATGTAGAGACGTCCATTCTCATCCTCCAGGAACCAGTCATGCGCTGACTCGCCTTGGTTGTCGCGAATGTGTGGATCCGCACCGTAAGACATCAGCACATCTAAATCCTCGGCGTTGTAAGCATGAGCGGACGCGGTGTACTTCCTTGTCAAGGCGAGCAGTGGCGTCGTGCCGTTGTTGTCCGGTATGTTGATGATCCCGGGGTCTTGTTTGGCTAAAAAAGCGGCACCTTCCCTGTTCATCTCGCCCACTTCGTCGCCTCTCACAGCAAAGTGAAGCGCTGTCTCTCCTGAGTGGCATTGCTGACCCGGGTTTGCCCCATGTTTCACCAAGATTAACACAAGAGAGTGGCTGGATTCAGATCGGAATGGCCATCTGACCGCAATCATTAACGGCGTGATACCATATTCGTCGCTCGCGTTCACATCCACATTTCCAACCGTCAACAGTGCCTTTACGACATCGTATTTGTCTCCGTAGACAGCTTCGTGCAGCGGAGACCATCTATGTGGCTCACCTCTTAGGTCGACCTCATTCTTGACTAGCGCAACCGTCATTTCGTAGCTCTCCGACCGGACGAAAGCGCTTACGCGCACACCAAACACGCCGCACTCCACCAGCTTTTCGACGCATTCGATGTTTTTACCACTCACACAGTGCTGTAACGACGGGCATTCGTCGAAACGCCCATTCACGGCGGCACCGTGAGCCACCGCGAGCTGAATGAGATTCACGTGACCATGAAGGCATGCGTCGTTCAAGATGAATTGAAGCGCACTCTGGCGCTCAGTCGGTGTGAGGACCTCCATGAGAAGAGTCGATTGGAGGATGAGTTCCAGCACGTCAGTGTTGTCTTGCCGTTTCATTTTGATCGCCGTCCTGGCAATCTGTGTGACCATATTGTACGCGGTATCGTCGATCTCTTCGCATCCAACAGGAGAGAGAACCCACCCAAGCACATTCAGGTGGTTCCGCCTGATGGTCGTGAAAAAGAGACTCCATCGCAGAGTCTTGGCACTTGAATGCCATTCGAACCGGCGCTGCTGAGAGCTGGCTCTAGTTGCTTTTAGTCGTACGAAGAACTGCCGGATGGCCGCCAGATCACCATCGTCTATTGCCCGAAAGAGCGCGTGGAGCGCCGCGCCGTCCATTTTCCGTTTGTGAGCTCGAGAGGAGCTCGCTTGGAAGGCCATTATACGGAGGGAATTAGCCTTCACGAAGATCTCTCGGATTGCGTCCAGATCGCCATCCAGTGCCGCCTGGAAGAGGTGCGCTTCGTTGTCTCGTTCATTGTCGATTCGAATGTGATCATCGCCTTGGATGGAAGCGCATCGCTGGGCTCGAATACACCCAAATAGAGCACACAGAGATGCATAGAGCGTTTTCTCATAACCGAATCTAATGACTACGATGACCCAAACGAACGGAGGGTTCATTTCTTCTATCCTGGGTTCGGCTGGCGTCGTAGGCGGATGCCAGCCCGGTGATCAATTACCACGTTGCCAATCCCCAAGCTGCAAGAAGGATGCGAGTAACTCATATTAAAAAAGCGTCAATGTCTTTTTACTCTGTGTCATTTTCATGACGCTGGGAAAAAGTCCGGATGAGACGCCACATAGGCGCGACCATGCTCGTCTTTCATCAGTTCGTCGTATGCTGACTCACCTAGATGGTCTTGGATATGCGGGTCCGCACCATGTGACAGGAGCGCATCAAGATCCTCTGTCTCATACTGACGAGAGTGAGCTACCAGCCAGCAATGCAGCGGCGTTCTTCCCCTGACGCCTGATACGTTGATCAACTCGGGGTCCTCGGTCAGAAGAAACGCGAATGGCTCTCTCTCCACTCGTCCTCTGGTGACATAGTGAAGCGCTGTCCTCCCGATCTTATCTCGCTGACGCAAATCAGTACCGTTCGCGATCAGGAAAGATGCCGTGGGGATGCATGACTTTGACCAGGAATCGCTTGCAAAGATACTCAGGAGAGGCGTCATGCCATCTTTCCCGCTGGCATTCACATCGGCAAACCCGCGCGTTACCAGCGCCTCCACCATCTTGAGGTTGCTGCGCGATACAGCTATGTGCAACGGTGAGTCGCACCCCGATGTGTCTCGTGTGTCGACTCCCATGTTGATCAAAGCCAATGCCGTGTCAACGTTTGTGATCAATCTCCAAAAGTTGCATTGAACACCAACGAAGCCGCTATCGGCCAGTTTGTGGAGACATTCCACGTGGCCTAGCACTGCGCAGTGATACAGTGCTGAGTTATCACCAACATGAGCATTCACATCAGCACCATGAGCAACTGCAAGTCGAAGGAGATCGGTGCGGTCTGTAGTGGGCTGAGGATGAAAGACTCGTCCCCACACCTGGTCCTGCAGGTGCTAGGCCTGAGGACGAGCTGGCAGCTTAGGTACTCGAGGACGTGCTATCTAGGGGGGTCTCCATGATAGCCACGGACTGCTGTAGGATAATGGGCACTCTGCAATTAGCATTGAATACAGTGAGGGGTTTACAGGAAGCGCCAGCTTCCCTCTCCAAGTGTGTACGGTTTCCTGAACCTACTACAAAGTATACTTTAGTGTCCAGCGTTCTGCGAGAACCAAGGCACAGAAGTCAAGCGTGAAGATGGCAAGATACAAGAAGACGGCTGCGACCTCTGATGATGAAGCTAGCGATGCATCAAGTAGCAGTAGTCAGTCAAGCCGGTCACACGCGGCCGGAGCCAAGCCAAGGTCCGGTAAGGGCAAGGCGAAGGCGACCAAGGGCAAGCGTGTTTCACAGAAATCTTCGACGTCTGGGAGTGGCAGGACTCTGTCCGTTACGACAAGATCAGCCTCCCGACAAGGAGTGGTGCCCCAATACGCTCTGGAGTTGATGGGTGCACCAAAAATAACAAGCGACTCGGTCATGGCTCTGGCGCGGTGGATGGACTTGCGGCTGGAGTATGAAGGTGTCGTGAGCTCGCAATGCCAAGGCAACCAGGATGAGATCAAGAAGAGAACGGTGACCGTGAGGAACTCGTTCGACGAGGGTCTGCTGGATGTTCTGTGTGAGTCTCAGTGGGGGGTCGAGAAGAGCTCGCTGACCGAGAAGTTCCTTTGGGACTGGATCAAGGAAAAGCTCAAGACGCCCCGGAATGGTGAGCTGCCAGACATTGATGAGATGTTTGGTGGTGGGAAGCTCTTCATGGACATGTCCGAACGAGATCTGGAGGCACGCCTGACCAACTACTTCCGACTGTGTCAAGACATCCTCAAGGGATATGCTGAGACCGAAAGGTTTAGCTCCGAGGAAGGTACCAAGATGAGGTGCAAGATACTGATCGACAACCTGCCGAAAGGACTCAGGAAGAAGGTCAAAGCTGCGATACCTTTCAAGAAGGGAAGTAGTGACAAGATCGACCTGTTGCGTGGTGTGATGTTCAAGTGCTTGGAGAAGTACGAGGAACAGCAACAGGGCAAGCGTCGACGCGACGAGTCGAGTGACGACGACTACGCTCGGAAGCGAGCAAGGACGCGCGTGAGCCAGGGCAAGAAACGCAAGGTCCGAGTCGACAAGCATGTCAAGACAGACAAGCAACACATGAAGAGCAAGTTCACGAAGGGCAGTAAGGACAAGTCAAGAGACAATTCGTCCGAAGGCTGCTGGGAGTGTGGTGGCAACCACCTCAAGAAGGATTGTCCAGACCTGAACAGGACGGTGCATGCGACAAAGGGTGACAAGGCTAAGTTCAGCGCAGGGAGGCAACGCCAGTCTGCGAAGGATTAGAGTGTGTCTGCCCGAGTCCCAAAGGTGTGTGACGGTGAACGGTCGTCTGCAGTTAGTGTATTGCGCCGACAGTGGAGCCTTCAAGTCGTGCATCTCTCAGAAGCAGTTCGAAATACTGCGGAAGGGCGAGCGAATGTTGCGTGTGAAGGAGCTAATGCAGCCTATCAAGTGCGAGTTGGTGGGTGGCAAAGAGCTGTATGTGAAGAGGATTGTGTATCTGCGGTTGTCGTTGAGTACGGCAGCAGGTCCAGTCAACATCAACGATCCTGTGGAATGTCTCGTGGTCGATGGTGATAGCGACGAGTTCCTGCTTGGTCGAGATGTGTTGGCCATGCTCGGAATTGACGTCGAGAGGCAGCTCGAGCTGCTGGCACTTCGCGATGATGGTGCAGACCAAGACGACACGAAGGAAGATCCAGGGATTGCGCTGAAGCATGATCAGGAGATCAAGGACGCTGTCGAGCGTACGATCAAGGAAGCAGTGAAGGAAGGGTTTCCGGTCGACAAGGTCGAAAGGCTTCGAACGATCATGTACATGTATGATGTGTGGCGAGTGGCTCTTGGAGATGACCCGCCGGCTCGTGTGCCGCCGTTGTCGCTCAAGATGAAGACGGGTGTGCAACCCTATAAGTGCAAGGCTCGCACGTATTCGCCACAACTCATGGCCTTTCTTGATGAGTTCAACGAGATGTTGGTGAAGCTCGGTTGGGTGTACGAAAATCCCAGAAGCCGTTGGGCTTGTCCAGCTTTACCGGTGAAGAAACCTGGCAGTGACAGTGAGTTTCGTCAGACGAACGACTACAAGCCAGTCAACGTTCACACAGTGCCGATTGCGGGTGTCATGCCGAATCTGCATGTGGAGTTGAAACGTGTCAAGGGGTGCCGTTGCTTTGGCCTGTTCGATTTCATTAAAGGCTACTGGCAACTACCATTGTCTGAAGAGAGCCAAGAGATCCTGTCGTACATGACACACAGGAAGATCTACACGCCAAGACGTGTGCCACAAGGATGTGCGGATGCTGCGTTGTACTTCCAGTCGACGATCGAACAATGTTTTGCTTCGTTGCTGTACAAGCATCTATTGGTGTGGATTGACGATCTACTGCTCTACGCGGAAGATGTGGACACGTACCTCGAGAAGTTGACCGAACTGTTGGGATTGGCCGACACGTTTGGGTTCAAGTTGAGCGCCACCAAGTCGCAGGTGTACAAGCGAGAAGTGAAGTGGTGTGGTAAGCGGATCTCAGGTGATGGAGTCAGTCACGATCCAGAACGGATTCAGGCGTTGAAGGAGGTTCCGTACCCAAGTAACGCCGGTGAGCTCCAGCAGTTTGTCTGCTCGACGAACTGGATGCGGGACAGCATCATTGACTACGCAAGGGTGGTGAGACCGCTACAGGACAAGTTGGATCAGGCGCTAGCCAAGTCGTCGAAGAGAACGAAGCGCGCTGCATCAGCTATCCCGATAACCCTTGATGATCGAGAGAAGAAAGCTTTCGATGACGTGAAGGACAGCCTGGCGAGTGCTGCTATGCTGGTCTACCCGAAACAAGACGCGGAGATGTGTCTGTTGACCGATGCTTCGGACATCGGGTGGTCGGTCATTGTGACCCAAGTGACCAAGTGGAACGACCAAGTCGGCGTGGAAGAGCAGAAGCACGAGCTCTTGGTGTGCATGAGCGGCACGTTCACAGGTGCCCAGAAGAATTGGAGCGTAATCGAAAAAGAAGCGTATCCGATTGTGACTGCATGCGACAAGCTGAGCTATCTTCTGATGCGACCGCGGGGATTCAGGATGCATTGCGACCATCGCAACCTGATTCACGTGTTTGCGCCAAGCGTCGAGGTCAAGAAGCACGTGCGTGGAAAGCTCCTGCGTTGGGCTATGCGCCTGATGGAGTATCGCTACACGATCGAGCACATTGATGGTGCGAAGAATGTCTGGGCGGATATGGTGTCTCGATGGGCGGCCCAGAGAGAACCAAGCTCAGTGACGATCAAGCGGATCACGCGGAAGCGGGCAAGGCAGGAAGCTAGTGAAGAGCCTCCAGCGGAACGACCCGAGTACTTCATTCGACCGTTCAGTGATGGAACTTTCAAGTGGCCGACGTTGCGGGACATTGACAAGGCCCAGTCCGAGCACGTGACGGATCGATCGAAGGGAATGAAGCGCAGCGAGAATGGACTCTGGATGGAGGGTGACCGAATCTGGATTCCTACGCAAGCGAATGAATTGCTGCAACGACTGATGGTGATTGCTCATTGTGGACCTCAAGGTCACAGAGGGCGCGACGCGTTGATCGAGATCTTGAAGCGTCGATTCAGTGTGAACAATCTACGACGAGTGGTGGACCGATTTCTCTCTGGCTGCCTCATGTGCAAGCATGTAAAAGGGGGAGGGTGGTGCCACGACCGTGGAGTCAAAAGTTCAGAAGCCACAAGCGCAATGAAGCTTTGCATTGGGACTACCTGTATCTTGGTGAGTCTTTCGGTGATTTCGAGTACCTACTGGTGATGAAGGACGACGCAACGCACTACGTTGAACTGGTGCCGTGTGCTAAGCCTACAAGTACGGTGACTGCCGAAGCAATTCTGGATTGGCATTCTCGGTTTGGTGTGCCAAGAATCTGGATCAGTGATAACGGAAGTCACTTCAAGAATGATGTGATGAGGCAAGTGTCCCGGCGACTGAACTGCCATCAAGAGTTCACTTTGGCCTATTCTCCGTGGATTAATGGATCTGTCGAGCGTGTGAACAAGGATGTGATCCAAGTCCTGAGTGCGATGTGCCTAGAGCACAAAGTCGACATCAGAGATTGGACATACTTCGTCCCAGTGTTGCAGGCCAACCTGAATCACACGCCTGTGCCTTCGCTAAGGAATCGAGCTCCTGTGGAACTGTTCTGTGTCCTACCTGCGGCATCTCCTTTGGATTTCTGCTTGGATAGCAGACAGAAGAAACTTGTGGATCTGGGTAAGGACCAGGCGCACATGGACGCCAGGTTGGACGAACTCAGAGAGAGTGTCTTGATGATGCACAAGGAGGCCAAGGCTGAGCAGGAGAAGCAGACAGAAAGGAACAAGAAGAACCAGAAGGTGGTGATCAAGCCTAACTTCGATGTGGGAGACTACGTTCTACGATCGAGAGTTGATCAGAAGCATCATGACAAGCTGATGGTGACGTGGATTGGACCGTACCAAGTCGTGGGAACCGATGTGCATTCGTTCCGAGTTCGACATTTGGTGACAGGCGCCGAGACTGACGTGCATCCATCGCGGCTGAAGTTCTACGCGGATAAGTACTTCGAGGAGACCGATGAAATCCGAGAGCATGTTGCCTCTCAAGGGATTGTCTTGACGGTTGCTGAACTCAAGGAACACCGGTGGAATGGTAGTAAGCGCGATTTCGAGCTTTTGGTGTCATGGAAGGGCTTAGAGCCTATTGAAGACTCGTGGGAATCACTCAAGAGCCTGTACAAGGACGTGTCTGGTATGATACTCAAGTACGTGGCGACGTGTGATGACGACAAGCTGAAGAAGCGTGTGTCGAAGCTCAAAGAAGCCAAGTAAGACGACGTGTTCGTACCCAGGGAACAGCGCTAGCCGTTGTGGCCCAGATGGGAGGCGTTCGATGTCGTGCTGAAGGCTGACGAGGTCTTTGTGTCCAAGCAAGAGCGACTGACTTGCGTGCAAGTGCGGTCGTGGAAGGCAAGAAATTCTCACTTGGTTTCGTCGAGGTGCCTACTTCTAGGTGCTGGTGTAGACGAAGATCTGTCGAGGTGCCTACTTCTAGGTGCTGGTGTAGACAGAGACCAGCGTGAGTGTGCCGAGTCTTGGAAGGGCGGTGTAGTGGGCTGAGGATGAAAGACTCGTCCCCACACCTGGTCCTGCAGGTGCTAGGCCTGAGGACGAGCTGGCAGCTTAGGTACTCGAGGACGTGCTATCTAGGGGGGTCTCCATGATAGCCACGGACTGCTGTAGGATAATGGGCACTCTGCAATTAGCATTGAATACAGTGAGGGGTTTACAGGAAGCGCCAGCTTCCCTCTCCAAGTGTGTACGGTTTCCTGAACCTACTACACGGTCCCAGCGAATAGCGAGTCGCAACAGGGCTTGCAGCATGGACTTCAACTCAATTGTTGGGAGGACGTTCATACAGAGATTCGACTCGAGGATGAGCTCGACAAGTTCGGTGCTATTGCAACCTTCCACTCTGCTACATACTGCGAAGAGCACGAGAGCGTAGGCTAGAGTGCACATGGTGTCTCCGATGATCTCGCATGCCTCCGCCGAGAGGAACCATTTGAGAACGTGAAGCTGCTTGTATTCGATGATCCGCTGGACGAGATACCCTCGTACTGGGTCCATATCTCGCGGATAGTACGAGTACCAGTCATTCGCTTGGTGGGAGGCGACGCGAAACGAAAATGGTTCGGCGGCGTCACTTGAGCCAACGCTTACTCTCTCGTCCAACGGTGTTCCGCATTCGAACGCGCCACGACGTCGGCATTGCTGGGATGTGTGAAGAACGCTTGCACCGCTTCCAGATCCCCGGCCACGGCCGCATGGAAGAGGGCGCGTTGTGCTGCGATGGTGATCATCTTCGTTCCTTGTGGTCGACCCAAGCTTGAATCAGGTGGGTTACTTTGGGACTCGTGTGCTTCTACGCTTGGGTTCAAAGTCACTGGAAGCCGTAGTCGCAGTCTGTTTCTGACCGACTGAGCATTTGTTTGGATAACAATCCTCATTGTAATGAGTAAAAGCGTGTCTGCAGCAGCTCCGAGGCAACGAGTCAACTCGTTCGGGCATCAAACTGTTCCCATATTCTCTATAATATAGTGTCATCATATATCACATGTATTGGTTTATACAGTATTTAGTAATAGCGTTTCGCTGGGCCGCAATAACTAAACACCTCCAAGCATAATAAATAACAGGTTCAAAGTAAGCACACCGCCAACATGGCTACATGGATTACCCGAAATAATGAAATTACGTATACCTAATATAAGCATACCCGAATCAGAAAAAGAGGATACTTTTGACCACTCCTCTGGATCACATGATGGAGACGACGCCGCGCGCGCTCTTCCTGGCGGCTCGTGATGGCGACCTGAACGCAGTGCGAGCCTATTTCAATCAGTCGGATGTGGTGGAAGATGTGGCGCGAGTGAATGCGGCGCATCGAGCCACGCGGGTGGCGGCGAGAGAGCGCAATGTCTCGCCCTTCCGAGTAGGAATGCGAGATCCTCCTCGTGATCATGGAACATGGCTCTGGTACGCTGCTAGTGATCAAGACGATGAATTGCGTGGTGGTTTATTTGATCTCATCGTGTTGCACGGTCGTCTTCACGTGCTCGAGTGGCTCCTGTCGGCGGACGCGATGGAAATCATCGGAGACACCATGGTCCGACACTTTGATTGGGTTGACAATGCTGCGGTGGCCCACAATTGTGTGGACGTGCTGGAGATGGTCCTGACCTCGGATCTGTTTGTCCGGGAGCTGACGTCGGCTGAGCGGCAGCACACCCTCCAAGAATTCCTTCACCGCGCCATTGAGTATCATCGGTCTGGTTTCATTCGTCTCCTCGTAGCTCATGGCGCCGACGTGAACCTACAAGAGGCACCGCTTGGTTACTGCGTAGCCAAAGGAGACGCAGCGTGTCTCCGAATGGCTGTGGTGTGCGGGATGATCTGTGAGCAACCCACCAATGCCGGAAATCAACTCAACGTCCATAATCCTGAGTTGGTGCGTGCATTCATTGAGGCGGGCGGCGATGTGGGAGGCGATGACGAATGGACACCACTGCATACGGCATGTCGATACCGAGTGCCGGAGAGTGTCGAGATCCTTCTTACACTCGGTTTTGTGGATGTGAACGCTGTCGCTACAGATGGCGTGACGCCATTGGTGATGGCGGTCGTGGATGAGCAATCGGGTGGATCAGGGCGCCCCATCGCATCCTTGCTACTGAGTTATGGCGCTGACGTTCACTTGCGCTTCGGTCGTGGGAACACAGTGCTGCACGCCATGGTGGACGGTGGCTCAGAGGCCACGTTGGCTTGCCTTGTTGCACATGCGCCAGAGCTCATCAACGTACAAAACATGAGAGGGTCCACGCCATTGCTCATATTGACTCGGTGCTCTGTTGCGTCACAGGACTGGGAGCGACTCAGTCTCCTCCTTTCCAATGGAGGAAACCCGTGCATCAAAGACAACGGAGACGAGTCAGCGTACCAAGTGCTCATGCGTTATGAGAGAGGACGCGCGTATGTGGAAACCCACCCACAGTTCTTCCAGCAATAGGCTTTGCATAGTAACTCGATCAGTACGCAGAATGTATCCCACTGTTGCCAGAATGCCCTATCTTGTCCATACTGGCAAACCCTAGTAGATCTGCACTTGTGAACTTTCGAATGTTTTGGGCCCGTGCGGCAATGTGAACCCCGTCAGTCACTTAACCAAGTGATGTTTGGGAACCCCTTGAGATGTGACACTGCGATACTCAATTGTCAGCCTGAAGAGCGACGCTTGTTCAGTCTTGAGTTCAAGTAATCGTGAACAGTAGCGTCGTGCCAGTTCTCGGTCACTGTACTGGGTAGTGTGGAGAGAACGATCTCAGTATCCAGAGTTTTGGATGTCGTAGTTCTTTTCGCTGGCTCGTACTAAGTATTGCACTTGTCGAGTAAATGGCTTCATTACATACCCAGCACAACTATTCAATCTGCCTAATAATATCATGTACGCAAGTTTCGGTGACACCCGGACCCGATATAAAAATGAAGTACCCAAGATACCGGTCTACGTAGTTGCAACCCTCGGAGCCATGGAGAGGACCACGCAGCAAGCGCTCTTCCAAGCAGCAGTGGACGGTGATTTAGATGCTGTTCGTGCGCTTCTAGCGCAGCCAAACGTGTCGGCAGAGATGGCGCGATCGAATGCGAGCCACCAGCGTTCGCGGGAGTGGGCAATGGAGTATCATTTCTCCTCTTTCGACGAACACGTGAGGATACCACTTTACCGAAACGCGTGGCACTATTATCGCTCCAGAGATGGTCTTGGTGGTTCATTCTTTGGTCGGATCATTCAACACGGTCAACTCCACGTGCTCGATTGGCTCATGTCCTTCGCTGCGATTGGAATTCTTGCAGGGACTGTGCTAGGACACCTCGACTATCTCTGCACCATGGCGATATCACACGACCGCGTGGATGGGATCGAACTGATTCTCGAGTCCGCTCTGTTTCTGCAGGAGTTAACGTCGAGCGAACGTCATCATGTGCTACAAGAGTTTCTCCACCAGGTCATACGAGCTCGACGACCGGAAATTCTTCGTCTCGATGTCGCCCACGGAGCTGATGTCAACGCCGTGCGCGTCACTCCAGCAAATCACCACAACCAGCCACTCAAGAAGATGGAGTCTCCATTGAGTTGCTGCGCTACAAGTGGGAACGTAGCATGTCTGTACATGCTACTGGCTTGCGGTGCGCTGTGCGAGCAAAATCACACTCTGGGAAACGACACCAACTTCGGAAATGTTGAGCTGGTTCGCGCTTTAATTAATTGTGGTCTTGACACACGCGGTGACGGAACATCGACGCTGCTGCACTCCGCATGTCGAGTTCGCGTCTTGGGAAGCGTCGAGGCACTAATAACAACGGGTTTTACGGATGTCAATGCCGTCACCGAGGATGGTCTAACGTCGTTGATGGCGGCAGTGATCCAAGACGAAGGATGTAACTCGGCATTTTCAGTTGTGTCTTTGCTGCTGGCTAATGGAGCAGATCCGCACATACAGTCAGAGAATGGCGAGAATGCGTTGCACATACTCACTGACGGCTGTATGGACACAGCAACCCTCCGGCTCTTCGTGACCCACGCACCTCAGCTCTTAAATGCACAAGACGTACGAGGATTCACTCCGATGCGAACTTTGGTCGAATATTTCAGTGCTCCAAAGAGCACGAAGCTCCTCGACGTGCTTCTCGAATGCAGAGCTGATCCCCTCATTTGCGACAATAACGGCGCATCGACGTATCAAGTGTTAGTGCGTAGTGAGTCGGGAAGGACGTACGCAAATTCTCACTTGCACTACTTTCCGCTCGGACCATCCTCCATTGCTCAAGTCATGGCTTGTGGGACACACGCGAGCGAGAATGGACCGTTCCTATCCTTCCGACGGCGTCAACACGCACTTAGGAAGTCGCGAATGGACCACAAGACAACGTGACCGTCGGTTGGTGTGTCCTGGTACGAAATGTGCCGAGGGCTTTTGCGCATTGCAAGCAAACACGTGATCTTGACACCAACTGCCCAAAACTAGTGATAAGAAGACCCAATGTTAACATTTACCCAAGTTTTGACACGACATATGCCCAAATTCAATTGAATGCCCAAGATACCAACCCACTACAGAATCGCTGGAAGCCATGGAGAAAACGACGCAGCAAGCGGTCTTCCAGGCCGCCAAGGACGGGGATTTGAGGGCTGTGTATGCGATCCTCGTACAGCCGGATGTGTTCCCAGTGGTGGCGCGATCCAATGCGAACTTTCAACGCTGGCGGAGTCGGTTGATGAAGTCCAGCCAGTCACCTTTCCTTGAGAATGCGGGAGCGTCTCTCTACCGAGGAGGGTGGCTCCTCCATCACCTCATCCGCGGCGATGAAACGTCATTTTCAGTCTCATTATTCAGCATGATCAGTTGCATGTGCTCGAGTTTTTCCTCTCGCTTACCAGCATCACGGCGGCTCTGTTAGTTCATCTCCATGATATGTGCGCCGTCGCGATCGCGCACGACCGTGTGGAAGCCATTGAGTTGATCCTCGAGTCGGATCTTTTTCAAAAACAGTTAACGTCAGGCGAACGTCATCACGTGCTGCAAGAATTTCTCCACCAGGCCATTCAGAAGCGTCGACCAGATATCATTCGGCTCGTTGTCGCCCACGGAGCTCGTGTCAACGCCATTCGAGTGAGGCCAGTGCGGGGTCCCGACGACCCTCACAATCAATTGGAAAACCCACTGACTTGCTGCGCTCAAAACGGAGACGTGGCATGCTTGCGCGTGGTACTGGCCTCTGGTGTGGTTTGTGCGCAGTATCCCACTCTCAGACGCTATGTCAACTACAGGAACATTGAGCTGGTCCGCGCTCTTATTGATGCTGGTCTCGACACACGTGGCGAAGGAGTCTCGGCGTTGCATCTTGCTTGTCAAGCCCGTGCCTTGGAAAGCGTTGAGGTTCTGATAACAGTGGGTTTTGCGGATGTCAACGCTGTCTCAAAGCATGGACTGACTCCGTTAATGGCGGCAGTCATAAGCGAAGGCGGGGGTGATTCGGCGTATTCGATTGTGTCTTTGTTGCTGGCGAGCGATGCGGACGCACGCTTGCGCATGATAAGTGGCGAGACTGTGTTGCATATACTAACAGACGGCTGTAGGGGTATGGAGACCCTCCGGCTTCTCCTGACCGCTGCACCCGAGATTGTGAACGTACAAGACGCAGGAGGAGTGACAGCGATGCAGAATCTGGTCGATTTTTTCAGCATACTAGAGAACCAAGAGCTGCTGGACGTGCTTCTTGGGTGCGGAGGAGACCCGCACATTCGCGACAGCAACGGCGAGTCAACGTATCAAGTGCTCATGCGCAGTGAACGCGGACGTGCCTATGTGAAATCTCACCAGCGCTTCTTCCGGCGACGACTTCGCACACTGATTAAACTGATGACCTCAAGAACACACATGGAGGAAAATGAAACCCTTCAATCACTCCAACGACGAATGCGTTACCTGGATCGGAGAGACCTATTGGACGACCATGGAGCAAACCTTCGTTATATGGTAACAACGACACAAAATACATTGCGATGAGCTGCTGCCAGCTCGTAAAGTTAGCTGTCTCAAGTCAATCCAGGCCATCAGCCGCTGCACATCGAATAACTGCATCAACATGACAGAAATCAACTCATGTAACTTTCCAAATCCACTTTATTTACATCACGACGCCGTCTTCTACCGGAGTTTCTACTCCCCAAACCGAGGTATCCTCTTGTTGTGGAAAGAAATGCGGGTGCGAGTTCACATAAGCTCGTCCACGCTTATCTGCCAACAGCTTTTTGTACGCTGATTCGTCTCGCTGGTTCCGAATGTACGGATCCGCACCTCTTGACAACAAAAAGTCGAGATCGTCGTCACGATTCGAGAAAGAGAAGGACTGGATCATCGCAAGCAGTGGTGTTGTGCCGTTCTCATCCGGCCTGTTGACCAATGTCGTGTCCTTGTCGATCAGAAACGCCGCTGTCTCTTTGTTTACCCAGCCTTTTACAGCAAAATGGAGCGCTGTCTCACCCATGTCGCTCGGCTGACTCACATTGGCGCCGTGCGCCACCAGAAAGGACGCGATGGCGAGTCCCGAGTTGGACCAGCGATCGCCACGCACGGCGAGCATCAGTGGCGTGGTTCCACCCATCGCACCAGCGTTCACATCAACGCACCCGTGCGTCACCAACGTCTCCACAAAGTCAGTAGCGTGAAAATGAGCAGCTGTATGCAGTGGCGAGTAGCGATTTCGCTCGCCCTGAGCGTCGGCTCCGTTCTTGATCAGCGCCAGCATCACTTGGACGTTCTCAAAGGCCGTGGAACCACTGAGAATGCTGTATTGCACCTCGAAGACCCCGCTTTCAACCAGTCTCTCAACACATTCGAGGCTCCGGTACTTCTCGCATAGCATCAGGGCACCGTTTCGCTTGACAAGTCCGTCGACATCTGCGCCATACGTCACTAGAAGACGGATCAAGTCTGCTCGATTGAGTGGAATGGCCAGTTCGATGATTTCCTGGAGCGCATACTGGCGTTCCATTGGTGACAAAACTTGCGTGAACAAATGCGACTCCAGGATGAGCTCCAAGACGTCGAGATGGTCTCCTTCCAAGTAGATCACGGCGCCCGCGAGGTCGTGAAGTAAACCGCGCATGGTATCACCCAAGAGCTCACACGCCTCAGCAGATAGAAACCACTCGAGCACATGGAGCTGCTCGTACTCAATAATCCGCTTGAAAAGAAAGCCTGACTCGTAGCGCGTGTACCAGCTTTCAGTCGACTGAAGACGACGGAAGGTGTTGTGATACGGCGACTTGTTCTGCGCTAACGCTGCTTCTCGCATCTCGCGATGCTCGGTATTCGAACGCGCCACGGCCTCAAACGCATTCGACAGGGTGAAGACCCAGCGGATCGTGTCCAGATCGCCGTCCATTGCCGCCTGGAACAGCGCACGTTGCAGCTTTTCGTTCATGTTCTTCAAGAGCTTGAGATCAATAAGGCGAATGCGTTCATCTTCAATGTTCGATCATGTCCATGGAGATGAGCGGTGATTCGCTACTCACCTTGATGCGCATTCCTGATTCGCTGGTCTTCTAGCGAATCAAACGCCTCGCTCGGAATGGCGTGGATGGGTTCGTAGGGCACCGACTTGAAGCTGGCATTCATGACCATCATGAAGGGCCCGACGTCTTCCTTGCACGTGTGCCTCGAGTTCACCGGTGGACAAAACCCCAAACAAAACGATTGCGGGAAACCAAAGTAGGAGAGAGCCGTTCAGTCCATTACCCAATCCGAGAATCGAAGAGCTCATTCACGACTTTGAAAAAACTGGGCGTGGGAATCCACGTAAACACGTCCTCGCTCGTCTTGTATCAGTACTTGGTAGGCTGATTGACCTTCCTGGATGTGCGGGTCTGCCCCACTGGTGAAGAGCAGGTCGAGTAACTCTGCCATCTTGGACAGTGTGTACGACTCCTCATCGGCCGTGGAGTCCTGGACGAAAATGTGAACGGCGTCTCACCCCTCTCGTTTTGCGCATTCTGGGACTTCGTTAATAAGCCGTCCGAGCGTATTGACGCTATCACAACCCCCAGCCAACGCATAGCACTGTGTCGCCAATATCCAACCGCAGGCTCGCGTCTGCGCCATAAGCGAGCAATAAAGAGACGACCGAGAATGCGGAACCTCACGTGTGCTCGTCCATAACCACACACATCAATGGCGTTAGGCCACTTCTGGCCACGGCGTTCACGTCAGCAAAGCCGAGTGTCACGAGGGCCTTGATGCTTTCAAAGTTACAAGGCCGGCCAGCCCAATGCAGCGGTGTAAACCGTCCGTCGCCGCGTGCGTCGACGCCACACTCGATGAGTGCCCGCACGAGGTCAGGTTTTTGGAAGTTGACACTGGATCCCCAGTACTGGAGCAGCTCACAAAAGACACCACTTGCCATCAACGTCTGTAGGCACGGAACATCGTCTCGGTTGATGTCGGCACCGTGTGCCATAATGAGACGCACGAGATCCGGTCGATGCCACATGGTCGCTAGACGAAGGAACTCTTGGAGCACGTGCTGGCGCTCGTCCGACGACAGTTCTTGTACGAATAAACTCGACTCGAGGATCAACTCCACCGCATCCACATAATCCAGAGTCATCGCAGTGCTGCAGATGCATGAAGAAGCATGGTGTCAGCCATCGAAGGAGACGACAGAAACCACGCGAGCACGAGGAATTGACCGTTTCGCGTGACGAGATCGAAGAGGTCACCACGGAGCACGTCGCTCTTGTCGCCGCTTGAGGAACGTCAGAACCATGTATCGACCACACGCAGCTGCGACCACACTTGTTCTCGAAAGGGCGAGCCATTGCGCGCTCTCCCTCTTCCACAGGCGTCGATAGTCCCCATTCACTCGCTTTACCGCAGTCATGACACTTGGCTGTGTGAAGAATGCGCGTACGGCGTCCAAATCTCCATTCACCGCCGCCTGGAAGAGCGCGCGCTGCGTCGTCTTCTCCATTTCTGTGGTGAACCCACGGAAGTGAGCTCTTTATTATTTTGGGTTCGGTATGGTGCAGTTGTTTTGGGTATTCAAACACTTTTGGTATCACTCTTGTATCATGGCTTTTGGCTCGTTACTTTATCTTGGGCTCTTTGACAATGCACGATTGGGTAGCATCTTCCTTTATGGGTCATTTGGAAGGTGGCCTGGGAATACATGCGGACGTGCCAGGACGTAGTCCCAGCCTCGTTCGTCCTCCCACAGCGCCGAATGCACCGACTTGCCAGCGCTGTTCGCGATAAACGGGTCAGCGCCAGCGGCGACGAAGAGATCCAGCGACTCGAAACACAGGCGCGCCGTCAAGAGCAAGGCTCGTACCAGCGCCAACATCGGAGTCGCTCCGTGGTCGTCTCGTGCGTTGACGAGATCTGGCGCGTGGTTGAGAAGAAGTGCGAGCGTCTCCGTTTCATGAGGCAGCTGCTTGGCGGCGTGGTGAAGCACCGTCTCGCCTCCTTTGTCTCGTAAATACGCGTCCGCGTTGCTTGCCAAGAGAAGGTGAAGGATCGATCGCTCGGTCTCCCAAGACGCCGCCATAATCAGCGGCGTGCGACCGTTATTGTCTAGGGCGTTGACGTCAACGCACCCGCTCGTCAACAAGGCCTCTACGACCTCGAGACGGTTCCTACGGACAGCCTCATGAAGTAGAGCTATCCCCGGTTTACCTCGTACGTCGGCGCCGTTCTCGATACAAGCGAGTGTCACATCCGCTCGTTTCAAGCCATACATAAGGCACGTCTGGACACCAAAGACACCGCTTTCCACCAGTCGTTCAACGCACGCCACGTTACCAAAGCTCGCACAATACTCGAGCCGAGTCCCTCTTCGAGACCATTGGTCTAGACTGGCTCCGTGGGCAATGACAAGTCGGATGATATCGTCACGCTCGCGTCGAATGGCTTGCTCGAGTACTTCTTGCAACATGCGCTGACGATCGTCGAGCGTAAGGAGCGTGAGGAAGACGTGCGAGGCCAGCACTACTTCGATGGCGCTGGCTGTGTCGACCTGCTCAAGCCAAAGCGAGGTGGCAACTAGCTCTTCAAAGAAGTGGACCATGCTTCGGTCGACCCCCTCGGTCGTTTCTGCCGATAGAAACCACGCCAACACAGGGAACTGATCGTGCTGAAGGATCAGATTGAACAGAAAGCCACGCAAATGGTCGCTGGGATCACTGGGTGTGAACACGTACCAGTTCCCGTAGGCAGGCTGGTACGGGAAGCCTGGTTGCTCGACAATGGGCTCGTCGTGTGTCGCGATCCACGCGATGTGTCGCTGAGTGAAGAAGCGCTGGACAATAAGCAGATCTCCATGCACAGCCGCCTCAAAGAGCGCGCGTTGCGTCACTTCGTCATCCATTGTCTTCCTCTGGTTCAACCCACCTCCACGTCTCACTTGGGTTTCGGATCCCTTCGTCGTAGATTAGATTGGGTTCTGTGATCTTCTCCATTTAGGTTTCCCAACCGTAGATGGCATGCCGAGACTTGAGGAACGCTCGTATGTCGGCGTTTTGCTTTGACCACGGGTTTTCACAGAGAGAAAGGCTAGCACCGTGTTCAAAGAGTACGTCGAGTACTGCCGTGTTCCATCACCGCCTGTGTCGTCGAGTAAAACCATCAACGGCGTCGCGTTGTCCTGGTTCTTGACGTCGGGATCAGCGCCACGCTCGAGTACGAGCTCAAAAGCCGCTGGTTCTCGACGGAATCGGCTCAGGGGATGCAATACACAGTCGCCTTGGTCGTTCTGAGCGTTGATATTCGCACCTGCCTTGAGAAGAGTGAAGAGGACGGACAGAAGGTCTTCTTGATCGTCCGAGGAGACGGTCAGGAGCAAAGGCGTCATGTTATTGGTAAAGCGCTTGTTCACATCGGCAAAGCCGCTTGAAATCAACAGCCCGAGCACCACAGCGTCGCCCTCTTCCACTGCGATCTTGAGAGCGTCGTCTTCCTCAGTGCCGGCGTCCACATCCAGGCCGTATTCGAGAAAAGCCGTGAGAACTTCGATGTTTCTTGCACGCACGGCACGGTCCATTGCCTCCTTGTGATGCAACAAACACACGCCACTCGCCAAGAGTACGTCGACGCACGCTGTATCTCCGATCAACCCGCACGTGTTGACAAAAGGACCGCAAGAGAGTGCGCCGTGAGCGATGAACAGACCAAGCACATCCGATCGCAATTCGGCAATGGCCGTTCGAGCTCGAGTCAGCAGCATCTCTCTCTCTCTGTTCTCGTTCCGAGAGACACACTCGAAAGAATGCGACCGGAGAATCAACTCGACGACTTCCACAGACTCACTCGTGTCTTTGACACAAAGGCGAGCGACGAGATGCCGCATCGTGTCCCCAATGAACACGCTTGCTGCCTCGGACATGAGCCACTCGAAGACATGAAGCTGGCCAGCGTCGAGGATCTGCCGCAGGAGAAATGTACGAGACCCACGGTCAGGATCAAAGTACCACTCGAGAGACGGCTCCAGCCATCCACTCACACACAGCGGAAGATCACGATAGTGCGCATTCACCGTCGCCAACACTGCCATTATGCTTGGCTGCGTGAAGAAGCGCTGAACAACAGCCAGATCCCCATCAACTGCCGCTTGGAAGAGCTGTCCACGACTTAATGCCATCGTACGGGCCGCGTTGATGCCTGTATTTTAGCAAACGGTCGAGAACCACTCACCAAAAGCATCCCATGTGTCGGTTACTACTCGTCGTGCCTTCGTCTGCGCAAGGACCAAGAGTGGCCGTACCAATAGGGTTTACGTCCACCACGACAGGGAGGCTAAGGTGGCGTACCGTGCTTCGACGGCTATGTGTTTTGTACGCCGATAGACGTTAAACCCCCATTAAACGACGTGTTGGCGATCCATCACCGCCACTCCCTTCTTGATTTCCGCAACTTCGCCTTGAATGGGGTCGTTCGTGGTATCATCTCGTCTCATTTGGATGGAGCGCGCTTGATTCAGGCCGTCCGCGCTGCATCTTCCATCATCTAAGGAGAGAGAATCACATAGCTCCTTCTCGTAACGTCGGTCGACCACTTGGAACCAGGTCGAGTGCACGAAGACGTGCCCATTGTCTGGACGTACCGCCAGCTGGCCACGACATCAAGTGAAGAAATCCAAACTCAATGAGTCAGGACCTTGCAACGTCCATGGGGATAGAATTCTCTGTCGTCTCCGTGTCCCATTCATTGGTCCTGGGAGTATTTTTGCCTTCGGGTATCGAAACGCCGTGGATTACAAAAGGAATGCGACGCAGATAGCCACTCTCCAGGCCATGGGGCGTCGTAAGACGCACGTCAACGTGACCTCGGCGACGTCCAAGTACCCTGTCGTGGCCAAACGCTATCGTCGCAGTCACGATCTGCACCACGACGCTCAGCAACATGGACGTGGGAACTCGCGTGTGACCTATTCGAGCTCGAACCCGGACGAGGAGGACACGGTGCAACACGCGTACGCACAACTTCAGATAGCCATCACGTACGAGCACTCGTTTGTGCGTCGCTTCCATCGCTGGTGGGGCGGCTATCAGCATCGAGATGTATCCGTCGTGCTGGATCACGTGCTACTGGGTGGAGAAGCCAACGCGTCGAACCACGAAGAGCTCGTGACCAAAGGCGTGACGCACATCTGCAACTGCGCGGCGCATCAGGTGGAAAACCGCTTCGAAGGCGAGTTCTTCTACATCACGCTCCAGCTCCGCGACGCCCTGGACGAAGACCTCATGCCGTTTTTCCAGACCGTCACGGGATTCCTCAAGCGGGTCGAGCTGCTTCGAGGTCGTGCGCTCATCCACTGCGTTTCGGGGATCTCTCGATCAGCGGCTTTGCTTATCGCGTACCTCATGATCGACAAGCGCCTGGTGCTCCGAGACGCGTACAACCACGTGAAAGCAATACGCCGCTTTGTGCAACCCAATCAGGCATTTCGACTCCAACTGGCCAAGTACGAGGTGGGTGGAGTGATGATGAGGATGAGGATGAACTGGGCGTGACAACTGGTGATATGTTGTGTTCAGCTGATGCTCTTTGGGGCGTCGTCGGTCGCCACGTCGCAAGACAAGGACTGGGACTTTTGCGCGTGGAACGAATTCAAGAGCCACGCGCGACTTCACTCCAGCAAACTCCACTGACAAGCATTCGCCCCACATATTTATATCCATTCAGTAGCTCATAGCGCAAATTTCCCAGTTCTACATTGGCCACACGGCTTCAAACTCCATTTTTCTCGGTGTTTCCAAGTGCACGACCCTCATATCCGCTTCAAGTCAATAGAGAGCCTTGCCAACATTGTTGTGATTGACTTTCTAAGCGTAGTTCACGGCTGGACTGGCATTCGCATGGCTTTTGATAGACTCGGCGACTTATTTTCCTTCCTCATCGTCGTAGTGAGTGTCCTGCGGACTCAAAATAGTCACGAATGGCGTCTTCGTCGGCGCATTCTGTGCTTAGTACCCGTCACAGAGCGTGTCGAACATGGCGCCGTCACCGACGAAAGCCGTCTACGTCAAGAGCACGGTCGCGGTGGCCAACGGCGTCGAAGAGACGAACCCGGAGGAGCGCACTGTCGTCGCGGGCGCCCAGTATCGCATCCGATCCACGTCCACGTCGTCTCCGTCGACGCGGTCGTTTGCATCCCGCAGTCTCCGCTTGCCCGCGCATCTCTTCGTGACCGTGCGCCGCCTGTTCCACCCGCCAACCACAGCCGTTCCGCGTTTGAAACCCACGTTCGTCTTGACGTCGCTCTTGCTTGGCAACGAGCACAACGCAGCCAACTACGACGAGCTCTACTCGCTCGGCGTCACACACATTTGCAATCTCGACTTTAACGCGCGGAATTATTTTGAGGGGAAGTTTGTGTACATCAAACTCAACCTCGTGGACCGCGCCGAAGAGGACGTGGTCAAGCATTTCGACGGCGTCAGTCAGTTCCTCGAAGCGTGTGATGCTGTGGGAGGCCGAGTACTTGTCCATTGCTGCTCGGGCAGCGCGCTGTCACCGGCGTTTGTGATCGCGTACATGATGCGCAAGAGGAAGCAGACGTTCGCTCAAGCATTCGACTGCGTCCAGCGACAACGACCGACGATCCAGTTGTATCCGAACTTTCATGAACAGCTTCGGCAGTACGAAGCTAAACTGTTAGCTGAGGTGGAGGCGGAGACTCAGTAGAGACGGAAGCAATAGAGCTGATTAGCACGCGAGCCGATGAAGAGTAGTCCGTCGACGACGACAGGTGACGAGAAGAGCTCGCCTCGAAGCTGTGAAGACTTGTTCGACGTCTCAAACGTCGTGGTAAGCTGGTCACCTGTGTTTTCGTCGAGGAATACGAGCTGCCCGTGCGTTGTGGCCACACATACAACGTGCTGTAGAGCTTCGTCGCCGTGTGCTCGCCGCTCGAAGATACACGGTGACGAGAAGATGGCGTCGATTTCGTTCTCGTTCGTCCGAAGCGTTGAGCTGGTCCAGGCAACGACGCCGTCTCGTGTGTCAATCTTTCGCACAGCTCCGTCATGAGATCCGATGACGAGCCAGTCGTCATAGAGACAAGGCGAGCTGAAGATGGGCTTCTGCGTCGCCATGCGCCAAGTGACGACGCCGGAAGCGAGTGAGAGACCGTAGACACAGCTATCAGCGCATCCAACGACGACGACATCAGCGGTTGTGATCGCTGGGCTCGAGAAGACTGGTGCCGGTAGTGTTTTCTCCCAGTTGACAATGACTGTATCGTCGTTCGTGAGTGTAAAACAACTTATATCACCCGTCGTCGTCGCGCACACCAAGTGGAAGACATCCGTCGAAGCGGCAGAAGAACATATTGCTGGGGTCGCGAACACACTGCCACGAACACGCCGTGTCCAGCGAAGAGCTCCACTGCGCGAGTCGAAAGCGAGAAGCTTGTGGGCGTATGTACCGACAACGACGAGGTCGAGAGTGTCCAGAACCACTGCTGAGGACTTGATTGTTGGGCCTTCACGATTCTCCAAACTCGCTGTGTAGGTCCAGACTGTACCGCCAGTGTCGAGAGCAAGCGCGTAGAACTTGCCGCTGTACGTCCCAATAAACACGCGCTCGTGCTTGACGCTGATCGACGCGGTGGCTTCGATGCGGTCGTCGAGTTGGCGTTCCCACACTAGGTGACCGTCGCGATCGACACACACAAATCGTCCAGCGTGAGACCCAATGACGACACGAAGCGTCTTGGACAAATCCGACACGTGAGCGAAAACCAAGGGTGAGGCATCAATACACTTGCTCAGATTCACGTCCCATAACGGCGTTGCCTTGAGCGAGCTGGCAGTTGAGGAGCTTAAGAACACGCTGCGTAGTGTGGAAGATGGCTGATTACACCGTCCCCACCATAAGAGCTGATTGCCCACGCCTCGATTGGATTCCTGACGGATTCGCTTCCAGTGGGGAGGAATTGAGAGTGTGAACTCCATTGGCACTCGTTTGCTTGAACTCTTGGCGGTTGGAGGAGCCTTCTTGATCATTTCTAGAAGGTTTGCAATGGAGCTACCAACGATGTCGGAGGGAGCGATGAGAATACCAAGGTGTTGCTCGAGTTCCCAGCTTAGTAGCGTCGCATGAAGCGAGTTTCCACCCAGTTCAAGCCATGTCCGCACTGCGACGTCCGACTCGTCGAGCGCTTCACACCCCAATTGCGCTTGAATGAGATGAAACGCTGCTCTTCTCTCACAGCCGTCCGGTTGCGATCGCGTCGAATGCCGAGTGACGTCTTTCCATACTGTGTAAAGCGCTGCCAATGCCTTCGAATCGATCTTCTGGCTGCCAGTAAGACGTGGAACTAGCTGCTTTGGTACGCGAACGAGGTCGTAAGGGACATACACGAGTCCGAAACGCTTTGTAAGTAGTTGATACAATCGGGTCTTGACGCTGGTGGCCACCGGACAAAGCGTGGACGTCGTGTTGTCCTCATCAAGTAAGAACACGACGATCGCTGTATCTTGTAGCTCCATCTTCACGACAATGACGCTAGGGACTGGCTCGAGCAGCTGCTCTTCTCGAATCACGCGGGCAATAGAGCACTCGACGTCTTCCAGTTGAACTCGCTGGCCGCGGATCTTGACCAGTCGATCGCTTCGTCCTACGAGGAAAAGCTCGTCGTCGACGACACGAGCGAGATCGCCCATTTGAAACCAGTAGCTCCCATCATTTGAGTCCTGGACCCAATGCGGATCCTCCAACGACACCAGACGTCCGTTCACCACGTATCCAGCCGTGACGATCGGGCCTTGCACCCACAGCTCGCCTGAAGTGGTGCTCGTTGACAGGTCAGCGTTCTTCGAGCCTTCTTCTTGAATTCGCATTACAGTCTTCTCGCCAATAACGTCCATCCAGTTGCCGATGGGGACGCCGTATCGAGTCCACCGCATTAGCTGAGCGGAAGGGATCGGATGTCGGATCACTAGGCATGTGATGTCGCCACTCACTTCCGTACTGCCGTAGAGATTTAAGAGCGTCACGTCTGGAAGATGGCGAAACGTCTGTGTGACGACGTCAAGAGGCAGAACCTCACCACTCACTAGCAGCACTCGGAGCGAACGGAGCTCGTCATCCAGTCGCTTGAGCAAGACTTTCAGAACGCTGGGCACGACAGTCAAACGCGTGATCTGCCATTTCTCACAGCACGAGAGGAACGCCGTCGTGTTGTCCAGTAGACTGCCTTGCATCAGCGTCTTGGGGGTAATTGCGCGATGAACGAGTGGGACACCTCGCAACACGGCGCCTAGAATCTCCCAGACCGAGTCGACAAACGACAATTTCGTCACGCGAACGACACGCTCGGCCGTCTTGTCAAAGGGAAAGCGTGTCCACATCCACTGGAGACGCTGCCATGCGCCGTCTCGCGTGCCGACCACGCCTTTGGGCTCGCCCGTCGAACCAGACGTGAACAGCACATAGAGTGGCGTGGACACTGGCTTGGCTTGATGGAGCCAATGGGTCGAAGGCGACAGCGATCGAAGCGAAACGGTGACGAGTGAACACAGCGACGCTGGATACAAAGGTGGCAACTGCGCGACGTCAGTTGAGTGGAGGCCTTTGTATAGCGCACTTTCCATCCATGTGACGAAACAGTGTGCACCCACAGCGTCGAGGATTTGCTTCTGGCGCGCCACTGGCTGGCTCACGTCAATGGGCACGTAGATCCACTCATCCTGTGAGACCACAGCGAGCAATGTCGCGGTCTCCTCCAAGGAACACGGCGGCAAAGCGATCGCCACGACCGCCGATGACGAGTCTACGTGGCGTTTCAGGGTCTTGACAGTCGCACGCATCCACTCACGCAACGCAGACGCCGTGAGACGCACGTCATCACGCTCAGCCACCACCGAGACGAGCGCAACGTCGTCATCCAGTGCATTGATCGCCTGTGTCAATGAGTGCATTGGAGCTCCTCGGTCACTGTTAGGAACGTAGTTATGGTCAAGTCAAAGGTGATGGAACAAATGGTTCGTAACATGAAAGCTCATACAGTGGTGGCTACAGTACCATGCGTTCCTAGTAGCCCATGCACGCCTGTGTCTTCTCCAGTTCCCCACACTCCTTACCGCCGTACTTGGGCTGCTTCTTGACCTCGCGCGTCTTCTTCTGGACACCATTGACACACGGACCCCAGGAACTCCATGAACCGGTCTCACAGTCCTCCTTCTTGCAGTAGTCCACCTTCTCGCGCTCGTCGTCACATTCCTTGCCTCCGTACTTGGCTTCCTTGACGACTGTCCGAGTTTGCGTCTTCTTGCCATCCTTGGGATCGCATTCCGACCATGGAGACCAAGGTGACAATTCACAGTCCTCCTTCGGACAGTAGTCAACATTCTCGTGCTTTGAATCGCACGGCTCACCACCGTACTTGGCCTCCTTGACGACTGTACGCGTCTGGGTCTTCTTCCCGTCTGTTGGTGCGCATTCCGACCACGGAGACCAAGGCGACAATTCACAGTTCTCTTTTGGACAGAAGTCGACATTCTCACGCTTGGCATCGCACTCCGCACCGCCATACTTTGCTTCCTTGACCACGGTTCGTGTTTGCGTCTTCCTACCGTCGGCTGGAGCACACTCGGTCCACGGTGACCACGGCGACAATTCACAGTCTTCCTTGGGGCAGTAATCAACGTTCTCGCGCTTGGCATCACATGGCTCACCACCGTACTTGGCCTCCTTCACAACGGTACGAGTCTGTGTCTTCTTGCCGTCAGATGGAGCACACTCGGTCCATGGACTCCACGGGGAGAGCTCACAGTTCTCCTTAGGACAGTAGTCCACATTTTCACGCTTCTCGTCACATGGCTCACCGCCGTATTTGGCCTCCTTGGCAACAGTGCGTGTTTGCGTCTTCTTGCCGTCGGGCGGGTCGCACTCGGTCCATGGACTCCACGGGGAGAGCTCACAGTTCTCCTTTGGACAGTAGTCGACGTTCTCACGCTTGGGATCACATGGCTCACCGCCGTATTTGGCTTCCTTGGCAACAGTGCGTGTTTGCGTCTTCTTGCCATCGAGCGGGTCGCACTCGGTCCATGGACTCCATGGCGTCAACTCACAGTTTTCCTTAGGGCAGTAATCAACGTCCTCAAGAGGACCACAATCTTCCCCGCCGTACTTGGGGTGGGTCTTGATGGTGCGGGTACGAGTCTTCTTTCCATCAGATGGAGCACACTCGGTCCACGGACCCCACTCAACCACCTCACAGTTGACCTTTGGACACGTGTCTTGCTCTTCGTAACCAGGAATTTCCTCGCAGGCCTTGCCATTGAACCGTGGGTGGACCTTGATCTTCTTGTAGCGTCTCTTGATGCCCTTTTCGTCGCAATCCGCTGGCCATGGCCCGTAGTCATCTTCTAGCTCGCAGTCAATCGGATCACAGGGCTCCGTTTCTTCCAAGTCAGGGCACTGCTCGCCTCCGTCCTTGGCAGGTCGGACCACATGACGCGAACGGTGCTTGAATTCCGTGTCTTCGTTGCACACCCACTCACTCCACGCACACACTTCACAGTCCGCCGGATGACACTTGCGTCGCGCCTCGAGATGCGGACAGTCCGCACCACCGTACATTGGATCCTGCTTGACTGTGCGTGACCGCGTCTTGTACCCCGACTCGTCACACGCCGTCCATTCTGTCCAGTCCGACACTGCACAATGGATGGGCTTGCACGCAATCATCTGCTTGAGACGAGGACACGGCGCGCCGATGCCCACGGGCTGCACTTTGATCTTGCGCTCACGCGTCTGGGTCATCGTGGGCTCGTCGCACTTGGTCCAAGGGCCCCAGGCCTCGACCTCACAGTCCACATCTTCCCCTTCGCCATAGTCGGCGCCTTGAGCCGCCAACACGTCAAAGTCCACAGCCGCATAGACGCCGTTGGACGTTGCTTCGAGATTGGCGAGTTGACTCTCGTCCTTGGCCTCGAGACGAAGCGCACGAAGCGTCTTGGCCGTTGCGTGGGGCACGAGCGCAGCGGCCAGCGTCGCCGTGAGAAGCGCTGGCTTGAGCATTCCGCTTCCTTGGAGCTTCTTGACTTGGTTTCTAGCAGCAAAACCGCGAATGTCAACCGTCTGTGGCCATTCGATCCGCTTCTTCTTTGGATCGCGAGGCGTCGGCGACGGTCCGCAAGCGTCACACATGCGTCCCGCCGCTCGAACCACGACGCTTCACGAAGATCCATCGCGACGCCTCGTGCACACAGACGCTCTGGCATATAGAGAGGCTTCTCATGGGTCATATACATGCGCGAAGGCCGTCATATCCACGCTAGAACCAGCGCCATCTGCCATCTTCCATCCAGCGTCCCAAGTTGCAGTTTGTGGACGCTACTGTGGACCAAACATGTGACCGCCACCGGTATCCTACCGGTATATCCGGTTTTGTATACTAAATTTAGTTGAAGTGGTGTATACCGTATATATCTACACACGGCATGGGCACCATGGGGCGTGGAGTTTCGGACGTTGCGCCTCATGAGAAACATGGCGGCGCCTCAAAGCGTTGGCGTCTGGTGGCGGATGGCCGCGTCGCTTGGTGACTGAGGCCATGGACTTCGTTGGTTCGAGTCATTCCGGTTTTTCCGTCGTTTGGAACTTCAGAGACAAACCCAGGACGCACCAGGATGCTCGGCCACGGTCTCACCTTGGCCACTCTCGGTGTGCTGCTACTAGTGGGCTCTAGCGATGCAGCTCGATCAATTCGTGAGGAAGCCAATGCCAATGTGAACTGTAAGGTCAGTGGCTGGACGTATGGCACGTGCGACACCAGTGGAATGCAAGAGCGATGGCGCACGATCCTCCAGAACCCCCAGGGTAAGGGCGCAGTGTGTCCGCCACTCAAGGAGAAGGTTAAGTGCAAGCCTGTCAACTGTGTTGTGGGTGACTGGGGCGAGTGGTCCAAGTGTGACGCCAAGGG
Source organism: Pythium oligandrum (assembly GCA_020085045.1). Classification (NCBI taxonomy): domain Eukaryota; phylum Oomycota; class Peronosporomycetes; order Pythiales; family Pythiaceae; genus Pythium; species Pythium oligandrum. The sequence continues at coordinate 268,405 of JAHRIK010000024.1, read as the reverse complement.
ACAGAAGACGCGGACGCGTGAGGTCACTCAGGAACCTAAGTATGGAGGCACGGCGTGTCCGTCGCTGACCCAGTCGACCAAGTGTCGTAAGGTGGACTGTCAGGTGTGTGAGTGGTCTGCGTGGGAATGCAGCCCGGAGACAAAGAAGAAGAAGCGTACGCGTACGATCACTGTGCAGCCATCGGACGGTGGTGCCGACTGCCCGCCGCTGGAAGAGGTGTTGCCGTGCGATCCGGTCGACTGCAAGCTCACTGAGTGGGGCCCATGGAGTGAATGTGCCGAAGCTGATGGACGCAAGACACGCAAGCGTACAGTGGAAGTCCAGCCTTTGTACGACGGCAAGGAATGTGGAGCGCAGGAAGAAGTGGACTTCTGTCCAAAGGTCAACTGTGAGATGTCTGAGTGGGAGACGGACAACGTGTGTGACGACAACGGGCTCAAGCACTTCACACGCACCATCACCACGCAGCCCAAGTACGGTGGCAAGACGTGTGAAGCAGAGAACAAGACCGAGCAGTGTCCACCAGAAGACTGTGTGCCTGATGGGTGGGCAGAGTGGTCAACATGTAATGAAGACGACGGATACAAGTCTCGTACCCGTGGTATCAAGACGAAGGCTCGTTTCGGTGGCAAAGAGTGCTCTCATCTCAAGGAAGAAGACCACTGTCCACCTGAGGACTGTGTACCAGACGAGTGGTCGGAGTGGTCCACGTGCAGTGAAGCTGATGGATACAAGTCCCGTACTCGCGAGATCAAGACAAAGGCTCGTTATGGCGGGAAGGAGTGCTACCCACTCAAGGAAGAAGACCGATGCCCTCCTATCGACTGTACGATCGATGAATGGAGTGAGTGGTCATGTAATGCAGAGACCGGCTCCAAGACTCGTACCCGTGGTCGTAAGACGAACGAGCTGTACGGTGGCACCTGTCCATTCAACTTTGAGGAGACCGAGCCGTGTGACCCAGTCAACTGTGCGGTTGGTGAGTGGACAGAGTACGGAGTATGCAATGAAGAAACTGGCAAGCGCACGCGAACACGTCCTGTGACCCAGAAGACTCTCTACGGAGGAACTGAGTGTCCACCGACCTCGGAAGACATCGATTGTGATCCACAAAACTGCGTCTTGGACCAGTGGGAACCTTGGGTATGCGACGACAAGAGCGGACTCAAGACTCGCAAGCGTGGCATCCTTGCGCACCCAAAGTGGAAGGGCAAAGACTGCGAAGCCCAAGAAGAAACATTGCCATGTGATCCTGTGGACTGTCAAGTCGGTGAGTGGACCGAGTACGGAGTTTGTGATGAGTACTCGGGAGTCCGAACGCGCACACGTCCGGTCACGGTGAAGTCCATGTGGGGTGGCAAGGGTTGTCTGAGCCAGGAAGATACGATTCCGTGCGATCCTGTGGACTGCGAAGTCGGCGAGTGGTCACAGTGGAGCGACTGTAATGAGAAGGGCAAGCGCCATCGCGAGCGCGAGGTCGAAGTCGAACCCAAGTTCAAAGGCAAGGAATGTCCAAAGCTCAAGGAATGGGAGGATTGTCCGTCCGTCCATTGCGAAGTTGGAGAATGGGGGCCTTGGTCCGTGTGCAACCACAAGACAGGACTCAAGACGCACACGCGTCAGATCACTCAAGCACCCAAGTTCGGTGGTAACAAGTGTCCACCGCTCTCCGAGACAGCCAATTGCGACCCTGTGCCATGTATCGTTGACGACAAGTGGTCCGAGTATTCCGCGTGTAACTGTGAGACTGGTCAGCGTACTCGACGTCGTCTCGTGATCCAATACCCTCGTTACGATGGTACAATCTGCCCTCCTATCGAAGAAAGCTCCAAGTGTGAGCCAGCCGACTGTCATCTCGGCTCGTGGTCCGACTGGTCGGGGTGTGATGCAGCGACTGGCCTTCAGACGCGCACGCGACAGATCATCAATCACCCACGTGAAGGTGGCGCGGCCTGTGAGGCAACTAGTGAAACCAGAACTTGTCCGGCGGTGGACTGCAAGTCGACGTGGTCGGAGTGGTCGGCATGTGATGATAAGATCGGCAAGAAGACACGCTTCCTCGAGATCACGCAATACCCTGAATATGGCGGCGAGCCTTGCCCTACGAAGAACGAAGACAAGACGTCCTGTGATCCAATCGACTGCCAGCTTTCGGATGACTTCTCCCCATGGGGACGTTGCAGCCAGCGCACGTGCACTCGATCGTCGGAGCGTCATATCATTCGTCACGCCAAGCACGGTGGCAAGAAGTGCGAAGATATTGAAGGCTTCAAGCGCACCGAGCCGTGCACTGAAGGTCGCAAGTGTGGATCCAACCCCGGGCTCGTGATGGCGTAGGTCGTGAGCGAGCGAGAGACAGCGTTTCGTAGGTGTTGAGCGCGTGAACGTCGTCTGGATAATGTATATTCCTACTGAATATATGCTCTTTGGTTTGCTTCATGCTCTTTAGTACGATCCGTTCGCTATAATTCTCAGTCGAGAAGACGAATTTCCAAATGGATACACTCGTACTGATGACTGATGGCTACGTTCAATGTATCATGTAAATCAGTATGCTTTATCGTAATTTTACGAATCTTTGCGAAAAAATTAGCTTTGGAGGGATAGACTGGATATTGATCCGTGATTGGCTGATAGTCCGTAGCTCCTCACCTGAAGCCCAACTCATCACGGGTGAGAATGGATGCGCGGTGTCGACGCGTTCTCGGCCTTCAGAGCGTCTTTGCGGCACAGGACAACACAGCACAAGTGCCTAGATGCATGCTCTACGGTTCTGCTGGCTGGCTGCGGCTATCTCGCTTTGCGTGAATCACGTCAGCAGCGTCAAAACCAAGCTCGAGTGGACGGAAAGACGAAGATACTCAACCAAGGTTCAGGTGAATGGCACGGAGATGGCGATGCAGATCGGCACACTATCGAGCGACGTGTGGGTACTCTGCAATCGCACGGGTGGTAGTTGACGCGTGCACTCGCACGAATAGTAAGTGACTTCACACGTTGAATCATTTGGACAGCAGCATCGTTGCTGTTGATTACTACGATCGTACCAATTACCGCAAAATTGGCCGGGTCCGTCGAGATACGTATGCGAACACTCACTGCTTGCAGCACAAGTCTGGCAGCCGGAAAGCGTCGGTGCGGGGGTTACATCCTCAGCGTTCGTTGAGCATAGACTACTTCAGAGCACAGCACAGACTAGCCAGAAAATATGTGTGTGGTGTTTCATAGAGTGGACCTTGACCCGTCCCGGGTCCTGCTGAACAAACTTGTTAGCTGGTAAATGGAAAAGTGGCAATCGCGGAGTATTAACAAATTGCCGCGAATTCCAGTGACTTCAGTGCCATATCCAGGTATCCGACCATAAATAGCGCCGAAAGATTCACAAAGGAGGATGGATCGCAAGTCAACCACATCACTACCAAATTTTACGAATGGCTCGTTCGTGCTTGGTCAAGGCAGTTGTAGTCATAAAAGGTTTTAGAACTCTAGGGTACTCGGCAACTTCAACTAGTGTTCACTTTAGTGACGTAGGTCTGACTGCATGTCAACTGAAGAACACACTCTCAACCAGCTGAACGCCACAGCGCACCGAGACCGAAGTTCCATGAAGACGGCCTCTTTTTTTAGCACATCCAACTTGCTGTGTTTATTTGCTGTCGGTCTTTATCTGCCGTGCACAACTAAAAGCTATCGCCGTCGCGCGGGGTGGTAATGAAGATGAAGGACATCTTGGATGGCTCAGACTGAGTTGTATTCACTGCTGGGTTCTGCTCGCCGCTGTACGCAGCGCTGGTACTACCGACAGTGCTGCTATCACCTTGAACAGCGGATCTTGGAGCTCGGGTCGCCTGAGCGCTCACGCTGATAACGGAACTGGGGGCCGGTGGAGATGTAGTGGCTTGGACTTGAAACTGCCTTGCACCCGCTTTCATTTCAGGTTCAAGCTCGACCTCGACTTCCACGCTGGCGGGCTGTACGCTGGTTGATTGTACAATGCGTGACTGTACAGGAGGTGGCCAGGCACTGGTTGGCCGAGGGTTGCTTAGAGCCAAGACGAGTGGTGTTCTACACAGTTGTGATCTCTTGCAGTGCCAAAAAAAAACACCGAATACCGAGGAGAGCCAGCAGCCCAAGAATCACCAAAATGACGACCAAGCCAGTATGAGATCCTTGAGTATCGCTGTAGTCGTCGTTGTGATCATAAGCTCCGGGTAACGCTGAAGGCGAGGTGCCACAACTGACTCCTGGTGCGTAGTACAAAGTCATATTCGAACTCGTTTTGTCGAATGACGGGTAGAATTTGTTCACGAACGGTGTGCCCAGGTCCATCGAGAAGTTATCACTGGTTGCCTTGACCCAGACCTTAATCTTGGACGAGTCGTCCGGTAGTGCTTCAGTATAATCGGCCTTGTCAAGATAGTAGGTCCAATCTACGAGGTCAAAGCTCATCCGAGGCATCTTGGTACCCTTCTTGCAAATGTAGTACGTGTTGTCTGTCAGTTTGCATGAAGGGATGAGAGCACTGAACGTTGCCATGCAAAGCATGTTGACACGAATCCAAGGAGAAGATGGCTCGAGGGCCACAGCGCGGGTGTAGTAGCAGTAATCACCAGCCATCCATCTTTGTAGGGAAGTCTGAAGCAGTCGATATTGAACTTCGCTTCCTCGGATTTGAATGTCGTTGCAGTGAGGTTCTTCTCGTGAATCCAGGACGCATTCACACCATCAAGCTGACGAGAAAAATCGACGGCGCCCAGTTGATTGAGCCCTGGAGTTGCCGTATTCGTCTCGAACGAGTCGTTCCACAGAAGTGTCGAGGCCATGACTTGAGTTGTGTGAGTTGGTTCGCAGTGTTTTGCCTGTCTGGTAGTCGATTGCAGATTGGAAAATGCAAAGATGTCGCTATGTGTTTGTTCTCAGACCGCCTGGGTCACAGAGAACCAGGCCTACAGGGTTGAAGAGGCAGTGGTCGCAACAACAGGACTGGTGATATGTCGAGTGCTTGTGACGAGGATTCTGGAACTTTATGATCAATGAGGGTACACACGATGCCACCGACTCGGTAGATTCCAGTTTTTGATGATACCGAAGAAGACGTACCCAGATCTCTCTTGCCTGCATTTCCATTGTTACTTCGCAAAATCAATTTCTCGTGAATCTAATGACTGCGTTACAAGCCTACTCTCGTTGACTAGGCTGGCGTGGGCTCTTCAACGCCACGTAGTGACCGCCAGCGTGCTTCTTCTTGGTCTTGAGCTCATCGTCACTATCACTGCTGTCATCATCGTCTACTTCGATTGCCACGGGAATTTTGGCGTTTGCCACATCGTCGCTGTCACTGCTGTCATCATCATCGTCCACTTCGATTGCCGCAGGGATGTTGGCGGCTGCTGCATCGACCGTCTTGACCTCATCATTACCAGATTTTCGTAGCCAAGTGATGAAGGCAACAAGAAGCGCTATACCAAGGGGAATTCCGATACCAAGCGCAATGTTTCGTCCTCTTCGCGACCGGTTCGTGACTTCAATGTCGACGTATGGACTAGAGACATCGTCACCGCTATAGACGCCACCACCACCATAGCCGCCGTACGTGGTGTCGTACGTTGGGCTGGGCGTGTAGTACGTGTATCCTCCGTAGCTCGGTTCTGGGGATGGCGTTTCGACACAGGTCTTGTTCAGCTGGCAGTAGACAGTCATGTTGTCTGTAGTCTTGTTATACACGGTAGGGAACTTGCGGAGGAAAGGCGTACCAAGAGCCCACGATGAACTGAAACTGTAGTAGCCGTTGCTCCGTGAAGTGAGAAGCACCTTGACCTTTGTCTTGTCATCATCCAGAGGCTCCGTGTAGTCGGCCTTGTCGAGTATGTATGTCCACGAGCCAATGGTGAAGTTGAGTTGTGGCAGCTCGACTTGTTTGTCACAAATGTAGTACGTGCTGTCGGTCAGGGTACATGACGCAATTGCAAAGCGACGGTCGAAATCATCCAGAATGGACGTGTCTATTTTGATGTATGGATATGCTGAATCGAGAACCACGTCACTGGAATAATCGCATATCGACGGAATTGATCCGTCAGCGAGGGGAAGCTTGAAGCATTTCACAGTCAAAGTCCATCCAGCAGTCGTACCCGTGGCAGTGGATTGCAACGTTGCAATGAGATTTTTCTTCTTGATCCAAGCTTGATCCACCCCATCAAATAGTAAGGATGAGTCTGCCGCGGACGCTCCGAGACGAAACATGATGGACTCGACTTGATCGTCCACGAACAGCGGCGACGTATAACTGTCGCTCAAACCAAGAATCCCTTGAACTTGAGCTCCCAGCTCGGCAAACGGGATGGTATTCGCGTCTTCGTCAGTAGAAAAGCTGATCAATGGCCGACCCACCAAATACACGTCGAATCCCGAGTACGATCGACCCGCCACCTTGGCGGTCTTGAAGCGCTGGGTTTCAATGTACGCCGATGTATCCAGACGAGGGATACGCTCAGTTTCGTCACCAACCCCGTGCTTGGCAGCTCTGCAGCTCGCATTGAAAATCGTACAATCCACCCACACGCCCCTGGTCGTCGTATCCACCAGCAACTGCGCGGTCTTGCCGTCAAGCGTGACATTGGCCAGGTACGTGTGGTTCGAGAGCACCATGAGCGGTGCGCTCGTCATAACGCGGGACGCAAGGCGTCTTTCCTGGTTCGGTGTCGACGTCCCACGTCGCTTGACTTGCATAGCTGTCTTGGCGCTCTGATCAATAATTGCAAACTGAGACCCTCCAGACACTCAACACACCTTCTCGCGTCGGTACATGGCGACAGTGCCAGACGGTGGCGGAACGAGTGTGGCGTCCACTGGATTCAGCTGCGTACGCAAACTGTGTACGGACTAACGCACACACAGCTTCAACCAATCGCAGCGGTCGGTTTCCCGAATGGATTCACTGGCCATAGTGGCGCTATGTACCCATGTGTGCGAGGTCTAAAGAACACACTGCAAAGAAAAGCCAATGACAAAGTGGCTGTTCCATCCACCCACCATCGAATATCAGAGAAATAAATTATCATATATTAGCAATGACCATCCAGACATTTGCATCCCACAAGATATGTATCGGTCAGTTGCCTGAGTCTTTTGAATCTTTGGTGTTGTTAAATCGAATTTCTTCTTACCTATTAGATAAAAAGCTGGTACGGAACATATCCCGATCCAATTGAGTGCGAACGAATTCAGTTGTAGGGATAACGAATTCGCTGTAATCCCCCCGTACCTCATATGCATCGCCTTCCGTTCAATTGAAAATCACGCTCACGGGTCCTGGGAGTATCATCATATGCCAGCAGGTGCTCCGGGGCGAAGACAATGCCCTTCACTATCGGTATTATAGAGTCGAAATGATACCTCCCATAGAAATAGATAAAACAAGAAACCAGACTGAGAAAGCTTCCACCTTCGCGTGGTCGGCGGGATAATCGCTCTCATTGCTCTATTTGCTCAGTGGAAAACAACTGGTCAAGTTCTTCTTCTAGGCAGCATGGCCGCTATCCCAGGCGCAGTTATTGGAGTTTGTGCGGTGGTCGCTGTTGGCACGGGGGCGGCAGCGTTGGTTCCAGTTGCTATGTCGACGTTTGGAGTTATCGTCCCTGGCGTGGGGACAATGCATGCAGCGGGTGGTGTGGCGGCCACTCTTCAAGTCGCAGCTTCTACTCTCTTGAGTGGTACTGCGGTGACATCGGGTGGGGCAATTGGTGGTGCGATTGGTGCTCTGTGGGGTGCGATGAGTGCGTCGGCTGCCCCAGCTGCCGCCGCCGCTGCTACTTCTTCTGTCTCAGTGGGAGCTGTTACTGCTGCGGCAACCGTGGGTGCGGTGTTTGGTGGTGTCGCCGGCTGGTGCGGACGCGGTGCTACAGACAAGAATTCAAACAGTACTGAGGATAACCAAACGACTGATGGAGACCTCAACGATGCTCACAAGGAGGATGATTAAGCCCAGCGCAGAGAGGACTCCAATATGACTCGATAAAGAGCCCATTTGCACACTATGAACATCTATCGTTTCTTTGTTCAGCTTATGCCTTTTGGCTTCCTGTTGTATCCTGGGGAATATTTTTCTATGTATCCAAAGGATGTGTATTGTGTCGCATGAGGTACATGGTACAATTTCTTATGTCTTGTACGATACTATCGGTATTTCTGTCATCAGCAATTGGACACCATTTCCAGAAAGACAAGGAAAGAAGCAAAGCATGGGATTCCTCAACGGTGTGCTCATTGGCGCGGGCGCTGTGCTCGCCGTGGGCTTGGGAGCAGCTGCGTTGGTGCCTACAGCCATGTCCACTTTCGGTGTCGTCGTCGCAGGCGTGGGCACGATGCATGCGGCTGGCGGAGTCGCTGCCACGCTCCAGGTTGCGGCCTCGGCGCTCTTGAGTGGAACAGCGATTGCGTCCGGTGGAGCTGTCGGCGGTGCGATCGGAGCTATTGAGAGCGCGTTTGGAAGCTCCTAAGTGGTGGCCGTTGCTTTCTTTTTTCGACAAGTGAGTTGCTTCTTCGACGAATCAGTTGATATGAAAGACGGCAAGACGAAAGAAGAAACCAGTACGTGAAGACAACAATGACAAGCAAAGCGAGGTGCTGTAGAAGACGAATACCAGGGCAGAGTCGATAAAGCAAGTATACTAGCATATACCTCATCATACGAAGTCTTGACGCCACCCCAGTTCTATTGCGTGCTTACCGCTTCTGTCTAGGTGATTCAACAAGCGATCAATGCGCGCCGATCATGAGACGATCGACTATGAATGAAGCAAGAGAAGGTATGTGGAGGCGAATCTCGAAGAGGTTCCTGATCGTGGCTTGTGATATGTGCATCGTCTTGACCATGTTGTCTAGGGTTCGCAAGTCATGCATCCAACGGCACGTACTGGGCATGTCACCGTAGACGCCCTTCTCAGCAACGATTTACGTCCTTGGTTCGCCGCTTTGAGCGGCAATTGAGTTGATTAGCTTACATATTCTCTTTTCCAAGCTATTAGGGTACAATAATTGCGCTCAATAGACTTCACCTTCATCATCATCGACCATGCTGTCGTTAATTTCTCGGTAAACTGACAGATATGTCCCACCAACCGACGATGACGGGAGTCACGGGGCTCGAAGCAAACCAGCGACTCCAGCATAGGCACCTCTGTATACCCGAAGCGACGGCGGCACATCAAAGAATTTGGGCTAAGCCACAGAAACGGTAAGGGCAGGCAAAGATGAGACGGTTGGTGTAGAGGATCAACTGTCTGATTGATCGAGACGTGATCAAACCGTCGTTCAGACGCTCGGACGCACAGAAATTCGTTCATTTCTCGATTTGCGTAGGCGACTGCGACTGAGTGAACATGGGAGCCCTTCTAGGAGTGCTAATTGGTGCTGGTTCGGTGGTTGCTGTGGGCTTGGGAGCAGGAGCGTTGGTGCCCTGGGCCATGTCGGCGTTTGGTATTATCGTTCCAGGTGTTGGAACGATTCATGCGGCGTCCTCTCTGTTGGGTTGGACAGCTGTTACCTCTGGTGGAGCGCTCGGCGGTGTGACTGGGGCGGCTTTTGGTGCGTCCGCGGCAGCCGCTGCTGCTCCTCTAGTCGCTTCGACGGCTACTATTGCTGCCACAGCAGTGGCAACTGCTCTCGGTGGTTTCGTTGGTTGGCTTGGCAGTAAGGCGACGTCGAATGACACGGAGAATCCAGCGGCGGCGAAGAAGGACCCAAATGGAACGGAAGGAGGTAGCAAGTGAGGCCCCGCGAGAAAACAATCAGAACCAGTGCATGTAGTAAGCAATGAGTTTGGTTTCGTAACACGACTCGAGATTCCCCATGATGTGCAGCACATTGATGGCTTTCATTGTCATCTGAATCGACTTGCTAACGCATGACGTCGTTGAATACGATGAACTTGGGCGTTCCTGCACATCCAGTCGCCCAAGGATAGAAGAAGAGCTCTGTGCCGGGTGTCGACGTGTCAATCAAGCGTATCTCAGCGACTTAGACGGTGATGAGATTGATTTTCTCAGCAAACTTAACCACGGGGAAGTCACGCACCACCATACTGACTTGAAGACCTTCAGTCGACTGACAATATCCGTATCGATAACGTTACAGTCTTGAACCCAGGATTGCAATTGTGTATAAGCTCTACGAGAGTGCCAAATGACGCTGATGACTCGTTGTCAAACACAGTATCCAGTCTTTAGATGTCGCGATCATCAAACGCAATACCTTGGGCCTATCTTTCGAAATTAAAACGAGAGTAGCGCCAATTTTCACGAAAACAGCCATCATTTAGTACAAAAAGGACTCTGCGGATCACATATTCACCTGGAAATCCTACCTAAGCGCCTGCTACAACAAGTGCATTGGGAACTACGGCACAGCTGCACCATCAATTAGGATGAGTTGACTTAGCACTTGTCATCTGGATCCACCTTCTGACGGACGACGTCGTTAAAGGCGGCGTAAGACGAGTGCTCGTGAATATCAAGTCGCTCAATGAGAGACGATGGGTCGGCAGCCACAGTGTCGTACAAGTCAGCCACTTCGAGCAACGGCATAGGAGCCACTTCGTCGACGCTCTTGCCGAGCATTTCAGCGAACTTGGCCACACGGAAGTCACGCACCACCTTTCCGACTTGGAGGCCTTCTGGCGACGTCACCAGGTCGGTATCCACGACGTTGGCGCCAATCTCCGCATCCGACGTCATACTACGACGGTTCCAGTTGGCCGAGCCCTGGGACACATACACGTCGTCGATGATGACGATCTTACTGTGGATGTACACGTTCAGAGCTTCCTTGGTCGAGTAGAGCTGGAACTTGTTTGGGTAACGGCTCTGGATGGGCGCCACCATATCGTAGAAGTACTTCTCGTAGCCGGTTGGCTTCATTCCATCAGGAACACGCTGGGCCACGACGATCAAACGCTGGATACGAGGCAAGACCTCCAACAAGGCCTCCAAAAGCTCTGGCACGAGAATGAAGTACTGGTCTTCGATGTAAATGTAGTTCTTGGCCATCTTGATAGCCTTGATACGCGCCTGCAGGATGGACTTTTCGCCCTTTGGTGCGAATTCCTTGTAGTGTGGGTACTTGCAGCTGAAAGTACGCGTGATTTGAACCGCCTGCTTTCCATCAGACGTAAGGTCGAGAGGACCCTTGGACGTGTAGTCTGGGAGCTTGGCGTACTCTGGGTTCTTGAATTCTCGGATGACATCGCTCACGATGGTGTCCATTGGCTTGAAGTCCGAGTTCCAACGCGCGAGGAAGTTGGCACCGACATCCAAAGCAGCTGGGCCTTCGATACGGTAGTGACCATCGATCCAGCCTTCGTGATTACGGCGAATGTTGAGCTTCTTACGGAATTCGCTCTCGTTGTGGCGGACCGTGTCCCAACGATCCGACGTGAGGTCGATACCACCGATGTACGCGATGAGCTTGTTCTGCTGACGCAACACAAGCGTCTTCTGGTGAAGCGACGAAGCGAGCTCAGGCATGCGATCATCGAAGATGAAACGAGTAGAACCACCTTCAGTAGGCTTTGGGAGACTGTTGATGATGTCACGAAGCTTGACGTTCTGCTTCTTCTCGAGCATGTTGCGCCACACAAGTGCACGGAAATCAGCGCCGCGGTTGATCGCGCGACCCATGATGTCCTTGAAGCTCGTTCGCTCACCCGTAGGATCGTTGATTGGGTCGAACGTGATGTCGTCGGTACTCCACGCCGCCAAATAGATGGTGTCGTTGGCGTTGGAGCGTTCGATATCGTCGTAGACCGACAGGAACAACGTGTCTGCGGCTGGGAAGACGTGCACCTTGTTGCCTGTCGAGTAGACCTGCATGTCCGAGCGAGGGACACCGCCACGAGACTGGGTGATCTCGTCTTCGGTCAAGAACCACTGCTCGGCGTCGAGCGTCGGCTGAACGGGCTGGTTTTCGGAGCCGTCACTCAAGACCATTCCATTGTCCTTGATGAGACCACAGCTCTTCTTGGTGAGACTGTACTCGCAGACGTGGCATGGTTCACACATGCAAAGCTGCGCGACGATTTTGATAGGGTTGTCGCGCTTTTGGCACGTGATACCGACACGGGCCGCCTGGGCTTCCGGCGCCAGTGTCCAGAGCACACAGCTCAAGAAGGAGACCACACGTGCGAGTTGCATGGCGAACGAGGACGCTCAATGGGAAGTACGCCTGAGTAAAAGACGTGAAAACGGGGAATGGTCGACCGAAAGGCCCGAGACTCCGTCAGGAAAGTCTGGGTCTCCCGTCTCACGACCAGTCGACAGCCTAGGTTGATAATCAACGTGATGATCCCCATCTTGCCCTTTGCCCATCAATGCGACACGCCTTGGAAAGTGCAGGTAGGTACATTTGGACATAGACCGCCCGCACCAGTCAGGTTTTGATCGAATGCTCCGACTACTCATACATCATTCTAATCATTGGTTCAATATCTCAAAGCAGGCTCACGACCAGAGAGGTCGAAAAAGCAGAAAAGGGACCGTCGTGAGGAATCAATCAATCCAGTTACGCGCACGTGCCTTCATATGATCATTTGATTGGTACTCTCTAGCCTTTCGCCCCTTGTCCCCACGCGCTTGGATTTCATACTGAACTCCCAAAGTACTAAAGCATTCGCTGGGATTGCATGGTACGAACCATCCTTGGTCGCTACCAAAGACATCAAAACCCTTGGTGGAACGCAGAACGCGTAATCTGAAAGTGTATCGAGTGCGAGGACTGATGATAATAGCTCCAGTATGGCTGCGTTTGATGCTGTTACAGTGAACATAGGTGTATGAAATGGATTGGGAACCTCTCCGGAGCAAATGGCCAGTTCATTCCGGTCGACGAACACGGTTTGACAACATCCTCTGGATCCTTGTGCAGAAACGCGACTATCGTTGTTTCAGCTCACCAATTCTATTGTTATTGCTGGCGTTATATTGCAATATTTTCGCACAATAAGTTATTGCTGGTTATTTTTTTCGTTGTGGGTCATCTGAAGCCCCAAGCCCGTATCTCCGATGGGAAAATACCATCTTTTGGACTCAGTTTCGACACCCGCCTCAAGGTCTAACAGACAGTGCGCGTAATTCTAATCGATCAACTCCCTGTGAGTATACGTCTGGTCAAAGCCTATACTGAAGATTCAACCACTTCAACAAAGTCGAGTTGGAATCTATTGAACACAGTAGATTGCAAACGAACCGATCAAATGGGTACAGTTGAATCTCTTAAACGATAATGAGCATAGACAGATGCAAGCTTCGTGTACTGCGCTTACCAATCCAAGATTTTATTGCAATGCGCCTACTCTAGTAACCACACTTGTCATCAGGGTCCACATTCTGACGGACGACGTCGTTGAAAGCAGCGAAGGACGAGTGTTCGCGGACATCGAGACGTTCGATGATGGATGAAGGGCTCTCAGCGGCAGTGTCGAAGGCGTTCGCGACTTCCAGAAATGGCATTGGGTCGACATCCTCGACACTCATACCAAGTTTCTCCGCGAACTTCGCTACACGGAAGTCACGCACCACCTTACCGACTTGGAGGCCTTCAGGCGACGTGATAATGTCCGAATCGACAACATTCGCACCAATCTCCGCACCAGATGTCATGCTGCGACGGCTCCAGTTCGCCGAACCAAGCGAAAGATACACATCGTCGATGATCACGATCTTGCTGTGAATGTACAAGTTACACGACTCCTTCGTCGAGTACAACTGGAACTTGTTCGGTAGCGACTCTGAATCGGAGCCACCATGTCGTAAAAGTACTTCTCGTATCCAGTAGGCTTCACTTCACGCAAGACACGCTGCGCCACCACAATCAGACGCTGGATGCGAGGCAACACCTCCAACAAAGCCTCCAGCAGTTCTGGTACGAGGATGAAGTACTGGTCTTCGATGTAGATGAAGTTCTTGGTCATCTTGATGGCCTTGATCCGCGCTTGGAGGATCGAGTTTTCACCTTTTGGTGCGAATTCCTTGTAGTTGGGGTATTTACAGCTGAAGGTACGCGTGATCTGGACCGATTGGTTTCCAGTTGTAGTGAGATCCAGCTCCCCTTTCGACGTGTAGTGTAGCAACTTGGCATAATCTGGGTTCTTAAAGTCCCGGACGACGTCGCCAACAATATTCTCTAGTGGCTTGTAGTCTGAGTTCCAGCGTTGGAGGAAGTTGGCACCAATGTCCAAGGTGGCTGGTCCTTCGATACGGTAGTGGCCATCGAGCCAACCATCGAACATGCGCTTGATCTTGGTCTGTTCGCGCAGCTTGCTCTGGTCGTGACGCACGGTGTCCCAACGGTCAGAAGTAAGATCAATGCCACCAATGTATGCAATCAGCTTGTTCTGCTGGCGCAAGACAAGCGTCTTCTGGTGAAGTGACGAAGCGAGCTCGGGCATACGATCATCAAAAAGGTAACGAGTTGGCCCTCCCGAAGCAGGCTTTGTGAGACTGTTGATGTAGTCACGAAGCTTGACATTCTGCTTCATCTCGAGCATGTTCCGCCACACGAGAGCACGGAAGTCGGCGCCACGGTTGATAGCACGACTCATGATACTCTTGAAACTAGTCTTCGCACCAGTTGGATCGTTGATCGGATCGAATGGAACGTCGTCCGTACTCCACGCAGCCAAATAGATGGTATCATCAGCACTAGAGCGCTCGATATCATTGTAAACCGACATGAAGAAGGTGTCTCCTGCTGGGAAGACGTCGACCTTGTTGCCCGTTGAGTAAACCTGGAGGTCCGAACGAGGGACGCCGCCTCGAGACTTGGTGATTTCGTCCTTCGCCAAGAACCACGTTTTGGCTCCGAGCGTCGGCTGGAGAGCGGGGAAGTTCGAGCCGTCGCTCCAATCGATACCATTGTCCTTGATGTAACCGCACGTCTTGGTGTCCTTGTCGTACTCGCAGACGTGACATGGTGAGCAGATACAGTGTTGCTTGGCCATGTCGATGGGGTTGTCGAGCTTTTCACACGTGACACCGGTACGGATCGCTTGGACCTGAGGCGCGGCCGTCCAGAGCACAGAGCTCAAGGCGGACATCACAATTGCGATACGCATGGCGGACTGGGACACTTGGTAGAGAGTACGCCTTGGCAACAAGGCGTGAGATTGAATAATGTCTGGCTCACAGCGTCGAGCTTCCCTCTCGTTTGCCGTTCGTTGGTCCTGCCCGGCTCAAAGATCAGTCAACCTGCTTCGGTGAACCGCCCCTGCTCTGTCCTCGCCTGTCAATCTTCAATGGACAGGCTGGCTGCAAAAATTCGGCTCCGAGTGCTTGAGGACATAGAACGGAGTGTTCGGACTACTCACCGCAAGAAACGCGTGTGTCGCGCACTTCGTCTGCACCGTCTCGAGGGCGTTTTGGGATCTCAAAGGCTCGTACTGAACCGAAAAGGCGCTCACAAAGATGTTGACGCATCAACAAGGCCGACAGTGCGTGGTCAGCCTCCCACAGTACAGTAGTTTCGTCATATGGTCGCCTTGCCTGTGCAGCAGTGAGTGTTGGTGATAGAGGGGCCCTAGAGTGTTGAGCAATGGCGTCGGACATGTCATGCAAGTCGATCTCCGTAGCATTTGGCTGTCTTGGGAAGGCGACACAAGCCCTTGCACGTCTGGCACACGGTTTTATTGATGATCTTAATTGATCACGTCAAGGATCAAGATACAAAGTGGGATTAGTTGAACTTGATTTCGTTGAAGATATCAGATTACCCATGAATGAAAGGGTACATACCGGTCAAAACTCTCTCAGTCAGGCCCATTCAAACGACATGTCATTCAGATACGAGTCTCTACTGGCGAGCCAACCACTCGTGATGAAACCAAGATCCAGGTGTCCTAGATCTCGTTCCACAGTACTCTAGTTGCCACACTTGCCATCCGGATCCACTTTCTGACGGACGACGTCGTTGAAGGCAGCAAAAGAAGAACGCTCTCGCACTTCGATTCGTTCGATGATCGATGATGGGCTCTCGGCAGCGGCGTCAAACGCATTCGCCGCATCAATCAATGGCATTGGAGCCACTTCGTCCACACTCACGCCAAACATCTCGGCGAACTTGGCCACACGAAAGTCGCGGATGACTTTGCCCACCTGCAGACCTTCTGGCGAGGTCACCAACTCGGAATCCACGACGTCAGCGTTGATTTCGGCATCAGACGTCATACTACGGCGGTTCCAGTTCGCCGAACCAAGCGAAAGATACACATCGTCGATGATCACGATCTTGCTGTGAATGTACAAGTTACACGACTCCTTCGTCGAGTACAACTGGAACTTGTTCGGTAGCGACTCTGAATCGGAGCCACCATGTCGTAAAAGTACTTCTCGTATCCAGTAGGCTTCACTTCACGCAAGACACGCTGCGCCACCACAATCAGACGCTGGATGCGAGGCAACACCTCCAACAAAGCCTCCAGCAGTTCTGGTACGAGGATGAAGTACTGGTCTTCGATGTAGATGAAGTTCTTGGTCATCTTGATGGCCTTGATCCGCGCTTGGAGGATCGAGTTTTCACCTTTTGGTGCGAATTCCTTGTAGTTGGGGTATTTACAGCTGAAGGTACGCGTGATCTGGACCGATTGGTTTCCAGTTGTAGTGAGATCCAGCTCCCCTTTCGACGTGTAGTGTGGCAACTTGGCGTAATCAGGGTTTTTGAACTTGCGCACAACATCACCGACGATGCCTTCGAGTGGCTTGTAGTCCGAGTTCCATCGTTGCAAGAAGTCATTGCCAATATCCAACGTAGCTGGGCCTTCAATACGGTAATGGCCGTCGATCCAGCTGTCAAACATACGCTTGATCTTGGCTTGCTCGCGCAGTTTGCTCTGGTCGTGACGCACAGTGTCCCAGCGATCCGACGTGAGGTCGATGCCACCGAGGTATGCGATGAGCTTGTTCTGCTGACGCAAAACCAGAGTCTTCTGATGAAGTGACGACGCGAGGGCGGGCATGCGATCGTCGAAGAGAAAACGAGTGGGACCAGCTTAAACGGGCTTGGGAAGACTGTTGATCGCGTCACTCATTTTGATGTTCTGCTTCATCTCGAGCATGTTGCGCCACACGAGCGCACGGAAGTCGGCACCGCGGTCGACGGCGCGACTCATAATACTCTTGAAGCTGGAGTTAGTACCAGTTGGGTCGTTGATTGGGTCAAATGGGACGTCGTCGGTACTCCACGCAGCCAAATAGATGGTATCATCGGCACTTGAACGCTCAACGTCTTGGTAGACGGACGCAAAGAAGGTATCTCCTGCTGGGAAGACGTCGACCTTGTTGCCCGTCGTGAAGACTTGGAGGTCCGAGCGAGGGACTCCACGTCGAGACTTGGTGAGTTCTTCCTCCGTCAAGAACCACTCGCTGGCCTCGAGTGTTGGCTGGACAGAAGGAGCTTCCGAGCCATCGGTCAAGTCGATCCCGTTGTCCCGAATAAAGTCACAGCTCTTCTTCTCCCTGTTGTACTCGCACACGTGGCACGGCGTACAGAGGCATCGCTGCTTGGCCATCTCGATGGGGTTCTCAAGGCGTTCACACGTGACACCGGAACGAATGGCTTGAACCTGGGGCACCATCGTGCAAAGCACAGTGCTCAAGACGGAGAACGCAATTGCTAGATGCATGGTGGACTGGCCTGGGCTGAGACTCTTGTGGAGTTATGATACGCCTTGTGTCGAAGACGTCAGATAGACGAAGGACTGAATGACTGGGGATGCTCGAAGCGTTCGTCGTCGATTGTTTGCCGGCGGCTAATGGTCTCGAGGATTGCCACATCCGTTTAGCGCCGGGAAGCGACCAGCCATCCAGCATAGGTTAACTGTCCGTATCTTGTCCTCACCTATCAATGCCACACGTCCGGTTCGTAGGTGCAACAGGACATAGACACTCTCTGACAGATCACAATAAAAGGCGTGTATTCAGACATTAGGACCGGAAGATCCCAGCGTTTACTGTGGGACCGTGAAGACGCGCTCGCGAAGCTGCTGACGCATCGACCAGCCCGAGAGCTGCTTGGTCTCTTCGTCGTGACGCCACGTCCAGAACGACCAGCCACCATGGGCGCCACGGAACTGGTCCATCTGCGTCTCGGCCAACTGACGGAGCTTATTGCGGTCGTTGAAGCCCGAGGCCGAAGGTGGCACCGTCAAACTCCATTCACCAATGTGCATGTAGTTGCCCGACCAGTTGTCCAAGTGGTTCTGACGGTATGTACGCGCTTCGGCGAGGATCTGGTCGGCGTTGAGACCGTCACGCCACGCGTAGTAGATGTGGAACTCGTGCCAGACGTTGTAGTACTGAGGGTAACGCATGAAGTTCATCATGATCGGTGGACCCTGCAAGTTGAGGTGAGGCGACGTCACGAGGATACAGTCGCTGCCCAAGGCACGGATGCGGCGGTAGGCCTCGAGGTAGTAGTTCTCCAAGACGCCCTGGTCAGTGTCACCAGCTGGCTCGTTCATCATGTTCATACCGAGGAACGCTGGGCTGTTGACGTAGCGCTGCGCGAGGTACGTGGCCAACTGCAACGAGCTCTCGACGTTGGCTTGGCTCTTGCTCCAGCTTGTGACACCGACGTTCTTTGGCGCACTGTGGTCGTAGCCGTTCTGCGAACCCTGGTGCGCGTGGAGACTGAGCATGACGGCGATGTTGTACTTGACCGCCCACTCGTTCACGAGCTTGTCGAGGTAGGCGAGACCACCGCGAGCAAAGACCTCGCTGTCGGCCGAGGTCTGGGTCGTGGGGTCATCGTTCACGATCCAGTAACCCACTGGGACACGGACGCAGTTGAGGCCCGAGCCAGCGATCTCGGCAATGTCATTCTCGGTGATCCACGTCGCCCAGTGCTGCTGGAACTGACGGGTACCCTTGTCCTTGCCCAAGAGACGCATGGCAGCGTACTCACCCTGGCCAGCGACCGACCACGAGTCCACCCAAGCAGGCGACGTGAACGAGATCCAGCTCTCACCGACGAGCCACGAGCCCAAGTTGACCGACTTGGCTGGGATCTCGCCGCTGCGGATGCGGTACTGGACGTGCGTCTGTGGACGATTGGCGACAGTGACGACACCGGAGACCACATCAGCGTTGGCCTTGGTCTGGCCACGGTGGCTCTTGAAGTAGCACACACCGCTGGACCACGTGAAGGCACCACAGCCACTGCGGCTCGAGCACAACGAGCAGCAGCCGTCAGCCGACTCGCTGTTGGCACTGCCGACGTCGAGACCGATGTAGTCCACGCCCTGTTCCAACGTGCATCGGTCTTCCTGAGGGAGGACACCCGAGACGGCACCGCTGTTGGCGTTCGCAGCTCCCTTGGAGCGCTTCAACCAGCACGTACCACCTTCAAAATCCGTCCAAGTGTACGCACCACAGCCGTTGGTGAGCGAACACGCTTCACAACAATCACCGGCCGAGCCCTTGACGCTCTTGACGTCCGCACCCGAGTAGTCCACGTCCTGCTCGACGTTACACTTGCCTGGTGATGGAGGCTTCGTCGTCGGGGTTGGCGCTGGCGTACGCGTCGTAGGAGCTGGTGTAGTCGGCGCTGGGGTCGTTGGCGCTGGGGTCGTTGGCGTAGGCGAGGGAGTGTTGGTAGGGTTCACCACACCAGCGTACGCACCCGCGTAGCCAGCCAAGTTACCCACGGCGCTCTTGAACCAACACGTTCCGCCGTTCCATGGCGTCCACGTGTAGGCCTTGCATCCGCTGCGAGCCGCACACTTGGAGCAGCAGTCACCAGCACTGGCGCTCGTCGCACTGCCCGCGTCGTTACCCGAGTAGTCGAGGTTGGCCAACAGCGTACACTTGCCGTCGTCCGTGTTCTGAGCGACCGTACCGGACTGCACGCCGCTGGTCGTGATCGTGGCGCCCTTGCCGCTCTTGAGCCAGCACGTACCGCCATTGTAGTCGTTCCAGGAGAAGGCGCGGCATCCAGAGACCGCACTGCACTTGGCGCAGCACTCGCTCGCGGCGCCCGCAATCACGCTTCCGATGTCATTACCGACGTAGTCGATGCCAGCGGCTTCAAGCGAGCACGTCGCCGCCAGCTGACGGTGATGGTGGCCGTGGGTACCGTTGCGGTGAGGCGCATGATTGAACTTGTTGGCCTCGACGAGTCCTAGAAGGCCGAGCGCCAGCACCGCCGAGCCAATCTGCACCATCTTCACGCGTCTGAACGGCCAGGAGAAGCGAGGAATGAACGGTCTCCTAGTCAATTGAGACCAAGGACGTGCTTCTCAACGCCGTTCTTCAAGCGGACGCGGTCCGTTGGCCTGTCGAAGCGTCCTGCCCATCCAAAGTGGTGTGCAATTGTGCGGGAACACTTAACTCAGTAAAGTAGCCATCTTGGTAATGAATACACCACTCCTATAGGATACGAATCCATATAACCTACTGCAATTGATGACGAGATTTCTGGTTCGGGGCGCTCTCTGTGCTTGCAGTGGCGAGAGACGCGTCGAATCTCGTCCAGATGCGTGTGTTGCGTGTAATCTCAGGCGTGTTCCCGAGCCAGGTTTCCCACCGAAGCACAAAGATTGCCAGTTGCAGATTCTGTCCACTGTAACACACAAGGTCGACGTGGGTATGTTTTCAAGCACTTGGCGAGTGTATTCTCGGACGACTCATTACACTCGCGAGAAGAAACCGAGCGAGAATGACTTCCATCGAGCCTTTGCCGACGTCCAATTGACGAGTAAATGACCGTACGTACCGAACTACACGCCGTTGGGTCCAGTCGCGAACGTGCCGTTGCTCTGAGCCAGCACCTAGTTGCTCCATGTGAACACGCGACACCCGTCGACGTCACTGCAATCGACTCAAACTCAATGGCGCTCACACTCTTGATGTCGACGTCGACGAAGTGGATGCTGTCAGGTTCCAACGTTTAGATCGGGGGGACTGGAGCTGAATGGATGGCGTTGTCGGTGGCGAGACGAAGGTCTGATGCTAGCCACCTTGCCACTTGTAACAGTAGAAGAAAAAGCGAACGAGGAAAAGGATGGAGGTCATTCACCGTCTTGAGCTAGACAAGCATGTCATCAGCGCCTGACTTCAAGCAGGTGTGTCGAGGACCTCATAATCTCAGTGCTCTCATGATGCCGTTGTGATAATCACTAGCACGAGGATATTGTAATAGGGTAGCCTAATGATGATCCGACCAACAGAAACGTGAGTAAGCACGCTTTGAGTATGAACTTCGAGGTTGTGCACATGATTCACGAGCCACTGTATGAGATGGTGCTAGTGATCTCTGTGAATTTCCAGGTCCAACGCAGAGTAAACGCGAGACAGAAACGGCACTGACGCAGCTTCGCTTCTTGACGAGCCACAAGAGGACAGCACATGCGAAACCTTGGCACGAGACTGTTCTCAGGGCGACGTCGTCGCCGCCACCCAGCACCTGTCATCTCCCACGGCACGTCAATAAAACTAGCAGTAACAGAGAGAGAACGTCATTACTGGTGTAGACGCTCGGCGTGCACACACGTAATCATCGTCATCAGACTGAGAACGCAATCAGGCCTCCAGCGATGACGACTTGGGACCGGATGCCTCGAAGGCGAACACTCCGTGCCTCGTTGCAGTCACCAACTCGATCATATCAAGGCCACGTCACAGGCTTGAGAGAGTGTGTGTATTTGTGCTGTGTTCTCTGGATATTTATATCATAACGTATAATTTTATCATTCTGTAATTAATGAATAGTCATTGTGATCGAAATTGTACTACAAATAGTCGTAATAATGAATACATTGCTATAATTTAATTTAGGAGGTGAATGTTGACCGTGTCGGCTAGGGAAGACATTCGTAAGACATTACTCGAATGCCGCTCCAGTGATTGACAAGCGACACTCGTGTAACCATCCGAGCAATGAATTCATCCAACAGACTGAATTGCATCCTCACTACTAGGCTGGTAGACTGCGGGTAACAACACGAGAATAACTGGATGCATGAGCATGAGTGCATCATGAGGCAATACTGGCCGTAATGAACACTCTTTCTCTCTCTTTCTTTCTTCCTTTCTTTCTTTCTCTCTCTAGGTGAAGTTCTCATAGGTTCATCGTCAAGGTTGTTGGACTGTCGATTGCATCTGCTTGCACACTCTGCGGCTTAATGTTCATCACCTTCAATTTACTGTCAGGGTACGACAAGACTAGAAATGGAGAACCGCATTTGATACGACATGAATCACTAGGATGATCAAATCGTTATGTATTACATAGGAAGCACGGCAACTTCCACGAATGTAGTGAATGTCGTATGTCCATCTAATCTCAAGTGGTGCTAGGCTCTAATGAACTTGCAGATGGGATGTGTATATATAGTACCCACTTCCTATACAACTTTTGTATCATCATAGCCGCTCCTGAAAACAACATGCCAACCGCTCGAATCACCCCCGTAGCAAAGCGGAGGGTGGTGGGACGAAGCGCTCTAGCGCATGGCGACCCAGCTTGCCGAGGGAGCGCGCGGGCGCGAGTAACCTTTGTGCGTATGCCTTTTCACCCCAGAGATCTCTTGCCATAGAAATTTTCGCTCGACCTGCTCATGGCGTATCAGAAAATTCTACTCACGTGAGAAAACGACCTTCAGTCTAAACAGCAAAACCATGCTCTTGCTGCAGCAAATTTATCCCAGGAGCCAACGAGTGCCCCTCGGTGAAGGTCCTGGACCAAACTGAAAGTACTTCAAATATCCAGAGCTTCTCCGGGCCACGCACGGCATTGTGATAATCATTTACTTGCATTCACAGCGCATAATCATGCGAGCATATGGCTACAGGATCCATCTGGCTCGTGCTTACACTGTGAGTAATTCGCTCGAATTTCCATAACACCCGCAATCGTTCAAATTCTGGTGAGTACAGCATCACCACCCTATCCTATAATAGTCAATTCGCACGTATGAGAGTTGAGTGAGCTACTGAGATTTGAGTTGTTGCACACCGTTGGATGGGCGGCGATCCCGAGAGCCTGACCAACCAGATCCGTTTGCTTGAAGAGGAGTCCGCCCTAGCTCATGCAGCACGGAGGGCAATCGTTAGCCTAGTGCTTCCAGGTCACCGGATTGAGAGGCAAACTAGTGGTCATTCTTCATTTCTCCTCGACGTTCACAAGCGACACAGGATGGTCCAGATCATCTCCGTGCTCCTACTCGTCAGCCTTGCCGGTCTCGTCGACGCCGGCAACTACACGTGCTCGTTGGCTTTCCCAGGCGTTGACTTTGCCGGCAATGACATCGGAAATGTGAAGGCGAGCTCTGCCAAGGAGTGCTGCTCCAAATGTACTGAATTCAAGGGCTGTCGCGCGTTCTCGTGGAACAACTACGAAGGCGGCACATGCTGGCTTAAGAGCAGCGACAACTTTGCGACCGTGACCCAAGGTGTGCAGTCCGGTACGGTCACTCAGCAGACGGATGATGGTCTGTGTACGATGGAGGCCGACCTCGACTACACGGGCAACGACCTTGCCAACGCTCCAAGTCCAAACGCCGGTGACTGCTGCAGCAAGTGTGAGGCGCGCGATGGCTGCAGTGCGTACACTTGGACACCATGGAACGGCGGCATGTGCTGGATGAAGACTAGCGGCAACTACATGGGCTTGAAGGAGTACAAGGGTGCGTACGCTGGTTTGGTGCACGGAAAGGGAACCAACCAGTAGTAAATTACACTGGGTCTCCTCTTTCTTCACCGAGCTACAGTATTCCAGGTACTGAAAGTTGCGAATGTCCCAGCACGAGCTTGTGTTGGTGCCGTTCATTTTTGCTCCCGAGTGTTGCATGTATCAGATAAATACACTCTACCGAAATTGACTGTAGCCCCACATGGCTTTGTGTTTCGCGTCACATCGAGAAAAATGTCTTTTATCGTGTGAACTACATTGTTTGACGAAAAATGATCCATGTACCGAGCCGGCCATGTTAATGCTTGATCTTTTAGCTAGACACGAAATTCATGGTTGAGCGGTACACTAGCAAGGCGTACGCCGTACACCTTGCTCCATGGAGCGGTGGCACTTGCTGTTTCAGGAGTGAAGGCGTGTTCTCGAACTTGAAGGAGTACAAGGGTGTGTACGCTGGCGTCGTGGGCAAGAAGGCGTAGAATCCGTCTTTTGCATATACCCTGTGGCGTCGATGACCGTCTTGTCGCCGCTCCTTTTGTACTTGCGAGTGTAGCAAAGTATCAACGTAATTCAGTTGAAACTACTGTAGCGTCATTCTTCTCACGTCTGACATCAGGACGTGCTACTCACCGGCTGCTGAGCTGTAGGTGATCGTTTCTTCCTCGGGTTGCATCACTGATCGCTCCCTTGTACTCCTTCATGCCCATGTAGTTGCCGAAAGTCTTCATCCAGCACATGCCGCCGTTCCATGGTGTCCAGGTATACGCACTGCAGCCATCGCGCGCCTCACACTTGCTGCAGCAGTCACCGGCGTTTGGACTTGGAGCGTTGGCAAGGTCGTTGCCCGTGTAGTCGAGGTCGGCCTCCATCGTACACAGACCATCATCCGTCTGCTGAGTGACCGTACCGGACTGCACACCTTGGGTCACGGTCGCAAAGTTGTCGCTGCTCTTAAGCCAGCATGTGCCGCCTTCGTAGTTGTTCCACGAGAACGCGCGACAGCCCTTGAATTCAGTACATTTGGAGCAGCACTCCTTGGCAGAGCTCGCCTTCACATTTCCGATGTCATTGCCGGCAAAGTCAACGCCTGGGAAAGCCAACGAGCACGTGTAGTTGCCGGCGTCGACGAGACCGGCAAGGCCGACGAGTAGGAGCACGGAGATGATCTGGACCATCCTTTCGTTTGTGAACGTCAAGGAGAAATGGAGAATGACTGAGAGTCCGATGGTCGGTCTCATAGCCTAGAGGTGTTAGACAGGTCGACATCCATTCACCTTCTTGAGCGAGGGCGTGCTTGTCTACGGCCCAGCTTGAAGCAAGTGGCCAATGGTACGTCAGGTTTTCGAGAAGCTCCGCCCATCCGACGACGTGCGACAACTCTAATATCAGTAAGGTATTCATTACGAGAGGGTCGATGTGCTTATTTAGAGGATGACAGTCATCCATTTCCGCTGTTGTGTGCATCATCAGCTTGTACGCTTACTCACATCCCAGTCATGCGGATCATCATATTCGGGGTTACGTTCCTTTTCCTGTGGGCAGGACTTCATCGACCCAGATAAATTATTTGGGATGATGATGAGCCACCGTGAGTAAGCAGGTTCATGAGAGAGAACAAAGGCGTTTCGACGGCAGAAACGTGTTTGTACTTCAAGGTCAAGCAGAGGCATAATTCGGATACCTGCCCCATCTCATATCAATTGTGGGCTAACTACACTTCTGTTGGAGGAAGAGTCAATGCTGGCTTGGTTCAAAGTGGCTATGCGTCTTGACGAGGCCAGAGATGAAGTCTCGAGGTGTGTCACCCACCGAGATTCTGTGCGTAGAATTTTGTTTTGAAGAAACTAAACCCGCTATCACTAACGCAGGCACGAGGCGGAACGAGCAGACTCAAAAGGTGCTTAAGCATACTCACTACACGCGCTAATGAAATCACCATGGACAGTGTGATCCCCCGACGAGCCCCTGCTACTAAAAGTAGCCCGAGATTGCACCCAGGCAGCTCTTGACAGTATTTCTTGACGCCTTGAGCCAGGACGTGCCGCCTTCGAAGTTTGTCCAAGTGTACGCTTTACACCCGCAAGTCAAAGCACACTGGTTGCAACAAATCTCGGCGCTACCTTTGACGCTCTTGAGGCCCACGCCCGAGTAATCCACGTCAAGCTCCACTGAGCAAACGGTATTAACCACACCAGAGAATGCACCAGTGTACACCGCTTTGCTGGCCAATCCACGCTTGAACCAGCACGTTCCGCCGTTCCACGGCGTCCAGGTGTACGCGCCGCATCCGCTAAAGGTGCGACACTTCGAACAGCACTCACTGGCGCTGGCACTAGTAGTACTCCCAATGTCGCTGCCTGAGTAGTCCACGTCAGCCTCAATCGTACACAGCCCGTCGTCTGTGTTGGGTACGAAGTTCCCCGAGCGAACGCCACAAGTGTATGTGGTCGATGTTACCGCGCTCTTGAGCCAGCACGTTCCGCCGTTGTAATTGTTCCACGAGGACGCTCGGCACCCTGGAACTGCGCTTCATTTGGCACAACACTCGGTCTCAGTCGGCGCGAGGACACTGCCAATGTCGTTCCCAACATAATCGATGCCTGGAGTTTCCAAAATGCACGTCTCCGACAGCTGACGATGCCCATACGTTCGGTTGGCATCGAATGCCCCGCCTAAAGCCACCGTGGAGAGGCAAAGAAGAGCGGAATTGACTGCGATCTTCATGGTGACGGCACGAATCGGAAAGTAACTGATGGACGGATGGCAACGGGTGGCGACGGATTTATTCGAATGCGGGAAGAAGCTAGCAAAGAGATTCCAAAAATCTCATTTGCACTTGAACGAGCTCGCAATCTTGATGACCAGTGACAGGAAACACATCCACGAGGTGGTACGAAGGTTGCCACAAGGTAACAGGAAGGGGATCGTCGCTGAGTTTGTGCTGATCCTGTACGTTTTCTAATGGTGAGAAGGGACAACCCAACCCGTGCTGAACATTGAGATGGGCACTCGCTCTGTCCGAGTTAACCCATAAAGCCTTTATGATAAAGGTGACGTCGAATCTCTTCGAGTGACGTCTCTGAAGATTCGTTTTCTCACGACGAAGTCGATTCAGTTGGTACTGTAGACCAGTCTCTATACCAAGACAGTCTAAGAATCGTCTCAGTTTCCTTCTTGCTGAGGACGCTGCAGACCACTTACTGGGAGACGTCAGTGTTCTGACTCGCTGTCATGCGTTTAACCAGTATGGTATCATGGACAACCCTCGTGACGTGCGTGGCTCTCGTCACTGCGCCGAGTGTACAAGCCACACGTACGGGTGTGGCCTGTCGAATCCTCAAGAACCCCATCTCGATGGCCACGCAGCGTTGCATCTGTACGCCGTGTGTGTGACCAGGGTCGACCCGTTGACAGGGAGAATACTCTGGAGTGCGGCCATGAGCCATGCTCATCCCGCAACGACAAACAACCAAGCTGAGTACCAAGGACTCATCACAGGCCTGAGAGCAGCTCATCAAAACAAGTGGCTTCCGCTTGAAGTGGTTGGGACAGCGCCCTCATCCTCCAGCAGCTACGCTCCTACCGTAAACCGAAGAATCTCTGTCTGCTTCGGCTGTACGCGATCGACGACGTCTGGCAGACCTACTCGACGTCCGACGATGGATGCATCACCCACGAGCGTCCAACAAAATGGCTGACTCGTTGGCCAATCACGCCATGGATCATCGACGCAGTTCGCAAGTCATGCATCCAACGGCACGTACTGGGCATGTCACCGTAGACGCCCTTCTCAGCAACGATTTACGTCGTTGGTTAGCCGCTTTGAGCGGCAACTGAGTTGATTAGCTTACATATTCTCTTTTCCAAGCTATTAGGGTACAATAATTGCGCTCAATAGACTTCACCTTCATCATCATCACGTCTGTGAGTACAACGTCTTCAAGTTTGGCTGCTTGATCATCCAAGTCCCGGACACCGACCTCAGCGATGGCTCAGAAGCCAAGGCAGTCCAGCCCACGCTGCAAGCAACCGATTGGTACCTGACTGATGCCGAGATCACCAAGTCTCGTGGTGGAATCCCTCGTTCCCAGCTCCAAGTCTTCACGGGTGAGAACAAGGTCTAGGCTTTTCCATCGAGCGACGAGCTGTTCCTGTCAGTCAACAACGATATCGAGCGCTCAGTTACGAATTAAATTCGTAACTGAGCGCTCGATATCGTTGAATTAAATGCAACCTGGCTCTTGATGCTAACGCGGACTCCAGTGACACACGGTGGCTTGGGCTAGCTCATCTGATGTCGATCGACTACTGATGCATTAGCTCATCATGGCCTCCTACTAATCGCTGGGTGTAATCACTCTGGTCTGAGGAATCTGAGCGCAACGTGACGCTCCTTTCAAGTGCCCAGAAAGCCGCCTTTCGTGATATGGATCCATGTGGACAGGCCATAAGCATTCCGCCAAACGCGTGCAGAGAGCGACGCAGCCGTGGCTTGTGGATGGCGATTTGTGGTCACGCGCTCAGGATCACTGCCCTCGGTGAGCCTGCAGCGCCACACTAGATAATTCCATAACAAGGTGTCTTCGACATACAAACCAGATGGTGGGGCTCCACATCACTATTTCGTCTTTTAGACAAAAGATGAGGAGCTCACCTGGTTTTAGCAGGGAAATGATGTGAGAGACAGAATGGGCCCCATCCTCTCTCTCACAACATTCAATGGGGAGCTCTCATTCGAAACGCGGACTGGCCAAGTGTGGACAGAAACACCACGCGTTCACTGTCTGGCTTGACGCACAGGGCATTGCGCATCACCTCTTTTCGTTTGGTGCTCGATGATGTGGTCTCATTCTTTTTCCTGCGACCCACAGCGCACCAGAACAGTCAGTCAGTCCGTCTTGATCTGAGCCATGCGTCCTGTGAGTGCGACGATCGCGTCGCTCGCGGCCGTGGCCTGCGTTCTCTACTCGGCGCCATCTGTCGAGGCCCTGCGTTCAGGTGTGTCGTGCCGTGTGCTCAAGAATCCCATCAACATGGCCACCCAGCGCTGCATCTGTACGCCGTGCCACGTCTGTGAGTACAGCTTCATCAAGTTCAGCTGTAAGATGATCACGGGCAAGGACGTGGACACGACGGACGGCTCGGAGATCAAGCCACAGCAGCCGACCCTCGAGGCCGCGCAGTGGTTCTTGACCAAGGAAGAGATGACCAAGTCTCGTGGTGGCGTCGAGCGTAACGACCTCGCAACGTTCACGGAAGGCAACACCGTCGTGGCGTACCCTGCGGCCGATGAGGTGTTCATGTCGGTCTACAACGACATTGAGAAGATGGGCGACAACGATCTTGTCTACTTGAGTGCTTGGAGTACGGACGAGATCCCATTCGACCCAATCAACGACCCAACGGGCGCCAAGACGGGCTTCAAGAGCGTCATGGGCCGCGTCATCGAACGTGGTGCCGACTTCCGTGCGCTCGTCTGGCCAAACTTGCTCGAGGGCAAGCAGAACAAGGCGATCCGTGACTACATCAACGGCTTGGCCAAGCCAAAGGCGAACGGCCCAGCTCGTTTCGTCTTCGACGACCGTCTTCCAAAGCTCGCGTCGTCACACCATCAGAAGGCTTTGGTGCTTCGTCAGCAGGACAAGCTCATCGCGTACCTCGGTGGTATCGACCTCACGTCGGACCGTTGGGACACGCTCAAGCACGACCGTGCTGATGTGCGTGAAAACGCCAAGATCAACCGTGCTTTCAAGGGCTGGCTCGATGCCCAGGTCCGTATCGAAGGCCCAGCCTCCAAGGACGTTGGCGCCAACTTCTTGCAGCGTTGGAACTCGGACTTCCTTCCTGCGCAGGACCTCGTGGACGACATGACCAAGTTCGCGAACCCAGACTTCTCGGACTTGCCTGCGCTGGACGCGGGTGTCCAGCTCAACATCCCAACCGATGGCAAGCACGCGGTCCAGATCACGCGTACGTTCAGCTGCAAGTACAAGAACTACAAGGAATTCGCGCCAAAGGGTGAGACTTCATTGCTTCAGGCGCGTATCAAGGCCATCAAGGCGGCCAAGAACTACGTGTACATCGAAGACCAGTACTTCATTCTCGTCCCTGAGCTCTTGGACGCCTTGCTTGAAGTCATGCCTCGCCTCCAGCGTGTGATCGTCGTCGTGCAGCGTACGCTCAAGGAGTACAAGGCCACTGGTTACGAGAAGTACTTCTTCGACATGGTCGCGCCAATCCAGAAGAAGTACCCAAACAAGTTCCAGCTCTACTCGACCAAGGAGGCCTCGAACCTCTACATCCACACCAAGGCCGTGGTCATCGATGACGTGTACGTCTCGATCGGTTCGGCCAACTGGAACCGTCGTAGTATGACCTCGGACTCGGAAATCGGTGCTAACGTGGTGGACACGGAAACCATGACCACGCCTGATGGCATCCTTGTCGGCAAGCTCGTCCACGACTTCCGTGTCAAGAAGTTCCAGGAGATGACCGGCAAGAGCTTCGACGAGTTGGCCAAGATGAAGTTCATCGACGCCGCCAACTTGTTCGACGAGGCCGCCAAGGACGCCAAGTCGATCATCGAGCCTTTGGAAACCCAGGAACTCGCGACTTTTGTGGCTTTCGGTGACTTGCTCCGTCAGCAGGTGGACCCAGATGACAAGTGTTAGATGTGTTAGACGATCGTCAAACTGCGCTGAATGAGACCCATCGAAGAAGGAGATGGCGTCCCATACAGAGTGCTTTGCCATCCCCGGACAATTTTGGTTTCCCGACTTTTTATGAATAAACAGTGCGTTTATGGTTATTTGAGTTTTTGATCGATGTTTGTTTCCCAAATATTGAGATTTCTCGACTGACGTCAGCTCAATGGACCACCTAGCCAGCACAGAGTGAGATGGCAGACACTCGAACAGATCAGTTGTACGCGTCATGTGTCGATGGATAGCGAATCCAGTCCATGCCAAAGACATTTTCCTATTCCCAGAGAGAGAGCGCCATGCGAGCAACACTTGCGTCAGTAACGGCACTGGTCCTGTCGTCAATGGTTTCCACTGACGTCGTCGCGGTGCGTACTGGTATCACATGCACCAAGCTCAAGAACCCGCTCAGCATGGCGACCAAGCAATGCGTGTGCTCACCGTGTCACCTCTGTGAGTACAGTCTGAGCAAAATGAAGTGTCAACTGATCAAAGACGACGGCCTTGTCTTGTCCGATGGCTCGGAACTCACTTTGCAGCAGCCAGTTCTCCAACCCACAGAGTGGTTCCTGACCAAAGAGGAGATCACGCAGTCACGTGGTGGTGTCCCTCGGTCGAATCTTCAGACGTACTCGAAAGGCAACAAGGTCGTGGTCTTTCCGTCTTCAGATCAGTATTTCTTGTTCGCGTATAGGGACATTGAGCGCTCGGGAGCCAACGATACCGTCTATTTAGCCGGCTGGGGTGTGGATAACGTGCCTTTCGATCCGATTAATGATCCAACAGGCAAGAAATCGAGCTTCCAGAGCATCATGAAACGAGCAGTGCAGCGAGGAGCGGACTTTCGAGCACTTGTGTGGGCGAATCAGCTGGAACGGGAGCAAAACCTGGTCATGCGCGATTTTATCAACACAAATCTGACCAAGCCGACCGTCTCCGGGCCCGCACGCTTCGTATTTGACGGCCGTGTGCCGTACTTGGCGTCGTCGCATCACCAAAAGTCCCTCATATTGCGTCAACAGAATAAGCTCGTCGCGTACTTGGGCGGGGTTGACCTCACGACTGATCGATGGGATACTATCAATCATGATCAGAGCAAACTACGCGATCAGGTCAAGATCAGTCGAGACTTTAATGGCTGGGTCGATGCTCACTATCGCATTGAAGGACCTGCCGCTCTGGATGTCGGAAACAACTTCTTACAGCGCTGGAACTCAGCTTTCAAGCCAACTCTGGGTAAGATCGACGACCTTCTGGACTTTGAGAACCCTGGATACTCTGCGTTGCCCCCCTTTGAGCTCGAACGGACCACTGGATTTGAATGGGAAAGGCCCTCACATGGTGCAGATCACTCGCACATTCAGCTGCAAGTACAAGCATTACGAGGAATTCGCTCCCAGGGGCGAAAACTCACTGTTCCAAGCGCGAATCAAAGCCATCAATGCGGCCAAGAACTTTATCTACATCGAAGACCAGTACTTCGTCCTCGTTCCAGAGCTGCTGGACGCATTGTTGGAGGTGTTGCCTCGTATCCAGCGGCTCATTGTGGTCGCTCAGCGTGTGATGCCCGATACTAAGGTCACGGGGTACGACCGTTACTCGTTCGACATGGTCGCACCGATCCAGAAGCGATTTCCAAACAAATTCCAGCTTTATACAACCAAAGAAGCCAAGAACCTGTACATCCACAGCAAGGTCGTGATTGTGGACGACGTGTATCTATCGATTGGCTCGTCGAATTGGAACCGACGCAGTATGACGTCCGATTCGGAGATTGGCGCCAACGTCGTGGATACGGAGACGGTTGAAACTCCCGAAGGACTTCAAGTCGGCAAGTTGGTCCGCAACTTTCGTCTGAGCAAGTTTATGGAAATGACTGGCAAAAGCGTTGCCTCGTTAGCCAAGATGAAGCTTATTGACGCGGCCAACGCGTTTGATACTGCGGCAGAAGACCCGGCTTCCATCATCGAACGCCTCCAAGTCGAGGACTCGGTCAAATTTGTGGCTTTTGGCGACGTCGTACGGCAAAAGATCGACCCGGACGACAAATGCTAGTCCATTGGTGGCAACTGTACTCGTACATGGCTCGAGAATGTGTTGACAAGTGCGTTGTTGCCTCTGCGAACCCAGGGCGCGTTCTGTACATTTTGTTTCTGGAAATTTTCGATTTTCCCTCATAGTATACGTATACTTCCGGTTTAGACCAGCATACTATCCCGATATTCCTAGGATAAAGTCCATTCAAACCGAAAATATCCATCTGCCGCCATTTTAGCGTCGTACTTAGCGACAACCTCCGCTTTGCGAGCCATCCACAAGCAAAGCGCGCTTCCGGCGAGTGTCTTGGCGTCATGGGCGATCCGCCACGCTCCGCAGCGTCCATTACGTGTCAAGTATGCGGCTGCCTCAACTTTAGCACCGAGAAAGCGTGCGAAAAATGCCGGACGAGCGCGCGGCCGGCGTCCACAACCGCGTCCACAACTGCGTCCACAACTGCGCCGCATCCGTTTATGACGCCGCAGCGCCAGCACGTGCGCCCAGGGTTCACAGCGCGGTCGCTGGCTGGTCGAGGGGGTTCCGAGCCGCCGCCGTCACCGCGTAAGCCCGTAGGTCTAGGATATCAACACGCAAATGGCCGAGGAACGCCGCCACGCGGGTATTCCGGTCGGGGTCCAGTGCTTGCCGGGACGTTTGGCGGTCCTCGAGCGCCACATACAAGCGCGGCATCGCGTACTCCACCAGGTTATCCGCCTGGAAGACCGTCCGACCAAGTATATCCGCGTGGTGTGATTAAACCATCCGTGCGTCCACCATTTGTGCCAGCATCCACACCTGTGGCCTCGTCGTCCACTCCGTCGTCCACATCGACGATCGGAACCAAGCGACCGCGTCCACAAGGGAACGATGTGATCGATCTCATCTCCTCGGACGAAGGCGAAGGCGACGACAGTCTCACGCAGCGACCGGCGAGCGAAAGCCAGCCCTCGCGACTTGGTCTGCGGACACTTAACGGAGACGCGGGTACGACCACGGCCACAACGGCTAGACGGATAGCATCACCACCCACAGAAGAAGAGCCCGAGCCAGAGGTGCCATCTCGGTCCCCACTGATGAGTCGCGTGTTTCCCGAGATCGAGTTCAACGCGAGTGACTTCCCGAGTGCGTTGACGATCACGCCGACGGCGGCACAAGGAAGAAGGCCGGTCGGTGCTCGATCGCCTACGTCGACCGTTAATACCATTAGCGAGGCGGTCGTGGCGGCACCAGCCGTCGTGCCAGCACCAGTACCAACATCAGCACCAACACCAGCGCCAGCACAACCTCCCGTACCAGTTAACCCTCCACCAACGACGCCGTCCGCCTCAGAGGCCGTGCCTAACGGAACCTCTTCGCCGCCGGTCGTGGTGGTCGACGACGATGACGGCGACGAAGACATGGTGATCGACGTTGATATCAACGGACCTTACCAGTCACGAAGATTCGGAATCGTCGAGTTCAACCCGCGCGACTTCACGACTGTCCACGATGGGCTCAATATCGCACGCCGTAGTAATGGAGCTCTTGGGGCCACCATCGCTGCACGCGTCGAGCAGACACGTGTTCCACCCAGCGTCTCAACGCCATCGAGCGTACCTGTATCGAATCCACCGCCAGTGCACAGTAATGGATCGATATCGCCGCCAACGGCCCCTGAGCCGTCTGCATCGACTTCTACATCTCAGCCAGCGCCTCCAGTCACTCCATCGACGACAAACCAGCCAAATGTCTTGCAGCCACGCCGAAGAAGAGAACTTCATCAGCCTGTGGATGTTAAGCCCGTTGTCCATGCAACACCTACGGCTACCGCGCCTGCTGCCTCAGCATCGTCGGCCCCACAGAACGGTTTGTCGTTTGTTATTTCCAAGCCCGCTCTGGGCTTTTGCGCGAGCGAGTTGCTGGGATTCATGCGCGACGATGACGAAGAAGATGACGAAGAGCAAGCGCGTGCCGAGCTGCTAGAGGTGGTGGATCTCACGCATCTCTCCGACGAGTCGGAAGACGAGGAGGACGATGAAGATGACGAAGAGTCTGGCCGCGCAACACCAGAACCTGCTAGCTTGACGTCACGTCCTAATGCAGCAGCAGCAGCTTCTGCTGCGTCACCCGAAGCCTCGTCTTCTTCGGAGAATCGTTCACAGACTGCTCAGATCGAACCAGCCAAGCGTCGTCGTGCGTCTCGACCGATGGAGACATGTGTACTGTGTGAAGAGAAGCGGTGGACCAAAACGCTCATCCGATGTGAAAACTGTGCCAAGTACTATCACAAGCGGTGTGCAAAGGAGTACGGCGACGATACCGTGTGCTGGAACTGTGAGTTGAACGGAATGATTGACGACAGTGAACTGACGGAAGACCATCGTGACGAAGTCGTGGGCATGCTCAGCACTTTGCGACGGTCCTCCGAGAGCGACGGCGAAGAGGACGCAGTGCAACACGAAGAAGAGGAAGAAAAGGACGAGTCTGGTGATGTCCCTAGGGTCGAGGAAACGGAACCTCCGATCGCCGTGCTGAGTAGCAGGGCTACTCGATCAATGCGGCGTTGGAAGGAGTTTTTGGACGTCTCTACAGCTAAGCTCGATGCATCTTATGAGGAAACGACCAAGCGGATCAGTGAGGAGCTGCAGGACGGGCGGCGTCGAGCCAGGTACTCCAAGGGCTTCGCCAGCAAAGAGAGTTTCGAAGCCGCGATGAACGAAGTGATGGACGAGTATGCCGATTTGCAGGACCAGTTAGATCGTGAAACTCGCGAGGAGAAAGCCAAAGCTGCGTCAGCCATGCCGCCGCGAGTAGGAGAGCCACAGTCCGGAGCAACGGGAACCCAGCCCGTCGCAGCCAGTGCCTCAACACCTGCGACGTGATCGCG
Source organism: Pythium oligandrum (assembly GCA_020085045.1). Taxonomy (NCBI): domain Eukaryota; phylum Oomycota; class Peronosporomycetes; order Pythiales; family Pythiaceae; genus Pythium; species Pythium oligandrum. The sequence continues at coordinate 233,127 of JAHRIK010000024.1, read as the reverse complement.
CGACGGATGATGACAAGAAGGAAGAGTTTTGCTGTGTTGTTTGCTCTATTAGTGTGATTTTTCGTTGATGGTTCGAGTCGTCATCTAAGGCTCGACGCTCGTAGTGTCTGTCTACTTGGCTCTAGTAATCTATTCGCGGCGCGTAATACATGCTCCAGTGCTCAGCTCAGTGCGCATTGTTATCCTCGTCCTCGTCGTCGTCCATCTCGTCGTACGCGATGTACGTGCAGTTGCCGATAGAATTGCGACGGCCATTCTCCAGGTCGGTCCGTCCGAGCTCGTCCGGTTGACGTCGGGACTGCAAGATGCAGCCCAGACACACACGCACACGCGTTGTCTCGGTGCCGACGAAGATCGGGAGTCGACGACTACACTTGCCGCAGGTCACTTCACCACAGAGTCGGCAGTTGTGACGCTTGCGGAGGAATGAGAAGGCGGTCTCGCACAACACACACTCGGAGCGAGTCTCGCGCTTGACCAAATGAGCTTTTTCCAGCACGAGGCGGTGGGAAAAGCTCGCTTTCTCGGCGTAACTGCGCAGATTCGTGAGACGTGTGACGGTCTGATCAAGCCACGTGTGGCGCTTCGACGACGAGTACTTGCTCTTGGGGTCGAGATGCGAGGCAAACGTGACTTCGACGACACCGGGATCAGACGTCTCCCGGACAATGTACACTTCGCACCGCAACGAAGCTCGGATGTAGTTGGGGACGGAGCGAAACGCTGGGACGCGGATGGATTCGAGGATGCGATAGCCCACGAGCTTGTCGTCTGGCGTTGTGGACACGTCCGTGTAGTCCAGAAAGACGAGATCGAGCGGGTTCACGCCAAACGGGTTCTTCATGGCCATGTACTTGAGTCCGCAGTGAAAATACCGAGACGCCGTTGCGGGGACACATGACGACAACACGCGCGCTTCCAACACTTGGTCTCGTCCTAGCAGCATCCGTTGTGTGTGGGCAAAGCCCTCCGTACTCTCCCCAGCCGCTAAAAGGGACATGACATTCTTTACGGACGCATTGACTCGTGTCACTCCTCGGATTTCACATCGACTGCGCTTGGACTTGTACACATCGACGCCGTGTTTCGTCTTGAGGTATTCCCAGTGTGTGCCGTCGTCTTCTTGATCGTGCAAGTCGTCCAGCACGTGGTTCCGTTGCCGGTGCGGATTCGACGTCGCCGCGAACGCCATGGCGATCGAGTGTCTTCGCTTGATGTACTGGAAGCATCCGCGCTTCTGGGCGGCGCTGAGCTCAGGAGGCACCTCTTGGGGCTCCGTGGACTCGGTCGCGAGCGACTCGGCGAGCTCCTGGTTGTCGGCGCTGTGACGTCTTCGCATGAGTCTTCGTGTCTTGGCCTTTTGCAGCGGCTTCCGCAGTGTGAACCACTGCGCGTCGTCCTCGCCATCCGTCTCGTCCGGACTCGCGTTGTTGCTCTGCAGGTGCTCGTTCTCGCGCTCGTGCTCGTGCTCGTCCGCCAGTCGACTCGAGGCCGGTGCCGACGCCATCCGCATCCGAGAGTCCACAGTGGCCCACGATGTCGAGACGGCTCGTGACAATGGAGTCCGTGTGGTGACGGAAGGAGCCTCGATGCTCGTTGTGGTAGTGGGCTCGGTCGTGCTCGCGTCGGGACGAGCAAAGAGTCGGATTTCCGTGGGACAAAAGCTGTTCGATCGCCGTTTGCGTGGCGCGGGCGGCGACGGCGGCATGGCCAACACCCGCATGGTTCGTCTGTTGGTTTGTTGGGTCGCTCGGAGGGTTAGACCGCCGCTTGCGTTGTGCGCCCGTTATTTATTTGGCTTTTGCTTCGCCGCCTTGTGTTTTGCTTCGCCGCGGAGTTGACTGAAGGGCTGTGTGCTTTCTTCCGCAGTTTTCTCCTCGCGCGTTCCGCTCTGCTTCGCCGAGTCGCCAAGGGGGCAGATGTTGAAGTACAGTCGCTTCGCAACGGTTGGCGCCTGGGTCCAAACTGGCGATTGCACAACAATCCAGAGCCCGAGCCAGCTGGGACAGGTCGAAAAGCTTGTGACAAGTCAGGGGATTGTGGTTTGCATGTGATGCTTTGGAAGCCGTTTCGACCGTCCAGCATTTTCGCACCCCCGTACGTACCGCATTTGTGGCGGTGGCGCACTCCGTGTATGATTACAGGAAGCCACCGGGTTGGCAAATGACGTGGTAATCACCGTCGCCATGACCCTAGTGCGAGTGCGATCCATGCGTGTGGGTCAACTGAACGGAAGAGTCCAGAGCAGAGCAAGCTTTTGTTCGATTATCAGCTGCAATAGTATTTGCGCACAGTTTGAACCTCATTCGGCATGTTCCGTGCGGGAGGGAGGTGCGATTATCCATGCTCCAATTGATGATGGATTACTGTGAGCGCGGGCACGTTTAATTCATGGATGCAGATTGACTGGCGTTCTATTGTCGAGACGTCGAAACGTCACCCGTCGACACCACGACGCTGTCATCGATGTTGACGTGACTGCGTGCGTTCCTTCCTTCCTTCCATCAAAAGAACACTTGTCGAACCGATAGACCAAGCGGGCCGAACGCTCCGTCACTTTATCCCACCTCCTCCACGAACCAGCGTCCAAGTCTAACCAAACCAGCAGCATAGACCGGCTGTTATGGTAGACCAGCATACTTTCTCCCAGAGAATGACGAGCGGCCTTTTACCACATAAACAAGCTGGTTCGTTCGTGTTTTTCCAGAATTTCACGATATCTTCTGTTTTCGCGCACAGCGTGATCTTATACTACACACACTCTACTCGTTGTCTTCGTCGTCCTCGCCGTCGTCCTCGTCATCGGCGCCTTCTTCCTCGAACGTGTCGGCAGGAACCGAGTAGATGCGCACGACTGGCTTGTTCGGGTCCTTCATGATGACGTACTTGCCCTCTGGCTGCTCGAGCAAGAGCTCGGCAAGCATCTTGATGATACCCCACATGTTGTTCTGGTTGAGCGCGATCTGCGTGGCGAACGTGTCGGGCTTGTACGACTGCATGCCGAGCAACACGTGCGAGTACGGGTCCTTGTAGTTGACACGCGAGACGTAACCGAGCTTCATCTCGTCCACGCCGCTCACGAGGGCCTGCGCCGTCCACTTGGCCAGCTTGTTGGCATTGTTCTTGAGCTCGTTGGCAAGGATCGCACCACGCTGGAAGAAAGAAAAGACACATACGTCAGTGAACCACGTCAGGTAGTGTGACAAGAGCGGAGCAAGCAGACGCAGACGAGAACTCTCAGCGAGAGTTGTCCACATGGAGAAACCCGAAGGCTCTCGCATTGGAATAGCGTATATCATAAGAAATGATACCATCATCGAGTTCTCGTGCGCGTCTGCCCCTGCAAAAAGCGGCGGAAAGGAATAGAACTCACCTGAGCATCGATCTTCTTGCGCCACTCGGTGGCACCCGTGATCTTAGGGTCGTACTCGTTGAGCGCGTAGGTCGAAACGAAAGCTTCGTTGTTGCTCTTGAGCGAAACACCGTGGACCTCACAACGCGTGACGAGGTTGATGCCGCTGCCGAGGTCGAACTTACGGTAACGGTACGCGTACGTGGCTGGCACCGATTCATCACTGGCGAATGGGTTGGCGTGCTCGAACTCCTTGCGGAACGCGCCGTCGCCCTTGACCACCTGCTGCGACAAGTTCTGGTTGATCATCGTGGCTTCGAGGCTCAAACGGTCAGGGTGGTTGATCGACTCTGGGTCGTCCGAGTTTGGAGGCTCCGACGAGTTCTCGTTCACGGTCAACAAGTCAAAGGCCGAGTTGTCACGCTTGTCGAAGAACACCATGTTGTTGACACGCTGGACGACAATGTCCCATGGGAACACCGAGCGCGTCGAGGCCATGAGGTGCGCCAAAATCGCGTCAGTCGCGAACACGTTCGCCTCACCGCCAGTCGCCAACTCTTCGATGACTGGATCATCCGTCGTGGTGACGTAGTAGAAGTCACGGTCGTCGAAGCGCGTGATGCGGTTGTTCGAGCGACTGGTGACACGGTCAAAGACCGTGTCGTACTCGAGCAACGAACCACACCAACGGAGGTCGTCGGCGTCTGGGATATTGGCCTGGAGACGCGTGAGCTGCTGGAGCTCGAACTGCTCGATGAGCGTCCAGCTCGCCTCGACCTTGACCGACGCGGTACGGTCGATCTTGATCTCGTCGCGACGACGACTAGTGAACATACGACGCGCGTTGCTGAGTCGGTCCCAACGCTTGTTCTGCTTCTGTTGGCCCTTCATACGCAACTGCGCGCCTGGGGCATTTGGAGCACCCGCGTCCTTGTCAGCACCAAAGCGACCACCACCACGGCCACCGGCAAAGCCGCCACGGCCGCCAAAGCGCTGCTGGTTCCACGAAGGACGCAAGCGGTCGGCGTTGCGCGAGCGCGTGGTCTTGGCCGTGTCCACCAAGCGGAACGACGCGTCTTCATCAGCGTCAAACTTGTACTGGAACTCGGCGTTCACGCCCGACGGATCGCGTGGGTGGCGGCCGCCGCGCGCCACGTAGTTGGACACAAAGTCCGCGGCCTTGCCGAGCTTGTCGCCCTTGTTGAACGGCGCATACGGCACGTTGAGGAACTGCTCTGGGAGGCTCGTCGGGCCCCAGCCGCCTTCGTTCACGTCCACACGAGGCGCTTCGTACGATGCCATCTTGGTCGAGTGACTGATACTGTGAGCCATTCAGGGGGTGAAGAGGCCACTCGAATAGAGCGCTGTCCGAGATCGCTTCGCTACCAATCAACTGGTGGACTCAGATTTCTCAGAAGAGTGACGGGTGGACACTGGAGCGAGGGGACTAACTGACCGACAAGAAATACCGGGATTTTGGATAACTTAGACTCGGCTGACCAGTTGCCTTTAAACTGACCGGCTGCCTTTTAGACCGCAGAAGCTTCAACGAATGCCGTCGTGGATGCGTTAGTCCGGTTGGTCGGGACGCAAAAATGTGGACTAACGAACCAACAACCAAATTTTCACAGCATTCCCAGGTGTGGGATATGGTACATGGCTCTTCTTCGGGGTTTGGTGGTCGTATCTACGGCATATATGGACTCACAGCAGTCCATGGTCCACAACATCGGGCTTTGGCTGCTGGAGGTTCTGGCAGATGATGGCTGTGAGCAGGTCGCCGTTAAAGATGCATCGGTTGAGCTTCATGTCTTGCTGGACGACGGGGTTGTGGGGGAGAATGTTGTAGCGGTAGACTAGGAGTCGACGGAGCACCATCTTGACGTTGCCGGTCGCCGCATCACGTACTGGTGTGATAGTGATTCTACAGAAAAGAGAAATTAGTGTGAGCTACTGGACTCAATGAGGCGTCAACGAAGAATTAAACGTACGTTGTGCAGCCGACACGTTGGATGGACTCGTCCGCTGGCATAGGGTAGAGTTCGTCGCGGACCACGACGTCGGAATGGATGATACCGACGCCATCCACAACTTTACACGCGAAGGTGGTGTTGAGCGAAGTGGTGAAGAGAGGGCTGATGAACTTGACCGTGGCGTAGTGTCGTGGATTGCTCAGGTTATCATGAATCTACAGTCAAGAGGAAGGAGCATGAGTGATTACATCCGCAACTCAGCAGATTACAATGAACAGGTATGAACTTACATCAACTTCCATGTCCGTTGCTGCGCATCGCTTCATCTCGACCTTGAGTGCCGCGTAGTACCCGAGAGTCGCATGAAGAACGTCTTCGAGCGAGGAAAGTGGCAACTCGAGGATAAATATATTGGAGACGTAAGTCTCGCTTGCGCCACCCGTGACGCTGGTATGTGAGTATGGCGTAGGACCACTCGCACTGTGGCCAGTGAACCGCTGGATCACTTGAGGGCACAGCTCAATGCCCTTGTCACAGAGCGAGTTCAAGTCAGCCACACGTGTCGCTGGATCTGTGCCTAGCTTGAGATCGGCATGGACCGCTTCAAACATTTCCCGGCAGTTGCTCTGGAGTGGCGCTTGAAGGATGGCACTCTGAAGCGATGCGAAGATGAACTGCTGCTGGGTAAGCTGGTCACGGAGCTCAGCGTTGACTTGTTCCACCTTCGACGTCGTCCACTTCTCCTTCGCAGCGACACAGGCACTGGACAGCACCGACTCGTCGGGAATGGTTTCGGTCCACTTAGTCTCGAGTCGTCGAAGCTGATCCTCCATTTCGGCGACTTCCTTGCGTAGGTGGCGAATCTCATGCTATACACGCACCCATATCTAATCAGTTATCCATCGACTTTCACAGACAGTACAGAAGGCAACACACGTACAGTTGCTGTGAGAGGAGGTCCGCTTCGCGTTGCCGATGACTTACCCTGGTTCAACAGCTTCAACGGCGAATATTCGCCATCGCGTCGGCGTTTCTTCTGCGGCAATCCGCTTGATGAGGTCGTCAACTGGGTGTTGTTCGAGTCCAGGATCGATGAGAGAATATCGCGAACGTTGGAGCGAGGGGCTGCAGGACGGGGTGGTGACACGGAACGAACAGAGGTCGCGCTGCCCGACGGTGAGACGACTGCGGAAGATGGCGACGCCTCAAGCGCCGCCTTGCTGCACGCACTCATCGTGTCGGTGAGCGGCGAGTCTTGAAGCGGGAACGGCGGCATGGAGCGAGATGTGTCAGGTTCGATGGAGGAATGCGAGAATGAGGCACAACTTGTCGCGGTTGCGTAGCAGCGTACGATTACTCAAGTAATCACGAAAGCAATCGGTGAGGATGACGACGTCTGTCGAGGATGAGTGTGTGTGGCTCAACCCACACAAAGCATTGATGACTCGCGTGGGGATTGTTTACAGTGTACGTTATTCTCCTGTCCGTTGGTGGCAGAGGGTGGGACGTTGACGTGAGGGGATGTAGATGACGGAGACCGGTGAGACCGACAAAATCATGGGAGTCTGGGCGACCAGCTGGAATCGGCACCAGGTGATGATCTGAGACCGAGAACGCAGGGTGTCCTTTTGATGGCGCAACTGACGTCGTGGGACCCACAATCGGATTGTGCTCAGCAACTCATTCACGTGGCGTAATCTTCGAAAAGATTCTTCTCATACCATGAAGCGACACTGTCATTTCACACTGACACGTACAGTACATACCCTCCTCCCATACATACGGGTGACGTAGAGAACTCTGGCTCATAGAGTGTTGTGTACAACTCGGGTAATTCGTTGAAGAAAAGCCTGATCGCCTCTAACGACACCATCCGGAGCGTCGTCGCCTTGCACATGAACCAGTTGCAGAGGACGAGCCGTGTCATGTGTCGTGTGTGTTTCTTGGGAGAGATTTGCAGCATGGTGAGCAATGCTTATGAACAGCGTAAATTCCCGTTAAACTAGTCAGCCAATCAACTGCGAGTAGATATCACTTTCAGCCAATACCCGAGAGAAGAATGAGTGAAAGGGTCCACCAATTCGGGGGTACAACGTACCACAGCAACTGAGCCATTCGTTGCTTGGGTACATGTCTCCCACGTCTTCATCTGCTTCGTGGGATGGCGTGCGTACTCTATGTAATCCTAGAAGAGAGACCCAGAGGCGCGTGACAGGTCCTGGGATGTGGAAGTTTTCGTTCGCGATACTGGCTGGAATTCGAGAAGCTTCTTGATGAGATGCATGGTGCAGACGACGTCACGATGGTACCGCATGGCATTGCACTTGGGACAACGCGACGAAAGAAGCGTAACACCCAACTTCAACTGCTGATTAGTGGGTGTCCATGTCTGACCACCGGTCGTCAAGGGTGTCGCAGTTGCTCCTACAACACGGTGAGCATTCATGCGTTACCAATGACGTCAATTGGATTTGCTTCGTATTCCTTCGAAAGCGTCTTTTTTCGCTGCCTGTCGACTGCCAGAAAAACGAAAAATCTCAGCTCAAACCCTCAAACAAAGCTGTGAGATCAGCTGCTGGTGTTGCATCACTCGCTGTGACTTGATCCTGAAGAATGTTATACAGTAGCGTGATAGAAGCCACGCCGGGGCCAGCGTCTTGCTGCCACGTTCCGTTGGCGCTTGGTCCTATCTCGCCGAAGAGCTCGACGATGGCTCCGTCGTGGGACTTGAGGAAATGCCGATAAAGTTCACGACGACCGTCAAGCTCGATGTTGTAGAGCGCGATGTGTGTACTCTTTTCCTGAAAGTTGGGGTCTAGAGGGTCCTGGAGCACATAGTCGTGCACAAACACCTTCCTTTGGGTTCCTCTCGGCCCTTTCCATCGACCTGCTTGAATACAAATTGCTTGCAGCTCTTGGAGCGAGATCTCACAGTCGTGGGGGATGAAAAGATCGTTCTCGTGGGAGTGGATACGTCGATACACATCCAGCATGCGGCCATTCATGTGCACATGAAGCAGATACGAGTAGAACACGACCAATGAGAGACACGTGAGTGCTGCATAAATGATAACAGCGATGATAGCGCCGACGAGTCCGCTTCCTTCTTGAGCCAAGAACCGATAGTACAGCTTGAAGGCGTCGCCATTCACACACTTGCATGTCCTGGCTGTCAGTGACTCCAGACAATCCATACGTGAGCCGCAATCGTACTGATGATTGACCAAATCGACGAGGAATACGAGGTATGGATCCAAGACGGTGGCGATTCCGATGCAAACCATGAACTTTGAACCAAAATGCGGCAGCTCACCCACGTAGACTTGACTGATCGCGGCAGTGAGAGCGAGAAACCCGAACAAAAACCAGTTTCCCAGAACGCCGAAGACAATGACACCGATTTCTGTGTGCGTAGCCACCGTCTTCCATGTGTACTTGACCATGCACGTCGACCACTGAGGTTGGAAGTAAAACACCGGAATCCGATTACCCTTGAGAAACACCCACTGCATGATGTAATGCACATATACACGCAACCAGAGGGTGAACGCGAACACTGCCAAAAGAAGCCAAAACTCCATCGTTCGAACATTGGAGACACCCATGTCCACAAACAGTTCGTGGCGGAGATAGTGGAGCTTGCGGGTTGTGTGGAAGCGCTGGTGGTGCGCGGTCTCACGAGCAAAAGCAGAATTCACCGAAAAACTGTGGTTTTCTATGTCAAGCCGGCTAAGGGTGCCGCGATCGCGATCTCCATTGTCCTCTTCGTCAATTGTTGGAACTGATTGAGATCGATTGTTGATCGAATCGCTTCGATTCAGAGTGAGACCCGGGTATGGGCTGACAACTTTTGCATCGCTCAACACTGGGGGAGCGATTTGACCTGCTTCCTCGTGTACGAAACCAGGTTCCTCGTTTTCAGGAACCACCACTCCACCTGACTGGATAAGCAAGAATCCGATTAGTTACCGCTACATGAGGAAGCGTATAGAAACTTACGTATACACGATTGCTCTTCTTGTGCTTCGACCAAAAATGACCCAAGACACCTCGTCGTGGACTTCCATCCTTGTGACCGTCGGAATCTTCGATCAACTGGGTTGCCGATGTCGAAGTTGGCGTTTGAGTAAGAAGATTGCCGGGTTTACGGTCATCATTATCACCTGCAGACTTTTTTCGTGCTCGTAGCTCATCGCAGGAACCCGGCGGCAGCTGAAAAAGCCCATTTCTCTCGTCCACCTCAACGTCGTATGCAGCGTTGAGTCGCTCACTGCGCAGAATGAGCCGTTCAATGTCTTCGCGAAGGACCGTGACCTGGAAGTAGAGATTACACAGCCATGCGGATAGGTCTTGAGTGTACATGCTTTCGATATCTCGATACTTGTCCATCGTGGAGTCCATCTCCCCACGCAGAAATGGTATCTTGAATTTTCCTTCAACATACTGGAAGTCCGGTGTCATCAACGGCATAGCACCCCACGCCACAATATGGTCTTGTGCATGTGTCTGAATTCCGTGAGGAGCTCCACTCGATCCAAGCATGAATAACTCGAAGACCAACACGTTGCTTGGGCGCAATGATGCCTGAGGAGGACAAACCACATACACATTCTGGTTGAGCACGACATCAGTATTGTAGAACCGACCACGATGATGGAATGGCTGCGTAATATTTGGACGATCGAGATGGTACGACGGCATCGTGCTGCGCTTCGCAGCAGCGATTGCCTGTAGTACGGTGCTTCGTCGCCGTCTTTTCTTCTTCATGCCGCCTTCCTTACTTTCGGCCTCTGGATCCCATGCAGTCCAATGGAGCGCGTGACCCCCAAGGCGATCGTACAAAGTTGCTAAGAGCACATACTGCCCACGTGGGAGCTTATCTTTCACCGCTCGTAGAGATTTCACTCGAACCTTCAGAGTGACTGGTATCTGATGCCATTCCACTCGGTATCGTTTGCGTTCTGCAGGTAGGTGAGAGTGTTCGAGCTGTCCGAATACTTGCTGTACACGAGCTTGTTGCTGCTGAAGTACGTTCTTCAAGCGATTTTCTGCCTGTTGGAAGACATAGCCTAGACGGCGAGTTCGGAGCTGCACTGCTTGAGCAAACAGAAGTTTCTGGTTTTGTAATTCTTGTCTCCTCTGCTCTTCCTCACGCTTGAGCCTCGCACGAGTCTCCTGTTCTTGTTGTGCAAGCCGAACTTCACGTTGACGAAATATCTCGGCATCAAGTTGCTTTTGACGCAATTTCGCAGCCTCGATCTCTTCCTCTCGTTGTTGGACGTCTTCAAGCGGAATAGTACCAACTACAATCTCGGCATCTGGAATTATAACTTCGAATTGGTGGAGGTACGACGGGATCTCTTGGTGCCGAAGTTCATCAGCCAGGACGTCAATGATCGAATACCCATCTTGAGCTGGCCGCGGGGGCATGGCGAAGGTATTGTCCCCGTCATCATCCAGGAACGAGTCCCGTTCGCTGCTGCCTTCGTCAATATCAATCTGGTGATCTGCGTTGGACTGCGACAAATCAAAATCGTCGCCATAGCTTGCTCGTATTTCGTCGTTCCCTTCGTCATCGTTTCTAGCCGTTTGATCCTCTCGCAGCTCATGCCACGGAGCAGAAAACATTCGGTCGAGCTGATACGATCTGGGCAACTTTCAGCTCCTTCCTGATTTTTTCCTTCATTGCCAAGTCCTAAAAATGAACCGCCGCGGCGAGATTACAATTCCAAACACCTGTGATATTTGGCAAGTTGCACCTACTATATTAGGGACGACGAAATATCTTCATGACAGCAACTAGTTCCCTGGACCTCTCGCACCAATTTGCCACACAGTCTCAACAACACCGTTGCGGAATCCAACGATAAAATCGTACAGGTTAGAGGTTGGATCGCAGTGACCAGGCGTAAGCAAGAGCTTCTGACCTAACACCGGCATCGGAATCTCAGAGCCTGGTGCGTCAGGAGCAGGAACTAGAATGCCGTGTTCATCTCCACCTCCTTGGTACGTCAGGGGTGGTAGAGGACGCGAGTCGATGGCAGAGTACACCAGCGGAACTCCGGAGTCGAGTGAGACGGCCTTCATACCAGCGTCGATAACCGCTCGAGGAGCAGATTTGTTCACACTCATTACCGTCGACAAGACGAACAAACTCTGTTCCCAATCTTGGACGAATTTGCCGTTTTGTCCCAGGTTACGTGCGTAGTCAGCATCGTTGAAGAGGTACGAGCCTGGCTGAACCTCTGTGAATACGTCACTGGAGGCTTCAAAGAGGTAGGTACCAGTACCACCACCAGTTACAACGTCACAGCACAAACCATTCGTAACAAATGCATCACGAACAGCCTTGGCCTTCTCACAAACTTGGTGTAAAATCACCTTCTCCTTCTCGGCATAGCTTCGAATATGCTGCGCTCCCCCATGATAGGCTTGGATCCCGCGCAAGGTCAGGTGCTTGGAGCGGTTGATGATCTTGGCAAGATCGATAGCTTCCTCCACTGAGTCCACACCGCAACGGTTTTGTCCGACGTTTACATCCACAAGAGCCTGGAACTCCACACCAGCCTCGGCAGCGACCGCTTCTGCTTGGTGGATCGTCTCTTCATTGTCGAAAATGAGCGTGATCTTGGCACCTTGTTTTGCGAGCTCTGCCATCCGTTCGTATCGGTCTTGTCCATAGACCTCGTTACTGAGAAGAAGATCTTGGATTCCGCCAGCAAACATGGCTTCGGCTTCGACAATCTTCTGGCAGCACAGGCCCACAGCCTACAGAACAACGGAATGAGTGAGTCCGCAGCACCTTAATAGAGTCTCAGACACTAACGTACATTGGAGTAGTGAAGCTGGAGATGCCCGATTTCGGCACATTTGTGCGCCTTGGCGTGTGGACGAATCGCTACATGCGACAACTTGCGATCCGCCAACGTCTTGGGCATAGCGCGAAGATTCTTCTCCATCTACGCACATCATAGAGATCAGCCGATCTGCACGTCTTAATTTGCGTCTTCATCCTCCTCCTATGCGTTCATACCGCATCAAGATCCACGACCAAGCACGGAGTTTCCACCGCCGACAATGTGTCGCCGATATTGGCCGGTCGACGGCGCGTCATCACGTCCAACCGCGCTGCACCGGACATTAATCGACGACGTGTGGACTGCTGCGTCGTCCACACACGTCTTCCCACCACCACGGCCGCCGTGGCCATCGCCGCCGCCGTCATTCCCACGCTGGTCGAGCTCTTCCACATGTTTCCCTAGGATTTCCGACTGAAAGTTATCCGCACGGATGATGGAAGAGTGACGGTCACCTCTAGTTCAACCACTCGTGAAAGTAGGATATCTCCTAGTTGAATCCCAGATTAGTGTTAATAAAACCTAGTTTGAACTTCATGCCTTGCGTCCTTTCGTGCATCGAGTTGAAGACGACAAACGCAACATGGAGATCAAGGCGTCGCCTGAGTCCATTACATGGCAGGACAGAGAGATCCGCTTCGATGTGTCGGCGGCGGCGATGGAGATGCGCAAGGGTGAGGTTATGATCGACTCGATCAACTCGGTGGAGGACACCAAGGGAAACAATGGCGACAGAGGCTCGCTCGAGATCACCAACCTGAGACTCTTATGGGCCTCGCACAAGTCCATCCGTACGAACCTCAGCATTGGATACAACTGTATCCAGACGATCAAGATCCGTACGGCGACCTCCAAGCTGCGTGGTAACACGCAGGCGCTGTATGTCATGACCAAATATGCCAACAGTCGGTTCGAGTTCATCTTTACGAGTCTGGTGAAGGCGAGTCCGCGTTTGTTCACGACTATTCAAGCGGTTTTTCGATCCTACGAGACAACGAAGCTCTATCGAGAGCTCAAACTACGTGGTGCTATCATCAAAGAGAAGGAACTGATGCTCTTGCCGCATGAACAAGTTTACACTCGACTAAATGGTGTGTGGAACCTGTCTTCCGACCAAGGTAACCTCGGCACGTTCTTCGTGACTAACGTGCGTGTGGTCTGGCACGCAAACTTGGCCGAGAATTTCAATGTGAGTATTCCATACATGCAAATCAACTCGGCACGTGTGCGTAGCTCCAAGTTTGGTCCAGCGTTGGTCATCGAGACGTCCACGGCGAGTGGTGGCTACATCCTCGGCTTCCGTATCGATCCCGAAGAGCGTCTTCACGAGCTGTTCAAGGAGCTCCAGAGTTTGCATCAAGTCTTCTCAACGAATCCAATATACGGCGTGGAATATGAAATTGAAGAGAAGCCCCAGAGTCTCGAGGCACTCAAGCAACCGCGCAAGGTCGACGACGTGGAAATCGAAGAAGACCAGTCCAGCTCCATCGACGCCTTTGCAGCCTACTACGCTGCTGTCAACAAGAATCAGGACCGCCCTCCGGTGTATTCGAAGGACCTAGGGCTTGCCATCGAGAGTCTACCTGATGGTTTCTCTATCGGAGATCTCTGGTTCGTATCCTAGAGCAGTGATATTCACCCATCATTATTGGTAACGATTCCAATGTTCAACCTATTCATACTCGAAACGTCCACGCTTGGTGTTCCTGTGTGTCTGGTTGGCTTGTGGAGCCCTACAGTTCGGCGTTTCTCGCACAGTCGTTTCTGATGGCGAATCGGTCCACTTGACCCTTGCAGTTGCGGGAGGCAAAACGACGATGCTCAGTTTCTTTCTCGCACCGCCAAAGACAGGACATACAGCGCCAATGGACACAGGAAAAGATACCCGCGCGTCGATCTATATAATTGAGATCCCTGTCAAAGTGCAAGTTGCCAAGGCAGTCGGTGAAGAGTTTCGAGTTGTTCAGGTTGGGAGGGCGAAACCGAATCATCTGATGAGCCGAATGCGGGGTCACAATTATGCATGGCATTACGCCACAGGTGAGAAGTCAGCGTTCTACCAAGTTGGGAAGAAGACAACTCCGGAAAAATATACCAGGGGAGAAATCGGCGAAATTCCCAGGATTGTTGGTGTCATTGTGCGAGGTGGCAATCCAGAGAGTGATGCGAATAAGCATGATACCAGCCCAGGCATGGAAACCCGATCAAAAGCGAATGCTAAAAGCGAAAGCAACGACGGTGATACATCAGACGATGGGGAAGAAGATGTTGACGCTGCTCAGACTCGGAATGTTACAGTCAAGTTGCGTGATATCAAGTTAAACGACGACGACAAGCTTGACGATGTCGAAGCATTCGTGTGAGACCTCGTCGGTGTCAAACTTCGCACTTTACTCACGAGAACACTCTTGAACAAGACGTTCAACTCTGATGTTGGAGGAACAACTGTGCTTAAAAGAGGACAGCACTTCTCACTTACAGAACTGCGACTTGTCTCTCTTACGGAGGTACGTCATATATGACTCTACATATGATGGTCAAGGTGGTGACTAACACAGACGAATACTTATTCATGTAGCTGAATGCGCTTAGAAAGTTTTTCAGTGATACGTGGAAGAGCAATGTTGTGCGTCTTACGGACTTCGTCAATTTTGCGGAGACACAACCACCAAGTTACCTCAAAGTGATCAAATTGAGCTTGGAGTGCAATTATCGAGACTACCCTCCTTCCAAAGGCCCAAGCGAAACCTCGCAGAAGGTCCAGATCGAATCAGTTGAACATATTGCGTTGTTCGTATTGGCGAATTCTGCGTAAGTCACTCGCATCAATCTTATGGGTACTTCGTAGGCAACCCACAACGGACTTCTTGACATCAATCGTAGGGATATGACGCCCAAGGCTGGAGACGCTTCAACCAATGGAGTACCGATCGATGGGGTCAGGTCAAGTGTGACCCAGCAAAAGGACTCCGAGGCGCTGACATCGAACACGCACCAGACAAATCCCAAGCGAGCCTAGGCAAACGGTCTGGCAAGCTTCGCTAGGCGAAATGACAGACGACTCAATGAAGTGTTCCCCCTGCATTGGCTTCGATTGACTCGCTGGAAACACAATTTATGCATACATGAACAATGCGAAAGCAGTCCTCACGACCTCCAGAATTACATATTTCGAAATATCACGGATAACAGAGTGTTGCGACTGCGATCTTGATCTTGATTTGGAATCCAGACGAGATGAGGGTGGATCTGACGCTTGCGCTGCTACTATTGTGCATTGCGGAGCTCGTGGCCTCAGCACTGTATGACATTGAGACGGTATTCACAGAACGATCGTTTTTCTCGACGACACGGTCACCCAAGCCCTTGACACACCCGAATATCCAAGCAGCGGCTGCGGTTCGATGAAGCAAGTTTCACGTTAAACCGTGGAATTATCCTCACAGGTGGCTCTGTTTGATTTAGTTTGCTGTGAGTGAGCTTCAAGAACTGTCAGACTCAGGTATATATACCACTTTAAAGCTCAGAGAGATCGAGGAAGCAGCGACAGAGGTAACGGAGAATTCACACGTCCGGGTGAGGCGGGAGCTTACGACATACTGTTATTGTCGTCAGGTCGGCGACTTTCACTACGTGATTCATCTGCGCTTGGCCCTTGCGTCCCCGTACTTTCGAAGTAAGAATGCAACGGAGAGTTTCGAGATGATGGTCATGCAGAGCAAACCAATTCCCGGTCCATCTTCAGAATACGAGCGAAGCATCGCAATCGACGAGTTTCCTGTCATGGACGAGGATGCGATCGAAGAGTTCTGGATCCGGATGGTTGAAAAGCGAAGAGAAGAGCGACGGCTTCTCTTCGCTCAGTGGAAGAAGGAGGCAAAAGAAGATCAGTCAGCTCAAGATGAACGCCCATCCACTCCAACACAAGTTCAGGTTGGACAAGAGCCTCCTCGAAAGAAGGTCAAACTCCCATTCCCTTCTACTTCGCCTTCAGCCGAGCCAGTCAAGTCGAGACCGAAGCAAACCTTGAGTCTCGACGATCTCCATGCAATGCCCACCAAACAACTTCGACGACTGCTCAGCAAGTCAAGTGTTTCAAATGAACTCCGCACAGCTATCACAAGCATCTTGGACGAGCGCTGGGACCAAATCGAGCAGTACGAGGCATCGTCGCCACACCACGATCTTGAGGAGCTCTAGGTTAGGAACATGTTGCTATCGACCGTTAAGAACTCAATAGGTACACTGTACCAGTTGTGTGACGTCGCCGCTCTGAGCCAGTGGCGAATCGCTCTGACTGATTACGCGCTTGATTATGGGCGCGTAGAGCAAACTCTGGTCGAGATGAAGAGCTCAGAAGCGCGTGTGAACGGCGACGAGAGCACGACGAGCGCCGCGCGAGGGGTGGCGGCGTGGATGCTTGACGTCCAGCGCGGTCGGCCACTCCCCAAGACGACGGGGACGCGGAGCGGAGAGACGAAACGCCCGCTGGACGACGATGGATCGGCTCAGGCGCTGCTGGCGCTGCTGCAGTCTGGAGGGGGAATGGCGCGAGAGAGCGGATGGGAAGAACCGAGTGGACGGTCGGATCAGGAACGCTCGGACGATCCGG
Source organism: Pythium oligandrum (assembly GCA_020085045.1). Lineage (NCBI taxonomy): Eukaryota > Oomycota > Peronosporomycetes > Pythiales > Pythiaceae > Pythium > Pythium oligandrum. The sequence goes on along the minus strand of JAHRIK010000024.1, from coordinate 216,333 downwards.
AGGGAACACACCCGAATAGTGCCAAGCCCAAGAAGAAGCGGAAGTCGACCCATACTGTCCGAAAGGTACGGTGAGGAACATGACAAGGTTATTCTCCCAGCTTCTTAACGTATACGATGACTTTTGTAGGAGGAGAAAGCGGTTTTGCTGGAGAATATTCGGAATCTAGAAGCCCAACTTGAGTTCTTACGCAGTCAAGTCATCACTCCGACGGACACCCCTGCCCCTTTGACCAATGTGGTGCCTCCCACTGCCTCCAATACGTACTTACGAGATATGATCGTGGAGCAGCAGTTGTGTTTTGCTGCATCGCGCTCCATTTTGTCTCAAACACTCGCAACGGATCTACCAGTGCCGCTCCAGCTATTTGTCCATCTCGGGATGCTCCCAGCTGATCGCCGACGGACACTTACGGCACTCAAACCCAAGCAACTTCGCCTTGCCCGACGGTACATCATCGAAAGATCCAGGTTTATGAATCTGCTACGCCCTCATGCGGCCACGGAATACTCGGTATCGACTCGAGGTGATACCGTCTGTGTTCGATTCTTTATTGACCAGTTTCCAGGCCACGATGTGCTGGATATCCACGACGCCGTGTCATATTACACCTCGAATGTCGAGTTTACTGTCGGCGAGCTCAACAACAACATCACAATTCGAGAGGACGATGAAAGCATCAACGAGCCCGGTCTATCTCAACACCGCCTCGTGACCACTGCCGACAACGGACTCGTGATTGATACCAACAATGTGTTCTTCTCCCAGTACGATGCCGATGAGAGGTGCGGCATCTCCGTCGCGCGATTCGTGGACCAGGACGATCTGCATCCCTATCGACCTCATGAGCGACTGCGTCACGACATCGTCGCGATTCTGCTCGTGACAATGGAGCAGTCGCAAGTCGTGGTGCGACGATGGGTGTATGTGCGCCACTGCCGCTCCGACTACATCCGCGTCTCGGAAGACGTGCTGATGGGCTTTCGTGAGCGTATCGGTCAGTGGGGTGACACCATGATCCATTTTATTCGTCGGCATGTGGCGTCACGGCAGAACACGGACCAGAAGAGCTAGTGGACGAACTCGAGCAGAACACCGAGTGCACACCCGCAGTGTACGTTCTTCGCGATGAATACAATCGATGACAAAAGCCATTCCTGGTTTCTGTGCTACCGGCGTCCCAGACATCCCAGACCGTCCACACAATTGCCTGGAAGGACTGACGGAGACAGTCTGTGTACGAGGACGCCCTAGCACCAGCTGGGGGCACGTCAAAAATGCGACGACTATGCCACATGTCACCTATTCAAGTACACTCGCGACTAGTTGTATATCAGAACCACCGAACAACCTACTGGATCAATCGACTTCCGAACAGTGGAACGGGCCCGAATGGAAACGGCTGCATATGACATACCTGTCCAAGTCGATGAATAGATTACTTCTATCCTGAGTCTATGGTCTAAGGTGAATGTGCTTTTAAATATAATACCGCCATAAAATGATCGAACATGCGATTGTTGCCACACGATGTCGTGTCCTGTACCAGTAGATGACGAGCTCCGGATGCTCTTCGTTGCTCAGCAATTGTGGGTGTTGGGTAAGAGGAGGAAGCAATGCCTGCGTCTAATCACGTGCACTTCTCATTAGGACTCTCAGTGTGCGAACCGCTGCAGAAGATGATGGCCGAGACGACCAGTATGCTAAACCGGACGCAAGTGGTCGACGTGGGCGGCTTGAACCTGCGCAAGACCTTCTACCCGACGACGCCATTGTCCATGGACGCCGAGTCCTTCCAGGCGCTGCTGGCGTCGTCCTTCCCGCCAGAGAATTCCAGCTCGGACAGCGATGAACCGACGGTTCCAGTCGATTCGTCGGAAGGGGAGCCGGTGGCTCCGTTGGCGCCGATGCAGTCCAAGAAGCGACGCAAGACCTCGCATGCCATGCGCAAGGTAGGCATCTTCGTGTGGAACTGTAGGGAAAGTACCACTCAGTCTGATATGGCGTGTAATGTAGGAAGAGAAGACGTCGCTGCTGCAAGAAATCAAGACGTTGAACGCGCATTTGGTGTTCTTGCGCGAGCAGGCGATGAGCCACGAGGAAAAGCAAGGCGCTTCCAAGATCACGCCGACGGGCACTAACATTCTCTTGCGAGAAATGATCCTCAACCAGCGTCTGCAATTGGCGGCCAATCGCGCCATGGCCTCGCATACGATTGCCCTGGAGATGGCGCATCCATTGCTTCCCAAGCTTGTGCTGGGCAGCGACAAAGCCAGCGTCAAAAGGCGTTGGAAGAGTTGCAGGCGACGCAATTGGCTCTCGCACGCAAGTACATTGAAGAACGCACGCATTTCCTCGACCACTCCCAGTACCATCACACGTCGGAAGCCATTTCTTCCATCGAAGGTGATCTCATCAACGTCCGCACTCTGATCGATCAGTACCAGCGTCACTCGGTCAAGGAAGTGTACGACGCCATCTGCTACTACACGGCCAACATCGAGTTGACGTTGATCGCAGACGGAGGGGTCTTCACCTTCCGCGAAGACGACGATCTCAGTGAGACGGGCGTCTATCAGAACTGTCTCGTGACGACCGTCGCGCCTGGGGTGCTGGTCGAGACCAACACGGCCGTGTTCTGCGCCTATGACCCCGTGGAGAACGTTGCCGTCATCACCGGACGCTACATCGACGCGGACGAGTTGTATCCGTACGTCCCCACGGAACGGATACGCCATGACGTGATTACCATGGCCGTCATCTCCCAACTCCCTGGCTCGGAGTCCACTGTCGTCCGTCAGTGGATCCATACTCGGCATGTGAGTTCCGACCACATTGTGCTCACCGACTCGTTCTTACGACGCATGCGACCTTCCTTTGGTCGATGGACTGAGACGTTGCATGATCTCGTGCGCCAGCGACTGGAAATCGGCGAGAACGTGGCGGGGCTCGTGGCAGGGCAGGCGAGTCTGGAGATTAGTGATCGATAAGCGATATTCCCCTTAAATATACCCAATAGCGCAGTTTCAGAATCCGTTTTTAACATTGGTACCGTAAATTTAGCTAAAATAGCGTCACAGATGGTAATAATGACCGATGACGAGCTCAGGAGCGGATGCATGGCGTCGGAGACGACTCGTAAGGTCGTCCACAAGGCCTTCTGTCTGGTGCGGGAGACATCCGAGTTTACGGCGGTCGTGAAGGAACACGCAGAATCGAGTGAGTCATCGAGAAATGCGTCGGAAAGCGACCATTCCTCTGCTCGTGCTGAGACTCGTTGTGGCGAAAATAGGGTCTCGGTGACCACGAGAGCAACGAAAAAGCCACGAAAGAGTATGGACGATCGACGAAAGGTGAGTGAGGATGTCATGTTGGAGAAGGAATAATGCCTGGTTCATGGGTTTGCTCTTCTTCGTCAGGAAGAAAAGATGCAACTCATCGAGGAAATCAGCAAACTGGAAGCCCGTCTTGCCTTCCTGAGCCAGCAAGCCGTGTCCGATGTCGGGAAGACAGTGCTTTCTGTCGAAGGTGCTAACATGTTGCTCCGAGAGCGACTTCAGCAGCAGCAACTGCGACTCGCAAGCCATCATATCAAACGTCGCATCCCCACTACCCACACGGATCGTCCTCAGTCGAGACAGGCTGGAACGACGCCGAGTGCTGAGCGGAATGCAGGGCGAGCAACTCGCCGTGGGTCGACAATATATTACTGAGCGCTCACGCTTTCTAGATCTGTCCGAGTCGCACCACACGATGGAAGACGTCGTGTCGAGTGAAGGCGACATCCTCAATGACCGCTTTATCGTTGTGCAGTACGAGCAGCAGAGTGTGCGCACTGTGTTCGACAGTGTTCTCTACTATGGTGCCAACGTCGAGTTTGTCATGTCGGAGAGCGATGACTGCGTCACGATCCGAGAAGATGCTGATGACGATAACAAGACAGCCCCAGGCATCACGCCGCACGTCCTCCAAGTGACCATGGCGCCTGGGGTGGTCGCAGAGTACAACACCGTCATGTTTTCCGAGTACAACGCACGCGAAGACGTGGCTTTGATCGTCGCGCGCTTTGTGGACGAAGACGAGTTGCATCCGTACAAGTTACTGGAACGGATCCGACACGACCTGACGATGGTCGGGATGTTTTCCAAGCTCCCAGACACAGACACCGTGGTCGTTCGCTTCTGGGGACACCTGCGTTGGCATCGATAGGAGCATGTGGTGGTGGAGGACGAGGTGATGCGGCAGCTTCGACCGAAACTGAACGAGTGGACCGAGACCATCCCACGACTCGTGCGTATGCGTCTCGCCAGTGGCAACAGCTGAGGCGTGTGATGAACAAACACAACCAGGCAGGTCCCTTGGCTGTCGACTGAGCTGTCGTCGGTGGTTTAAAGGACTTTCAGGGCCTAGTCAACGACAAGAGAGAGCTGCTCGCATACACCCACTTGTTCTTCAGGAGCTCATTGTGCTCATAGAGTTCGTTTACATGATGATGGAGACGTCAGGACTCGAGGTGAGGGCGATACCAGTAAAAGTCCCGTAACTAAACCGAAAATGTTGCTTTCGAGTCCGTCTTTTGGGTTTATCACCGTATATTTCATTGTGGTATTGTCTGAATTCGACATGACGGAAGAAGACGTCATGGCGGCGTCGGAGGCCACTGGCGCGCGTATGGTGGTCCACAAGGCCTTCTACCCAACGCTAGAGGCATTGCCGCGTATAGCTGCAGCGATCGAGTATATGGAATCGAGCGAATGCGCAAGAACTGAGTCCGAAAGTGACCATTCCTCCTCTCGAGCCGAGTCGTCAGGAGGCGAAAATGGCACTTCCGTGGCTACAGCAGCACCGAAGAAGCGACGCAAGACGATGGACGATCACCGCAAGGTAAAAAGCGGTGATGCGCTGGAGTAATGCGTGGTTTTCAACGAAATTGTTGTGTTTATTAGGAAGAAAAAGCTCAACTGATGGCGGAAATCAGCAAGCTCAACACACATCTCGCCTTCTTGAGCCAACAAGCAGTGTCGGACAATAGCAGTACAACGCTTTCCGTCGAAGGTGCTAACGCGTTGCTTCGGGAACTGCTTCAGCAGCAGCAGCTGCGCTTCGCCACGAGCCGCGCTATTGTTTCCCAGGCCACCATCTCGAACAACATACCGCCATTGCCCACAAGGATTGTTCTCAGTCGGGATAAGCTCGAGCGACAACGAGTGTTGAGTGCGATGCAAGCCGACCAACTTTCGAAGGGTCGACAGTATATCACTGAGCGTTCACGTTTTCTCGATCTGTCTGAGTCGCATCACACGATGGAAGACGTCGTGTCGAGTCAAGGCGACATCCTCAACGTCCGCTTCCTCATCGAGCAGCACAACCACCAAACTGTACGCAATGTGTTTGATGGTATTCTCTACTACGGCGCAAACATCGAGTTTGTGCTGTCAGAAAGCGCCGAGTGCTTTACGATCCGAGAAGACGATGATGACGACGACAAACGAGGCCCTGGTATTGCTCAGCACGTCCTCCAAGCGACAGTGGCACCTGGCGTGCTGGCCGAGCACAACACGGTGGTGTTTTCCGAGTTCAACGCACAAGAAGACGTTGGTTTGATCGTGGCGCGCTTCGTGGACGAGGACGAACTGCATCTGTACAAGCCAACAGAGCGGATCAGACACGATCTGATGATGATTGTGATGATCTCCAAGCTTCCTGGCACAGATACCGCAGTTGCTCGACACTGGGCACACTTGCGATGGCATCGATCGGAGCATGTGGTGGTTTCCGACGATATAAAGCGGCAAGTTCGACCGAAACTGACGGAATGGGTCGAGAGCATCCACCGGTTCTTGCGTGTCCGTCTAGGAAATGTGAGTAGGGGATGAGCACGTGGTGTTTGGGGATACACGCCGGTATGGCTCGGTTTACCGAGTCTCATCCGTACAAACTTCAAGAATGGATCGTCGCCACGAGTGCACGATGGAACTGAGCATGGCGCTTGAGTGTCATGACTTGGATCGAATCAAAAGTGACAGCAAAGGTTTGTTCCATACCGAATCCCAGTCACAACAAGCGAGGGGCAAGAGAGGAGTTAAAACTCCTCTTATTAACTCTTCAAGGCGAAATCAAAAGGATGGGCGACAGCATCAACTGAAAATAGTCATTACTTCGCAATCTTCTCCATCCCACTCAAGCGCGTTCTACATTGACAACGCACGAGACTGCCCACCACCCGGTGAGTGCTGTTCGCCGAGACGGATATCGAAGTGATGGGCAGGAGCGAGCGTGACGTACAACGGGCGTTGGAGGCAGTTCTGTCGCAAGCAGTTGTGGGCTACGAGCCAGAAATGCACAAGGAATGGGAGTCATGGTGCACAACGCGGAGATTTATCGATGGCCCACTCGTGGACAAAGGCAAACTGCTCTTGTTCCTCCCGGAAGTCGTCGAGCCACGACACCAAGTGCATGGGATACGTCAATTTCAAGGGAGACTCGGCGAGTTAAAAGTGTATGTGAACGCCATGGTTAAGCTGTGGGGTTTGCAGAAAGCGAAATTGACTCGTAGTTCCATATCTCGTCATCCACGAGGCCCCGCGATTTCCGCTTACCTGGATATGCAGATGCGTCAAGCAGAGGAGTTGCAGAGAGGTTTAGCTGTGGATCGTAACGCTGCGACAGTTCAACCACAACCTCCTCCTGTTGCTTCATCAAAGAACTAGCGCAAGCGTGTCCATTTGGAACCATTAATGAAGGAGGCCAACGTTCGATGCAAACTGTGTAAAGTGAAGCTGGGGTACTCCTCTTTCAAGAACCACTGGGAACGAATTCACAAGAAGACGCTGCAGGAAAAGGACCCGGACATCGAGTGGGACGCGAGTTTCCGGAAAAAGTATACGACGCCGATCAAAGATGCCAGCACCTTGAAGAAGCTGCAGACTAGTGTCGCCCATCTCACTGGAGTTGTCAATGCGATCGCTATACACTTAAACGTAGCGATAAGCGCAGTCGACGAACTGGAAGAGTATGTGAAAGCCTTGGAGATCCTTTGGGGGTTGCATAAAGCGAATCCGTCGCTCGCTTCCGTCATCAACCACCATCCACGAGGTCCCGCGGTGTCGGCTTACTTGGATATGCACAAGCGCCGAACGGTGGCGCTGTCGAAGGACCTTGCAGTCGACCACAACGCTGAGAGAGGTCGTCTGGCGCCTCCTCCTGCCCCGGCTCCAGATCCAGCTGCAAAGGAAAAGCGAAAGCGCGTTCACTTGGAACCCTCGCTCAAGGAGACTGGTGTCCGATGTAAGCTGTGTGGAATGAAGCTGGGGTACGGATCATTCAAGACACACTGGGTGCGGCTTCACAAGAAGACGCTACAAGAAACAAACCCTGGCATCGAGTGGGACGCAAGTTTTCATAAGGTGTACTCGACACCACTCAAAGCTACCAGCACTCTGAAGAAGCTGCAGTCGGTATGACGGAGATGCGGGCAACTCTGACACATCTCACTGGTGTGGTCAATGCGATCGCAGCTCAACTCAACGTCGCGATGCCAGCGCCATCTCCTCAGTCACATCACAATGTCGACGACGAAGAGACTGAGAGTGAGACATACGAGGAGGAAGCAGAAGCAGAGGAAGCAGAGGAGGAGGCAGGAGTGGAAGTCAAAAAGAGCCCGAAGCCCCGCCAACTCCTCCAAAATGGAAGCGACGCTCGGGTTTCAGCAAAACAAGTTCGCGGATGAAGTTGTCGGATTTTCTAGCCCGCGAGAAACTTCCAAGTCCTCGAATTACTCTCGAAGAATGCCTTCGTGAACAGAAATGCGCAACACAGACAAGAGGAAGCAGGTGAGTAGCCGAAAGAAAGCGAGTACAAAGACTCGCTTGGGAAATCGTTCTAGTGCTAAGGGAAATTGACATCCCCGAACGCCAGCGCATTTATTCCACATTTGTCCTGCTCGTGAGCTTCTTGTTGAGGATCCTGCTTATGGCAAACTGCAAACTATGGTCAAGATTTGAGAGGCCCGTGAGTTGGGATGAATAACCTCGAACGCTGCGATCAAGAACGACCGTGATAGGCAAAGGGTGCAAGAGGCAGTTCTGAAGAAGTCAGGCGAGAGTTGTGAGTCTCGGAGGGTTGAATGGATGGGATGGTGCTATAAGCGAGCTTTTGGCGACGGCTGTATGGTGGACGAAGGGAAGTTGCTCTTGTTCCTTCAAGAAGTCGTCGAACCGCGCCTCCAAGTTAACGGTAAACTCGCATACCACACGAGGTACTCGACACCGCTCAAAGATGTCTGTGACCTGAAGAAACTGCGGAATAGTATGACTAGCTGCAAGCCACTGTAGCCTATCTCAGTGGAGTGGTCAATGCGCTCGCGACTCACTTGAACGCACCGATACCAGCGCAGCCTTCTCAACCACATGACGATGTCGGAGGAGAGACATTGGGTGAAGAAGATGAGGAGGAAGAGGAAGAAGAAGAAACTGAAGCTCCTCCACTTCCTCGGGAAAGAAGCGATACTCCAATTCGAGCTTCACTAAGGTACCGTCCCGTGGTGGACCTGCGAGCCCTCGCCAAGACGGCAAAGGTCCGCGATTTAAGAATCTGGTCGATTTCTTGCTTGAAAGACAAGCTCGTAAGAAGACAGGCTATGGAGGAAGTCTCACAATCAACAGATACGTCGGTTGATAGGCCCATGCGAGTTGACATTACAGCGAAGCATGTGTCCGCTAGGAGTTAGCTCATCAAGATATGTTGGACATGTCGGATTCAGTGAGAATCAATAAGGCAATCTGAAAGAAGTTTTTATACTCATTTGGATCGTATCAATCAGCGACGCCCCTAGCTCAAGTTGTTTGGTATCCGGCGGAGTCTCGATGTTGCTTCTCGAAGCGACCGACCCAACGCTTCGGACCACCGCACCGTCGTCTCGCGTGCACTCAGCTCCTGATCGCGCGTAATGCCACAGAGAGGACGATACATCCGCACGGACGCCCAGCGCACGACAGCAATCACTGGCTTTTCGTCTGGATGAGTAGGTGGTGTTTCCCAGACAATCGTCACGGCCGTGATATCATTCCGCATGCGTTGCTCCGGCTTGTATGAGTATACTTCATCCACATCCACGGAGTCACGGATTGTCATCGCCTTGGAAAACAAAGGAGCAAATTGACCTGGGCAGTACTGGAACGTGACCGCATTCTTCTCCACGTCGACGCCATCGCTCGTTGTCGACAAGAACCGCGACTGTGCGATGCGTCCAGGAACAATGTTGTCGTCCGTCTCACAGAGTGTCGACATTTCGGCGTGCTCTGTGACCTTGAACTCTTGATGAAGAAAGAAGTCGATCACATGGTTGTATACTTGCAGGACGCTCGTTTCAACGTCTGGGTCCGTAAACGGCACAATATCGAAGAAGGTAACTACATAGTCGCCTTCATCCGTCTCACAGGCGTCAACCTGGCGATGTGGACGTCGTAGATTCAGGAAACGCACGCGTTCTTCCATGAAGGTCATCGCCTGTTCCTTCCGTATAGGTCGCATGGCTTCCAGATACGCTCGACGCTCAGCAGGATCCGCTGGGAGGTGGATAAACGCCTTGAGTGGGTTGATATGACGACTAGACTGTAGGGAAACCCCTTATCAGCCACTCGACCCAGTCGATCACGACGACAAGCAACGTACCAGTATGGACTGCGCACCGGCGATCACGAGCTCGCTCTCCGTCACACCGCGACGCAGCAGCTCGTAGGTCTGCGTGCGTTGGTACTTGTGCGTCTTGGCGGCGTGCTGCGTGGCTTGAATCTCCTGTAGACGACGCAACAAGGCCTCGTATTCACTCTGCAGCGCCTCGGTTTGCTCCTAACTCGGGCACTTCGCATCAGAAAAACCTCGCGAGCGTCGCATTCGCTTGTTCATTACCTTGGGCGTCACACGGCGCTTCTTCGTCTGCAGCGTCGTCACCTCTTCCTCCTGAGAGCCATCGGAACTCGCCGTCGTCGACGGCGACGGCGACGGCGACGTGACGGCTTCCATCGTCTTCCGCGGCATCGTTTCCACCGACCAGAGTGATTGTCAAGGGAAATCTCCGGAAATCCAAAGTGAAAGTTTACGTTTTGAAATACAACGTGTTGGGTTTTTGGATAATCAGACACCCACTTGGGTGATTGGGTGATTGGTCTAACGGCAACTGGCTCTTGAGCTCGTTTGAGGGCCATGCACATCAAATGGCCAGCGGATTACGCACGGGGATTATGGGGAAGACGCGGAGTTGGCGAGACGAGGGCGACGCAACCCAGCGCAGTGGCACCAACGTGACCTCTTCGGCGTCTCTGGACCGCCGACAGCATGGAGTGGCAGATTCTCACGGCTCGCAAATGCGGATCGCGAGTCTGCTGGACGCGGACGTGGTCGTCGACGCGCACGAAGATGCGGTCGTGGCTGTCTCGGCCACGCGGAAGCGGCCAGCGCCGCCATCCAAGCCAGAGCAGGAGAGTGGCTCGGCTGAGGCGCTGCTGTCGCTGAAGGACTTGCCGGGCGACGACAAGTCGGAGAGTGATGGGCAGAAGAAGAAACGCAAGTCAACGCTGGCGATTCGCAAGGTTCGGGACTGTTCCATGCGTTTAACTTGACAGACATGTCATGCTGACGAGTGTACTGGGTATTTACAGGAGGAGATTGACACGTTGATGGTGGAAGCGCGCCAGTTGGAAGCGAGACTGGCGTTCATTCGCGGACAAACCCTCGAAATCACCACGGGTGGCACGGACGAGTTACTGCGGAATCCATTCCGCTTCAACGATCTCTTGCGCGAAATGCTGCACGAGCAGCAGCTCCGCTTCGCGACAGCCCACGCCATGATGGCCAAGGTGCTCATTGCCAACTATCCACCACCACTACACTTCCCCATCCACTTGCGTCTCGACAAACGGGATCGTCTGCGTACGTTGGAGACCATCAAGCCCAAGCAGATCCGTCTTGCGCGCCGCTTCATCCTCGAGCGTTCGCGAGGCATTGATCTAACGGCTCCATATCGCGTGGAAGAGCGCTTTGTCGCGACAAACCGGGACGGCGGCTTTCTCCGCTTTGGAATCAACCAACTTCCAGAGGCCACGTCGGTCAAAGACGTCTACGACGCCACGCTCTTCTTCACGAGGAACCTCGAGATGACGTACACGGAGAGCGTGGGCTACATCACTGTGCGTGAGGACGACGACAACTTGGATTTGACGTCTTCACAGCATCGTCTCGTGACAACGACCGACACGAGCGTGATGATCGAGACCAACAGCCTGGTCTTCGCGCATTACGACCCGGAAGAAGACTACGGCCTCGTGTGTGGCACGTTCGTCGACCAGGACGATCTGTATCCCTACAGACCCACCGAGCGTCTTCGACACGACATCACCGCAGTCTTCATGGTCTCCAAGTACAACTCGCAGATTGTTGTGCGACGGTGGGGGTATGATCGGCACCGACACAACGAACATATCTCGGTGCCCAGCGACTACCTCGAGGTCGCTCGCGAGAACACGCGACAATGGGGCGATGCCATGATCCGACTCATCCGTCAGCGTCTGCAGGGCACGCGGACGGTCAATGACCAGAGACGATCAAGTGGAGAAGTGTAGAGTTTTAGCAGTTCTTTTGTTGTTATGTACCACGTAAAACCTTCGTACGTTACGCAACACGCTACATGGAAGAGAAGAGTGGAGAGGGATTGTATAAGAGCCTTCGTGGGGTCTTGGAGAAAAAGATGAAGCATAAATGAAAAGACTTGACTGATTCCTTGGCGCCTTGATTGCCTTCGTTGCCTACGTTTCGGTTGCAACCGGAGTTGGCTGATCTGGATGCTGGCGGAGAGTGTGGTCGAGGAACGCCATGCAGGATGGGATCGCCACACCATCGCGCGACTCGAGCAACCTCCGGTCGACGAGATTCGTCACCTTCTGACTAACAGCAGGCATCTTGTTCATCAAGATGCTCGAGACCTTCTCCGAGAGGTTGTGCGGATGCATGTGGAACTTGGCCATCTGGAACTTCTTCATGATGACCGACTTGTTGCCGTTCTCATCGACGTGCGCCGTGAGCACAACACTGCAAGCAATAGAACATCAGTATCTGAAAAGGCTAATGAATGAATCTGGTCAAGAAGTCACGTACCCGCTCGAGACATCCTTACGGATGCGGTCCTTGGACAAGTATGGGTGCAAGTCATCACGATCAATGTAGTCGGTAGCGAAGACGGCCGTGTCACCAGCGAAACGACACAAGAAGAGCGAGTTCGACTCGAGATCTGGCATGCTCTCCTCGAATTCTTCACTCCACTTGAGACTCGACACGATACGTTGGTGCAAGAAGTTACACTTGAACGAGTCGTACGACTCACGAATGGACAAATAGCCCATTGCCTGGATGATCGAGTCATCCTTACCGGCCATCTGGTCGTACACCACCTTCACCACTTGTGAGACGTCCACACCTTCGTACTTGGACACTGCAAAGTGCACCGAGTAGTACTTGCCGAAGCGCTCGAACGCGTCCGAGTAACGGTATGGCTGATCCACATTGATGCCTCGTGCCTTCTCTTCAATGTACTTGTAGGTCATGTCGAGCTTCTCCTCTCGCAGGCCCAATATAGTTCGTCTTCGCTCATTGAATTCAGTGCCGAGGTGGATGTAGGATTCAATAGGAGTCATCAGCGCCATGCGGATGTCGTTGACTGGGGCAAATGCAAGCATGGCCCGGAAGTTGTCAAGGTAGGACTGCTGCTTCTCCACGAGCTGGTGCAAAAGAGTGTTGTCACGAGAAGACTTGGCAGACTTCTCCTGATTCTCACGAAGACGACGCTTGGTCTTGATGCTTTGGCGACCAGCACGCGACGACTGTGCGCGCGAAATGAGGTAGTCATACTGCGCCGACAAGTATTTGGCCTCCTTCTCGAGCAAATCCACATTGTGCTACAGGAGATACGACAGTTGCATGAGTTCCTGCCTCAAATGATAGTCTACCAGGTCAATAGAACACACCTGAACGGTGGCTTCGTCTTCCGAGGCGGCCCCACGTTCCACCGCTTCAACTTCCATGTCTTCCTCTGGCTCAGTGTGGTCGGACGAATCTTCGTTCTCTTCCTCCGTTGAGCCATCATGGGACGACGAGCTTGAGAGCGCCAAGTAATGCTGCGGTGGAGTGCTCATTGCGACCACAGGTGTCGCCATCGGCGACATGGTGGCGTCCATCTTGGTCAGCATGGAAAAGTCATCCAAGAACGGCGACGACGGCGTGGCGCCACCCTCGCTGGTTGGGCAGGGCGACGAGAGGTCGTCGGCATCAGTCAGGTAGTGCATGTCGGCGTCGTTGGCAAGATTCACCGCCTCATTAGCTTCGCGGTCATGAGCCAGCTCCGCCAGGAGCTCCTCGCCATTGATCAAGAGCTCGTCCAGCAGAGTGGACGAGTCGTCCGCTCCGTCCGCTGCTTGTCCGCCATGTTCGTTGGTTTTGTTGGTTGCGAAGTTGGTTGCGTTGGTTCCGTCGTGACCAACTGTTGGATGAGGGGCTTCGAGCGATTCCAGCGAGATGTCGGCATTCCCCAAGAAGTCGTTGAGAAAGTTGAGCGACTGCGGCTCGGCGGGCGTCGTGCCGGCGAGCTGCGCGTCATGCGCCATGGCCGCTTCATCGTCCACGAAGTGGAGCAGGTCGTACTCGAGCATGAGGTCGTCGCTCATATTCGCCACGGTGCGTTGTCTCTTCACACTGTGAGGCGGATCAACGCGTGGAGTGTGGAGCAAAGCGCCCCTCAACACCAGGAAACAACATTGTCCTATATTTCAACCAATCAGAACCGGATGGGGGAAGGTGAGTCAGTTGAGGTTTTGACCCAGACGTTCGATTTGTTCGAGAAGGTGGCGACGACGCGCGAGCCACCGGCTGGTGTAGCCACGGAATCAGGACGTCGAGGGCGGAAAAAACCTCACTTCTCAGTGCCCTCGAACATGCATTCTGCAACGACCCACACTCACTTCCACTTGCATGAGCATCCGTCGCGCGCATGTTGAAACCCGGCTCTCTCATTGGCTGAAAAGCGACGCTAAAGAGTCAGTGACGTGCCCACTTGTCGCAATGGCAGCTTCTGATTGGTGCGTCAACACCTTTTCTCTCGATAGCATAATCGTATGGCAGACGAGCCACCACCTGTGTTTACGCTGTACGCTAGGGCTAGGGGGTTAATCTAGTGGATGCGGTCGGCTATTACCACCATCTCCCGAGACCTTCAACCCACTTGGGTGCTGTCTCATCAACTCAAGAGCAACAGACCAGAGAAGGAAGAGCTACGTGACGAGCACATGGGTATTTAATGCCGCGTGCGACGTGGAGATTGACAAACTAGACATAGAGGACGGAAGGAAGGACGGAAAGACTGACTCACGGCGAGAGGCTGGCCGTGACCTCGTCGGAGCGGACGCGCAGCTGGGCCGCTATGACTGGCGTCGTGGGCTCGTCGTGGGGTCGTCCCGAAAAGCAAAAGCGCACGGCTTGCCCCCATAGAATGACCTTGGTGGAGAGCGTCTGAAGGAGATCCGGCGTCGGCGTAATGTTCTTGAAGTGGTGGCGGATGAACGAGAAGCGTTTCATGATCACACAGGGCTTGCCATGGGCGTCGACGTGCGGCTGCAACAATATCCTACCACGTGGATTACAACGTCGTCGTAGGTGAGTTTTTCGACACAGAGAACGATGACGAAGACGAGAGCATGCATGCGACGTACCCGACAGTGCAGTCCTTCCGGATGCGACCTTGCTGGCGATAGGGATGAAGATCGTCCTTGTCCACGAACTCGCAGCCGAGCACCATGGTCTCCCCGACCTGCTTGATCCAGTAGACTGTGTTGGACTCTTGCACGACGAAGCCTCGGTCGGATTTGTGTCGTCGCGGCAGATTCACGCGGTCCACGAAGCGTGCATTAAGGAAGGTGTGCTCCACACCATCAAAGTACTAGATACAGAGTACGTTAGCATCCCATGAGCAGTCATAGTGTCATGTAAGACGCACCTCTCGGTTTTCCACACTGCCGAGGACCTTGGCAATGGTGTCGTTGGTCGTGACGTAGTGGTTGTAGATGATCGTGGCCACTTCGTCCACGGACGTGGCCTCGAGCTTGGAGATGCTAAAGTCCACGGTGTAGAACTTGCCAAACTTTTCAAACGTGTCGAGGTAGAAGAACTGCCGCTCGACGTCAATGCTCCGCGATTGGAACTCGACGAACCGAGAGACGGCGTCGATCTTCTCGTCACGAAGCGCCAAGAGCGTGGCGCGACGCTCGGCGGGGTCGCGGGTGAGGTGGACGTAGATCTCCATCGGTGTCATCAGCGTCATGCGCTATAAGAACACGAAAAAACTCAGAAATGATTTCCACGATTCGAGAATGAACCAGGAACGTACGTAGTGGTTGAGTGGCGTCTGGAGCAGCAGCAGTTCGACGTACTTAAGGTTCTCCATCTGCTCCTTGGCGACGTTGGCGAGCCACAAGTGGTGAAGCCGCGCGTGTTCGAGACGCTCTTTCTCCTCCAGTGCCACGCGTCGCTCCTCCTGCTCTTCCTCGGATAAATGGTCGGTGGCGTCCACCGCGAGGTCGAACTTGTACTTGAGGAACTCGTGCTGCGCTTCCAGGAACTTGAGCTGACGGACCAGCAGCTCCATCTCATTCTACACACAAGAGGATCAGTCAATGACTCGGGCGAGGGTCATGGTCCTACCAGACAACGTACGTTTTCCTGCTTGGTCAGGTCTTCTCCTTCGTCCGTGTCCATGGTGTCCTCGTCCGTCGTGGGCGACACGGGCTGCTCCAGTGAAGCACTCGTCACGTTCACAGGCGTCGGCGCGCCACCCATGGGCGTGATGGGCTTGGCGAACATGAGCGACGGGCTCTCGAGGTGGAGCTGGTTCCAGTGCTGCGAGTCTTCCTTGTAATTCGCCAGGAGCTCCTCCATCTCGCGCATGAGCGCGGCGTCGGCGCCGGCTTCAAACGACGTGCGCGCAAAGTCGTTGTAGAGTCCGTCGCCCATGGCGTCGTCGCTGCTGATCTCGGCCGAGCTTGTCTCGGGACTCGATGGACTCGTGTAGCTGCTCGTGGCCGGCGACGTGGTACAGAGCTCGACCTCCATGAGCTCCGGGAGCTCGTGCGGGCCCAGCTGCTCGAGCAGCGTCATGGCGCCGTCTTCGCGTGCACTGGCGACTGCTGTGTCCATGGCGGCGGTCGTCACACTGGCCTTCCACGTCGTTGAGTCTTGACCAGCATGACCAGCATGAACAACCAAGAACACCGGACACTTGCGTCATCTTTTCCACCAATCAGAAAACATGATGGTGCTTTCGATTTCAACCAATCAGAGAGCGTGTTGCCATAACATCCACCAATCATTGATTATTTCACCTTTTCAACCAATCGAAATATTTAAATTTTAATAGAGGGTTTTGATTGGTTGAAAGGGAGACGGATCTTTTAAACCTATGGTTGGTAGGTTTGGCTCGCATCTTGGCGGGGTTCCTCATCACCGACGGAAGGATTGGCTAGAAGGAAGACCCCAGCATGTCACGCGACGAGCCCAAGCGACGTACGTGGGGCGTCATGGAGGCTACGACTGCGTTCGATGCATGCGGACTAACCTCAGCTATGTGGTGATATGCGTAGGTACCCGTCTCGTGGACGAGGGCGATGACACGGTCGAGTTTACCACGACCAAGGACCTTAAGGTCTACCCGACGTTTGAAGCCATGGGGCTGAAAGAAGACCTGCTCCGCGGCATCTACGCCTACGGTAACGATCGCTACCACCTACTGCGTAGCCTCTATGGTTCTGACCGTGTGTTGACAACGTCTAGGCTTTGAAAAGCCCTCGGCGATCCAACAGCGCGCCATCAAGCCGGCCGTGCAGGGTCGCGACGTCATTGCGCAGTCGCAATCGGGCACGGGCAAGACGGCCGTGTTCTCCATCTCCATCCTCCAGTCGCTCGACACGTCCAGCAACGAAACACAGGCGCTCGTGATCTCGCCGACGCGCGAACTCGCCGAGCAGACGCAGAAAGTGTTGCTCGCCCTGGGGGATTACATGAACGTGCAGTGCCACGCGTGTATCGGCGGCAAGAGCATCGGCGAGGACATCCGTCGCCTGGACTATGGCGTGCAGGTCGTCTCGGGCACGCCTGGACGCATTTTCGACATGATCCGTCGTCGGAATCTGCGTACACGCAACATTAAGATGCTGGTGATCGACGAAGCCGACGAGATGCTCAACAAGGGCTTCAAGGACCAGATCTACGACATTTACCGGTACTTGCCGCCGTCGACGCAGGTGCTGCTCGTATCAGCGACGCTGCCGCAGGAAGTGCTGGAGCTCACCAAGAAGTTTATGAACGAGCCCATCAAGGTGCTCGTCAAGCGTGATGAACTCACCTTGGAGGGTATCAAGCAGTTCTTCGTGGCCGTGGAGAAGGAGGAGTGGAAGTTCGACACGCTCTGTGATCTCTACGACACGCTCACGATCACGCAGGCCGTGATCTTCTGCAACACGCGTCGTAAGGTCGACTGGCTCACCACCAAGATGCGCGAAGCCAACTTCACCGTGTCGTCCATGCACGGCGACATGCCGCAGAAGGAGCGTGACGCCATCATGCAGGAGTTCCGGTCCGGCGGCTCGCGCGTGCTCATCACGACGGACGTCTGGGGCCGTGGTCTCGACGTGCAGCAGGTGTCGCTGGTCATTTGTTACGATCTGCCCAACAACCGCGAGCTCTACATCCATCGCATCGGTCGTTCCGGTCGCTTCGGACGCAAGGGTGTGGCCATCAACTTCGTCAAGGACGACGACATCCGCATCCTGCGCGACATTGAGCAGTACTATAGCACGCAGATCGACGAGATGCCGATGAACGTCGCCGATCTCATCTAATCGAGAGCAATATATACACACGAGTCGTACACGTCTTTGGTCTGGGGTCGTACGTCTTGCAGTCGACCATAGGAGCGTAGCTAGTCAATGAACCAGCACATGAGGAGCATCAGCTATCATTCAGACAGACCTCGGATCTGGGCTTTTTCCACGGTTCAAGCCAGAACTGCAATTTTTTGCCGAGCTGTTTTGATAACAATGTCCTCTTCACGAAAATTATGGTTATACGGACGAAGCATGCGCATCAAAACACGTTCACTGACTGGTCTTACCTGTGCGGCTGGTGTCTCATTGGAGGCAACCGGGAAGGGCGGGTTCGTAACACGCACAAGGCCGTGAGGATCCTGAGCGACCGGATATCAATCTAGGAGACGAATGAGCGGGCTCAGCGAGAAGCATTGTTCTTGGGAATGCTCGCCCCGCCCTTGACCAACTTGTACTCAAGGGCTAGCACGGGAAACCCTTCGTCCTGAGCGTGGGTGTGCAGGTGTGGGGTGACACGACGAGCAGCGCCACGTAGAGAGTATTCACGATTGTTGCCGCACATTCTTTCTTTCCACCAGTACATGGACGATCTGGGCAGGCAGGCTCCCTGCGAACTCGACTCGCACATTGTCGCCAAGCGAATAGCCATCCGTGTCATGCAGAACGCACTGACCTCAGGAATCTGTAGGTCTGCGACAGTCCCAGATCACTTGGAGGAAGCGATTGTGGTCGATACAGCAAGACAAGCCACGCAGACGCGCGAAGACTGCACGGACGACTGGCTGGCCACGTTTCAAACGGCTTTCGTCCCTCCGGATGCATTCCCACCGATTTCTGCTCTCGCTAGTCTTCTAGAGGAGCAACTTCCTTCAAAAGTCCCGTTGGCCAGTAAAACACTGGAGCGCTGGTCGGGATTGCTCTCTTCGGCTCTACGCGGTCTCTTTGTCAGAAATGAACTCAAGACGTGCAAGGCGATGAAGCGTCTTCTCGTGCAGATGGCCGAGTGTTCTCCATGTGGAGGATCATCCACGACATCGTACATTTGGTTTTGGGACTCGCTCATTCGACGGGTGTTGGAATTCGTACTTGTCACTGCAAGCGTCGAGCGCGATTCCAGCGACCTGCGACCACACTTCCTCTTGTTTCTCGACAAGGAGTGTGTCTTTCGAGGGTGGGAGGGTAGCGGAGAAAGCGATGTCGCCACGCTACGACGAGCTCTCGAGAGCAAGACATCATGGAGCTTTGGTGATGACGTGCCGTACGTCTTTGGCTACGTTGCTGCGGGCGAACTCGTGCAACTGTACGCTTTGTCTCCATACTCAGCCGAGAAAACGAAGATCGCGAGTCACCTGCTTGCTCAGTACGACTTGGAGCACAAAGCACAGCGTTTCCAACTGCTTCTGGCGCTATTGAACCTTTGCCGACTCATGCCAACCGTGGTAAATGCCTGTCCGATGTCGTCTCGGGGCGAATTCGCGACCGTGCAGAACGTGCGCGATCAGGAGACGTCGTCTTGCGGATGAATTCGTCAACTGTCGGACAGCATTTTCTTACGGAAGACAGTGAGCGGACGAACCGTCTCAATCAAGTCAGTCGCGGGCTCAGCCTGGGTGTAATCCCCAGCATCTATCGTCTCCTCATGTGGAGCCGAAGGTGATCGTTTTCGAGCCACGGGATACACTGGAGCAACCGCAAACGATCTCCGAGCTGTTTACGGCGCTCCGTAACATTCTACAAGGGCTGGTTGCTCTGCACAGCTACAACAGAATGCATCGCGATATCCGTTGGCCCAATGTGATGAAGCGCCTGGATGGCTCGGGCTGGTTTCTCATTGAATTCAATCACATGAGCTTGAGTCCGAACTACGTCGCAGTACCCATGCATCTCTGAACTGGCGCCCGAGATGGCCCACCAGGAACACAACACCGCCGTTGACATTTGGTCGGTCGGCTACTTGATCCTATCGAGCGAGGTGCCGTGGGAGGAGCGTCGGTGTTTGTTTTCGTTCTCGCAGTGGCTACTGCAAATCCGACCGGACGAGCGACCAAACGCGAACGAAGCACTGGCCAAGCTCTTGGCATTGGAGAAAGCCGAGACTGAGAAGACACAGGGACAGACGATCAAGAAGGAGATGAATAGCTACTAGATACTCTATCCCAACAACAAAAATGCATGATTTGCTTCCCCTTGTCTTCTACAATGGAGATTCTCGAATTCCAGTCCTAATAACACGAGACATGGCAGAATGAATGATCAAAAGCCCTTGTTGTAGACTACTCCTGATGATCTTATCGCCCTATTTCGCGATCTTGTCGGATTATTTACGCTTGTGTGCTGCCGATCGAATCACAAAAAAGCTACTAGCACGACCAGCACCATGCCGCCAAAGAGCGGAAAGGCAAAGGCAACCCGTGGTAGAGCTTGGGTTGAGCTGAAAGTGAATGTGCTCGCCAAGAGCTGGCTTAAATCGACCAAGGCAAATAATCGCTTGACTAAAACTGGGAAGCAGCTGATCGATCGAGTTTATGCTCAATTTCTCTGCGAACCTATATGATCTGGCAAAGTCTACCTGGGTCACTGCCGGAATTCCTCAACGATCCTTTGAAGCATTCGTCGATCAGGAAGGCAAGAGCGGGCCGGAAGGTGGCGTCGACTTCTGCGATGAGAACTATCGGCCTCGAAAGCACAGACCCGTGGGTGACAAGATGGCTGCTTTGAAGTCGACGTACTCACTGATCAAGGAACATGATCGTGGAGTCCAGGTCGACCGCCCTGCGTGGTTTCGTTGTGACGGGTTATATCGAACTCGGCTGCTCACGAAAACCAACAACTCAGCCATATCAGAGACGTATTTCCTCATCCTGGATATGATTCACCAGGATGAACCATCTGCTCTGCCCATGGGCGGTCTGTGTGCTCGAAACGATCACGCAGCACGACTGCTGAGACCGATGCGACGTCCAGTGATGGCGTTTCCAACTCACCTATTAGGGAATTGCTCCCTGAGAAAAAGCAAAAGACGGATGGTACAGCGACCAACTCGACGTTTGAGGAGACTTTGAAGGTTCCTTTTGATAATGACGGCGCGCAATGCAAGAGGAGTACGACTTACAACGACGATTCGTGGAAGAGAGAACGAGAAGACAAGGCAATTCCTTCGCGTTCATTTTGCGACGAAGCCTGCACAGCCGTCAACAGTGGCCAAACGCGCACAGATTACAATTGACCCGGCCAGTCAAGTCGCTGCAGTGCGGCATGACTGCACGGACGACGAGTGGCTGACGGAGTTTCGAGCAGCCTCCGTTGCCATCGATACACTACCGGCGATTGCTTCCTCCTCCGATTTCCTCCAGCATGGAGACCTGGTCGAGTGTGCTCTCCCCAGCTCTTCGTAACCGACTTTTTGCTAGCGGCGAACACAAGACATGCAAGGCGATAAAGCGTCTTCTCGTGCAGATGCTCGAGTGCTCTCCGGGTGACGGCCAGTCTACGACGTCGTACATTTGGTTCTGGGACTCGATCATTCGCCGCGTACTTCAGTTGGTGCTCCACAGTGCGAAGGTCGAACGCGATTCCAGTGAATTACCGACGAAGGGGAAGCTACGACCCGACTTTATGCTGTTTCTTGATGGTGTGTGCGTCCTCGGGGGCTGGGAACAAGGCCCAAACGGCAATGTGGACATCGGACGACGAGTCCTCGAGTCCAAGACGCCATGGATCTTTGGTGACCAGGTGCCCTACGTATTTGGCTACGTTGCATTGGGTGAAATCGTCCGACTCCTGGCTTTTACTCACAAAGACTCAGAGACCACGACTCATCTACTCGGTCAGTACGACTTGAATCACCACGGCCAGCGCCTTCAACTGTTTCTGGCCCTATTAAACCTTTGCCGAGTCATTCCGTCACTGGCAAGTGCGAGTTCTGAGTTCTCTCGAAGGGAATATCGTGACAGTCCAAAGATCAGATGACGTCGTCTTGCGAATGAATGCGACCTGTTGTGAGAAATGGTTCCTTAAGCACGATAGCGATCGGATGGGACGTCTCCAGCGCATCAGCAGCACACTCAGTCAGCTTAATGTCCGCAATACTTATCGTATTGTCATGGTCGAGTCGAACGTGACTGTGTTCAAGCCTCGTGGTCTATTGGAGGAGCCAAAGATGATCTCTGAGCTGTTTACAGCACTTCGTAACATCCTTGAGGCACTCGTTGTGCTCCATGGCTGCCATAAAATGCATCGCGACATCCGTTGGCCCAACGTGATGAAGCGCGTGAACAGCACGGGCTGGTTCCTCATCGAATTCGATAGTATGGTTTCAAGTCCACAACGATCTGAGTCCGTCCCTGAGCATCTCTCCACGGACGAGCACGCGCCAGAGATGTCGCAACACGAACACACCGCAGCAGTGGACATTTGGTCGGTTGGGTTCCTGATCATGTCGAGCGCAGTACCGTGGGAGGAGCGTCGACGCCTCTTTTCGTTTGCTCAATGGCTCATGCGAGACCGATTCTTTGATCGACCAGAGGGAGCCGAAGTTTTGGCAAAACTGCTCGAATTGGAGAAAGCCGAGACTGCGAAGACACAGGAGAGGAAGACCGACAAGGAGGCGCTCGCTTGGTTCTGATTGACACATCATGCTTTCTACTAATACTAGTCTTCCTTCCTTCCTCAGTGCTGCAGACTTTTACTTCTGCAATCTGATCCCGTGTACATCACTATGGGTCGTTCAGATATATTCCATCCTCTTCAACAGAACCGTGCATTGCCACCACCCTGGAAATCTCAAGAGCGGGCTCACCAGTACGGCGAACACGTTCTTTGCCACGTGTGCGCCAGCGCTCGCCCTCGACCAGCGCCGGGCTGTTACCAAGGAACTCCGCTTGCCATCACGATGGAGCCACTTGGACATCTTGCGATTCGAGCAGCCTCTGGTTGACAAGATCTGTTGTCTTTTCACTAATAGCTGGCACCTTTTCCATCAAGATGCTCGAGACCTTCTCCGAGTGCTTGTGTGGATGCATGTGGGACCTGGTCATCTGAAACTTCTTCATAACGACCGACTTGTTATCATTTTCATCGACGTGCCCGGTGAGCACAATGCTACAAACAGTAGAAATGAGTACGCATCGACAAAAGTGGGTTTAGTCGAGGTCGCATACCCACTCGAGACATCCTTCCGAATGTGGCTCTTGGACAAGTATGGATGTAGGTCATCACGATCAATATAGTCAGTCATGAAGAGGGCCATATCCCGGGCAAAGCGACACAGGAAAAGCGAGTTCGACTCGAGATCTGGCATGATCTTCTTGAACTGCTCGCTCCGTTTAAGACTCGACACAATACGCTGGTGCAAGAAGGTGTACTTGAATGAGTCGTACGACTCACGAGTAGAAGAGTAGTCAGTCATTGCCTGGAGAGTCGAGTCATCCTTTCCAGCCATTTGGTCGTACACCACCTTCATCACCTGTGACACATCCACACCTTCGTACTTGGACACTGCAAAGTGCACCGAGTAGTACTTGCCGAAGCGCTCGAACGCGTCCGAGTAACGGTATGGCTGATCCACATTGATGCCTCGTGCCTTCTCTTCAATGTACTTGTAGGTCATGTCGAGCTTCTCCTCTCGCAGGCCCAAGATGGTTCGTCTTCGCTCATTGAATTCAGTGCCGAGGTGGATGTAGGATTCAATAGGAGTCATCAGCGCCATGCGGATGTCGTTGACTGGGGCAAATGCAAGCATGGCCCGGAAGTTATCAAGGTAGGACAGCTGCCTCTCCACGAGCTGGTGCAAAAGAGTGTTGTCGCGGGAAGACCGAGTTGCTTTTTCTCGATTCTCACGCAGGTGGCGTAAGAGCTTGGTCCGTCTTCGACCTCCATGTGATGACCGCGCACGCATGATGAGGTAGTCGCGTTGGGCCGACAAGTATTTGGTCTCCATCTCGAGCAAATCTACGTTGTACTACACCAAATACCAGTGTTTGCATCAGTTTTGCGTCAACTGACAGCCAACTAGATAAAAAAGAACACACCTGAACGGTGGCTTCGTCTTCCAATGCGATGCTTTGATCAAGCGTCTCAAGCTCGTTGTCCTGCGAGTCCTGTGAGGGCTCAACGGAGAAAGAAACTGACGATTCGTCCTGCCGTACCGAGTCAGAAAACGAGATGGAAGGGGAAGACGGCAAGCAGTGCAGTGAGTCCATGCTTGTTGCGACCGGAGAAATGGTGGCGCCCGTGTTTGCCAATATCGAGCAATCGTCCAAGAACAGCGACGGTATCGTGGCTCCACTGGGGCAAGGAGACAACACATCGTCCAGCACAGCGAGGTCAGTTGTCTCATTAGCTTCGCGGTCATGAGCCAACTCTGCCAGGAGCTCCTCGCCATTGATCAGGAGCTCGTCCAACAGAGTGGACGAGTCGTCCGCTCTGTCCGCTGCTTGCCCACCATTTTCGTTGGTTTTGTTGGTTGCGAAGTTGCGAACTGTTGGATGCAGGACTTCGAGCGATTCCAGCGAGATGTCGGCATTCCCCAGGAAGTCGTTGAGGAAGATGAGCGACTGCGGCTCGTCATCCGTCGAGTCGGTGAGCTGTGCGTCAAGCGATATGGCCGCTTCATCCGCTTCGTCGTCCACCAAGCGGAGCAGGTCGTCTACGAGTATGAGGTCGTCGCTCATTTCTCATCAGCACAACTGACAAGAATCAGCTGCGTCCACCGTCTCAGCCAATGAGAACCCCACTCTTCTGAGAATCTCCCTTCGCTTCGTCAGGGCGCACAATGCTAAGCGCCCAGCGAGTGATGGCGCCGTCGATCCCCCGCCTGTGAAGAGGCCCAGGTCGCCGGTCGTGAAGGAAGAAGCAAAGGAAGAAGGGCAGCTGCCTCACGCGAGTTCACGGAGGAAGAGATCGCACTCTACTATTTCACGCCACGGTATTTTATTACCAGGCGGGTAAACCATCCAAACCAACGAGCTGGCAAGGTCAGTTCGTTCGTTTGGATGTGCAAATGCGATCAAACGGTGGAAAATACTCACTAATGACGCAGCATGTGCGTGTCGCCCACCATTACAAGAACGAGATGGCCAGAGAACTGCCCGCTGTGATTGACTGGTGTGTCACGGAGAAAAAGGTGGAGCTGCAAGTCGTGATGAAGCACGCGAAGTTAGGGGCAGATCGTCGGGCGAGAGTACAAGTCGAGCACGAGGATCATAGAGACTGCATGGACGACTGGCTGACCGAGTTTCGTGCGGCTTTCTTCCCTCTGGAGGCGTTACCACCAATCGAACGCCTCACCCACTTCCTCGACAAGCGGCTTCCTTCAACAATTTCTTTGCCGCGAAAACTACTGGAGCGCTGGTCAAGTGCCTTTCCCAATCTTCCGAGGCGTCTCTTTGACATCAAAGGAGATATTTCGTGCAAGGCAATGAAGCGGCATCTTGTCCAGATGCTTGAGTGCTCTTCTGGTACTGGTGAATCGACGGCATCGTGCATTTGGTTCTGGGACACACTCATTCGTCGGGTTTTTGAAATTGTGCTACTTGATGTGCATGTCGAGCGTGGTGCCAGTGGACTTCGACCCGATATGATGCTGTTTCTCGACAACGTGTGTGTCTTTCGAGGCGTTGAAGGAGCTCCAGGCAGCAGTGTGGTGGAGCTGTGGCGAACTCTTGAAGAGGAGACGTCATGGATCTTTGGCGACGACGTGCCATACGTCTTTGGTTACCCTGTTGTGCGTGATTTCGCGGAACTCCACGCTTTGTCGCCAGACCCCATCGACAGGACCAAGATCAAGAGACACCTGCTTGCTCGGTTTAACTTAGAGCACCAAGGCCAACGCTTCCGGCTGCTGCTAGCGCTGTTAAACTTGTGCCGCCTCATTCCGACGGTGGTAAGTGCATGCTCGCAGTTGTCACGTGACGAATTTGCGACGCTCCAGAGATCCGAGGATGTGGTCATTCGGATGAATACGACTAGTGTCGAACAGTGCTTCCTCAAGTACGATATTGAGCGAGTTGAGCATCTTCACCGCCTACACAGCGACATCCGTCGACTTAACGTCCCCAACATCTATCGTATTCGCAAGATCGAGTCAAATGCGACTGTGTTCGAGCCGCGCGGACTATTGGAGCAACCACAAACGATCTTGCACCGGAGATGGCTCAGCAGGAACACGATACGGCCGTGGACATATGGTCGGTCGGGTACTTGATCCTATGGAGCGGTGTGCCATGTGAAGAGCGTAGTTGCCTCTTGTCGTACTCTCGGTGGCTCATGCATCCGAGATCGAGTGACCGGCCAAAAGCGACGGAAGCATTAGCGAAGCTACTGGAGTTGGAGCAAGAAGAGACTGTCAAAACAGGAGCGTGAGCAACTTGATTGATAACGAACTGGTCAGGACGCATCGCCGCTTTCTTTGCACCTCCCTCCGCTTGATATTCTGTCTTTTGCCCTCTATGATGCAGACGATCTGGTTCAAGCTCGTGTGCGCGCATGATGACGATTACCTGAGCGATCGGATTAAGACCAGCGATAGCACGATGAACGTGGCGACGTTCCGAGAACAAGTCCAATCCAAGTTCAGATGCACACTAGCCTATCTCGACGCTGCCCAACTCAAGGTCTTCCGCAATCAAGCCGCGTTCGACACCGAGAACCGGTTTTCCTTGCTGGCTTCTGCATCAATGAACGGCCTTGGATCCCAGGAAGTCGATGCCGTGGTCGTCCTTGCGCCTCCAATGCGACCCAGTGTGGAGGTTTCTGTTGCTCGTCGAGATTTCACGTACGAGTGGCGATCCGAGCTTCAACGCTCTTGTATCGCGTTTGAAGACCTGCCATTTGGCGCAGACCTGAAAGAGTTTCTGACGAACCCGCTGCCAGTCAAGATCTGAGTCCCCATCAAGCAAATGAACCGGTGAGCGGCAAACGCAGACTCGACTATCACTGACAAGCTGTTCACAGGGGATGATGTGAACAACTGCTCAGAGATCGAGAACATGGTCATCGATCTCCTGGATCGTTCTGTGTTCAGTGGGGCGAGTAAAACGTCGAGTACTTCGTTGTGGGACGCACTCATTCGTCGTCCTTTGAAAGCTGCGCTTCAATGCCCACATGTCGAACGTGACACGACAGAATTGCCCTCAGCGGGAAGAACTCGACCGGATTTTATGCTATCTGTGGACGGCGTGTGTGTCTTTCGTGGTGAAGAAGAGCGCCTTCGAAACGGCATTACCGATATGAGAGATCTGTGTCAAGAACTCGCGCGGAAAACTCCATGGATCTATGGAGATAATGTCAACTACGTGTTCGGCTATGTCGCAGGCGGTGCCTATCTGGAACTGCGCATTCTTTTTCGCAATCACGCTGGCAAGACGGGCACTTCCGTGCTTCGTCATTATAACCTTTCGCGCAACGCCGAACGCTTGGCGCTTCTTCTGGCGCTTCTCAACATCGCTCGGCTCTTGCCAGCCATCGCTAGGGCGTGTCCGCCGGGTGCGCATCGTGAATTCGAGGATGTGATGGGCAGTGGCGGGGTCTTGGTGCGTGTGAATCCGTCTTGTGTGGAGAAATGCTTTCTCGTGAATGGCCCCGAGCGCATCGAGCATCTACGGCGCATTTATGACGTACTATCAGCTAACAACGTCCCGAATGTCGTTTGTCTGGTCAAACTCAAGTCGAGAGTAGCGGTGTTCGAGCCACGCGGTGAGAAAACGCGACCGGCGACGCTCTCGGAGTTGTTTATTGCGATCCGTCAGATCCTCGAGGCGCTCGTGGTGCTCCATGCCGCTTCCTGGATGCATCGCGACATTCGCTGGCCCAATGTGATGAAGCATCGAGATGGCTCAGGGTGGTTCCTCATTGATTTCGATGATGCCGTCGAGAATCCTCAGCAACATCAAACGGGTAGACTGTTGTCCAAGGAGCAGCACACGCCAGAGCTGTCGAGTGGCGACGGGAGCCACACTTCCGCAGTGGATGTGTGGTCGGTGGGGTATCTGATTGATCGGAGTCGTGTCTCGTGGTCCGATCGCTTATGCCTTTCTGATTTTACAACGTGGCTGATGAACGAGGACCCGAGTCGTCGACCAACTGCTGCCCAAGCGCTGGAAAAGCTACTGCACTTGGAACAGAGCGAGTCAGCAAAACGCGCGAAGAAGGAGGAAGGAGCTCGAAAGAAGAGCAAGTTAGGCAAAGATACGGATTAAGTTTACATGTCTGTGACTCATTTCTCGGCTTGACGTTTGCGCTGCACCATTTCTCGCAGCACCTTAGGCATCACTTCGCTCCATCGACGCAAATTCTCGCGCGCACTGAGTTCTAGTTCACGGGGGATGCCATTCTGCGCGTGGTGGATGCGAACAAAGGACCAACGAACGACGCAGACGCTTGGACTCTCGCTCTTTTTGTCCTGAGCAAAATCGGATTCGCAGACAAGACTGACCGCCGTGACGTCGGCACGAAGACGCTGGCTCGTGCAATACGGGAACAGCTCGTCTTTTGCTACATTGTTTGCCACCACCATCCCAAACTTTCGTCCTTTGAACAACCCACTCACATCATCGTCTTCCGGTGATCGTAAGAAATGCACGACGTTCTTTTCCACGTCAACGTCGTGCGTCGTCGACAAGAAGCGGAATTGACGGACGTGTTTGTCCTTCATCGTGTCCTCGCTCTCGCAGATGGTCATGATGTCAGTGTATTCGAAGATGTCGAATTCTCGGTACGCCATGAACGCCAGCAGTTGGTCGTACACTTCCTCGACGCTCGTGGAGATGTCTGAGAACGGCACGACGTCGCACACGGAGATCACAGAGTCGCCCTCGCTCGTCTCAGCTGCATGGGTGTCGCGTTGCAGGCACGTAAGGTCGAGGAAGCGCACGCGTTCGCGGATAAACGTCGCGGCGTCGTGGAGTTGCGGTGTACGCAGCGCTTTGAGCACCTGGCGACGCAGGAATGGGTCGGAAGGGAGGTGAATGTGCGTCTGCAGCGGGTTCACATGGCGTCCTGACTACACAAACCCCTATGACGTCAGTACAAAGGCTCGCTTGTGTATGGTGCGCGTGTTTCTCACCAGTAATGACTGTGTGCCGGCGAGGAAGAGCTCGGTTTGCTTGACGCCGCTGGTCAACACTGCTTGACGCAGCAATGCCTGCTGCCTGGACGCGTCATTCGCGAACTGACACGCCTGGAGCTCCTGTAGACGGGCGAGAAGCGTGTGGATCTCGTCTTTTAACTGCTGTGTCTCGTTCTACAGAGGAGGCAACGTGTCAAGACTGAAACTTGGGATCACCAGACCCGCGCAAAAGCGTACTTTGCGAGCACCATACGTCGAACGCGGCTTCTTCCGCGGCACCAGCGCCTGCTTATCGTGTTCGCTATGCAATGGGCTATCGTCCGACGCCTCTAGCGTGCTCGTAGTGTCGGTAGAACGCGCGCGGCGTCGCGTCTTGGTCGGCACCGGCATCATTTGTGGCACTCGTTTTCCTAAATTTTACGTTGTCTGGCTGACTGACTCTTCAGGTCATTGTGTGTACCGTTTCCTAAATTTCGCGAAAACAGTCAGAATGTTGGTAAATGATGAGGAGGATAAGTGGGCACACCGCACCGCACGCAATCCTCACCCTCGCACTCTTCGCCATGGCGACGACGACGACGAGCGCGATGGACGCGGCGTCTGCGCTCTCGCAGCTGCACGCTGGCGTCCGTGTGAACGCGGCGCGCTCTCCGCTCACCGACACGAGTCGCGCGGGCTCGGACAGCGACGTGGAGCGCGAGTTACGCGCCGAAGAAGCGCCGAGAAAGAAGTACAAGGCCACGTATTACGCGCGCAAGGACGAGATCACGGCGCTGCAGACGCAGATCGCGTCGTTAAGTGCGCATCTGGACGAGCTCAAGTCGTTCCAGCCGCTGGAAACGCGCGCCATGGAGGAATCGCTCCTGCAAAACTCGTCGTTACGCGGTGGCGTCCAGGCGACAGACTTGGCCCTCGCGAGTTTCCAGTCGGAAATATCCAACCACACGGTACGCAGAGCTCCTGACGGCTCGTTCGAGGTGTTCCTGGCTGATTGTGGTGTGGTTGTGGTGGATTTCCTAGGCGAGAGAGCATCGGAACCCGCTCAAGACGTACATTTACTTGGTGGCGGACCCAGTGGAACGGCAACGCACTCTCGAGTCCATGTGGCGACCCAAGATCCACGACGCTGTTCAGTTCATGCTGCATCGCACGCAGGCGATGGATCTGCGGCGGCAGCATCGTCAGCGCGAGGAATTCCGCACGGATACCGGCGACTACGTCCTGGTGCGATGGGAAGTCATGCCGTTCCGAGGCCACGACTCGGTCAAGGAGGTGTTTGACAACGCCAACCTCGCGCAGTCACAGGTCGAGTTCACGATCGGCGAGCAGCTGGGCATCACGGCGATCCGACAGGTCGAGGACGACGGCTCGTCGATGGCCACAAGCTATCGGTTCTTGGCGACGACACCGGACGGCGTGGACGTGGAGAAGAACAACGCCTTGTTCCGTCAGTTCTTCCCCCATGGTTCAGAGCTGCTGGGCACTCCGCATGGGATCTCCATCACCGACTCGGTGGATGTGGACGAGATGTATCCGTACGATCCGCACCAACGCATCCGATACGACTGCACAGCTGCCACCCTCGTGCGCTCGTGCCCACCAACAGGCACCGACACGGAGCCTGTTGTGAGTATCGTCGACTGGTCTTCTGTGCGTGTGCTGCAGCCGCATTTGCTCTTGACGCCAGAGCAGGAAGAGCAGGTGGTCGAGTTCTTGCCGCGACTGATCGATGTCTCGCGCAAGGTCATCCACCAACACGTGCGTCAGCGAACGAGTCGACAGCCAGCACAACGACAACGAGGCAATGCCGACTGAGTTTGTTCGTATCTATACAGAAGCGCCGCATCAAGACATCCCAAGACGCTGGGAACATGGTAGAAATGCGGAGGAGTGTGGTAAATGTTCTATAAAATTAACGTGTTCACTAGGATTCGCCATGTCCAATGCGGCTCCATCAAGGCACCAGTGATCACGACTGGCCTCTAGAAACTCGAACCCACTAAGGACAAGCACACAGCACGGAGAACTAAGCGTACAACGGCTCCAAACCAGCTGTGCACCGAGATGCAAGTCCTAGGAACCCGATGAACAAGCGATCGTTTCGAGGCTTCTACCTAGAAAAACCAAAGTGGATCGCCCAAGCGAGTCTCACGCAGCTGCTGGTGGAAATCATGCTGCACGAGGATGCGCGACGAGAGTTTCGGCGGGTTTTAAAAAGCTAGTTTGTCGTATTAGTCCAAGCTAGCTCCTCATGATCTTCGTGACACAACACGACAGAACAAGGCAACGGTCAAGCAGCTAAGATGGACAGCCTGGAGGACAGGATGACGCTCGAGGCCGTCGACTTCTTCCTCGACAACGTCACGAGTTCCGACAGCCACGGAGCCGCGAGCGACAGCAGTCCGCAGTCGGTCGCGCCCGCTCGGCCCGTGGCGCGCAAGAAGCGCAAGCCGACGTACTATGTGCGCAAGGTACACCGCCGAAGCTTCTTGACTGGAAGGGAGCTCGCTCGTTAACGACGTGGCTTTGGCTGCAGGAAGAAGCGTCGGAGCTCCAAGACGAGGTCCAGACGCTGCGTGAGCGCTTGGCGGAGCTGGAGGCCAAACACGGAGGCGGCGATGCCAAGTTGTCGAGCACGGTGACGCAGAACCTGCGCATGCGGCACCACGTGCTGCAACACGCCAACCAAATGGCCGGTCTCCAGTCCATGCTGTCGTCGTATCATGTACGCATTCACCACTATGTGTCAAATTCCTCCTGTATTGTATAATGGCGGTGTGTGTGCATAGGCATCCGGTGCGTATTGTCCGTTGGAATCGTTCATCCACTTGCCCTTGGATGTCGACAGCCGTCGTCGCACGCTGTTGGCGTTGAAGGCTCAAAAGGTCCGAGAGGCGTATGCGTACATCACGGAACGCATTCGCCACATGGATGTGAGTCGTTCGCACTTCGCCGTCGAACGATTCGAGACGCCCGAGGGCCATTTCGGGTTTGCTCATTTCGATGTCACTCCGTTTGAAGGACAGACGTTGCGTGGTGTGTACGATGCGTTGCGATTCTTCTTTGATCATCAGGAAATGAGCGTCTCGGAGAACCTCGGTCTCATCACTATCCGCGAAACGGAAGATGAAGATGATGAACCCGTGCTTCAGTGTCGCCTCGTGACGACTCTGCCGTCGGGTGGCGAACTCGAGATCAACTCGGCCATGTTTCTCGACTTTTGCGAGCATAAGAACAGCAACGGCGGTCCGCACGGCATCATCACGTTGGACTTTGTCAACCACGACGATATGTATCCCTACCAGCCGGATCTCCGCTCGCGTCTCGACCTGAACAACGTGATTCTCGTGGTTCCAGTCGAACCTTCGGATCCAAACAGTCCGTCCAAGCCGAAGATCGCGCTCGTGCGCGCGTGCTTTGGCCGCATGCATCGTGCGGCTAACGGCATTTCCAAGTCGATGGAGAACGTGGCCCAGGACTTTTTCATCCGCTTCGGTCAGGTCATGCTCCAGGTCGTCCAGGACCACCTGGGAGCCGAGTAGTTAGTTGCCTAGCTTTGGATAGCCTACTCTAGTCAGTGGACATTTTCACTTATTGTGTTGCAGAATTTACTTGTTCATCAGACTGACGACCATGAGTCGGTTCACCTATGTCCAACGGATGATGGACCCTGGTTTCTCGTTCAGTGTGATGAGTGATCGAGCGAAGTGAGTTCCATGTCTATGAGGTTTTAGCACGCTTGAGGAAAGTCGACTGAGGTTTTCTTGCCAAAGTGGCTACCTCGGCTCGTTTTTCTGGAACCACATGGTAGGCGAGTCGTCCAGTCGTTGGCTCGGGAGTTTGCAGAGACCTTGGGGGAATCTTTACGGTCTCTGGTACAGGTAGGCTTTTCAAGTCGGACTCTGTTCCGTCATGTCGGATGGATGGCCAGGGTCTGCTCGACGATTTTTAGGACGTTCAAGAGGTAGAAGAACGAGGAAATCAAACTCAGGATGACCATCACACGCAGGTATACACCTCTGCTACTATCACTGCGCCAGCTTCAAGCGGAATGGTCCATGGGCATGACAAGTTTCGGTGCGAGTGAGACATGGCAGCTGAGAGCCAACTGGATTCTTCGCTTTGCCCACCTAGACCATGAGATGGAAAGTTGTGTATACAAGATCGACAGGCGGTGTACCCAATGCGTGCCGAGGCTGGGGAGAAAACGCGCTCCTCCTCACATCCCACCCTTTCTGAGCGAGCACAACAATACACGTACAATACAATACAGCACAAAGTGCGAATCTCAGGCGGCAGATGTTTAACACCATTCAATAATAAGATGGACAGCATAGAGGACACGTTGACGCTCGCAGCGGTGGATCTCTTCCTCGAAGGTGTCACAAGCACTGACAGCCAGGACCCCACGGGCGACAGCAGCCCGCAGTCGTACGCGGGCAAGAAGCGCAAGCCGACGTACTATGCGCGCAAGGTACGTCAAAGAATCCAGTTGAAGTTGGACCGTTCATTGATGACGAGACTTCGAATGCATGAAGAAGCGACCGAACTCCATGAAGAAGTCGAGACGCTTCGTGAACGCTTGGCGGAGCTGGAAGCGGAACGGGGTGACGGGAATGCCAGGTTGGCGAGCACAGTGATGCAAAACATGCGCATGCGTCACCACGTGCTTCAACACGCCAAACACATGGCTGGTCTTCAGTCAATGCTATCGTCATACCAGGTAGATATGCATCATTCCGATGTGTTGCATCCTCCCTAACTGGTGTGTACCTTGACAGGCGTCCGGTGCATATGGTGCGTTGGAAACGTACATCCACTTGACGGCAGAGGCCGACCATCGTCGTCGTTCCCTATTGGAGCTAAAAGCTCAGAAGATCCCAGAGGCTCATGCGTACATCACTGAACGCATTCGCCACATGGACGTGAGTCGTCCGCACTTTGCTGTGGAGCAATTCAAGACACCCGAGGGTCATTTCGGGTTCTCTCATTTCGACGTCACGCCCTTCGAAGGTCAAACGCTGCGTGGCGTGTACGACGCGCTTCGCTACTTCTTCGACCATCAGGAAAAGAACATCTCCGAAAACCTCGGACTCATTACCATTCGTGAATCTGACGACAACGAAGGCGATCCAGTGCTTCAATGCCGTCTGGTGTCGACTCTACCGACAGGTGGGGAGCTCGAGACCAACATGGCCATGTTTGTTGAGTACTGTGAGCACAAGGACAGCAGCGAAGACTCGTACGGTCTCGTGACGTTGGATTACATCAACCACGACGAGTTGTTCCCTTACCAGCCGGATCGTCGCTCGCGCCTCGACTTGAACAATGTGATTTTCGTGACGCCAGTGCATTGATCGGATTCGTCTGAGCCGATAATCGTCCTGGTGCGAGCGTGCGCTGGTCGGATGCGTTGCTCCGCTAATAGTGTTTCCAGGACGATGGAGAACGTGGCGCAAGACTTCTTCATTCGCTTTGGTCAAGTCATGGTCCAGGCCGTCCAGGATCGCCTTGGTGTCAAGTACTAAATTAGTAAACAGTTCCGGTTCGTGCAACATTCTTCAGTATAAAATTAATTGTATAGATGGTGAACAGCCTTCGTGCAACATTGAGCGTACTTTTCTAACAGAACGGACACTCAATGTTGCACGAAGGACGTTGGCTGTTAGAAACTTTCTAACAGAAATGCTTGTTGGTCTTACCTTCACGCAACATGTCAGTACGACAGAATGATGGTGCATTAGTCCACAAAAGAGTTCCACACACGTGAACGACGATGGAGGACGCGACGCTCGCTGCGCTGCTCTATGACGACGATGCGTTGCTGGCCGACGCCGTCACGACACCAAATGTTGCACAACACAAGAAAGCAACGATCAAACGCAAAACACATAATGATACGTCCAAGAAGAAGAACAAACCGACGTATTACGCGCGCCGAGTAAGTCGATTCATGTGAGACGGGTGTGCTTGGTGACATTTTAAGATGATATGTGCTGCAGGATGAGATCAAGATGCTCCAAAATCAAGTAGGCGACTTGACCGCGCGGATTGAGTATCTCCAAAAGGCCAGACTGCAACCAAAGCGTGATGTATTCGACGCTGAAATCCTGCACAACATGTTACTGCGAAGCGGACTCAAGCAGACGGAGCTTACACTCACAGGTGTGCAGTCAATTCTGGCAAACCACCGGGTAATGGAGTGTGTCCATGAGGGAAATGCGTCCTTTGTGACTGATTCGTCCCTGATATGACAGACAATGCACACGAGAAACCCGTTGGAAGTCTTCATCCGTCTGTCCGCAGAACCCGAACAGCGTCACCACACTCTGGTAGCGCTACGAAGTGAGCGGCTTCGAGAAGCCACCGACTTTATCCTCGAACGCGTACAATACTTCGACTTGCGACGGCCTTACCGCGAGAGTGAGTCGTTTGAGCTACCCAACGGTGATCATATCACCTTACAATGCGAAGTCGAGCCGTCACAGATCAAGATGAACGTCAAACACGTGTTTGACGACGTGATGCTTGCCATTTTGCAGCAGGAATTCACACTCGGAGAGGCTCTTGGGGTTACGACCACGCTGGAAAGCGATGACGCCGACGATGGCTCGTACTCGCAGGTGCGAGGACTGACGACGATGCCGGATGGTGCACAGATCGAAAAGAACATGGCTGTCTTCAACAAGTTCTCACCGGGAACACCGCAGTTGGCCATTCCTCATGGACTCGTGGTGATCCATCCCGTCGCAGAAGACGACCGCTACCCGTTCCAGCCCCATCTTCGTGTTCGTCAGGACATGACGCTAGTGATTCTGGTCAGTGAGCTCCCTGGGGAGGAAGGAGATGCTGTGGTGGCCAGTTGGCAACTAACCCACACGTACAAACCTCAGTGTGGGATCTCGCGCGTCCAGGAGATGCGGATACGGGACTTGGCAGGGCGATCGTGTGAGATCATCCGCAACAACGCCATCGAATTCGTGCTCAGACGTGTTGGCCAGGCTTAAAACAATGAACGATACGCAAAGATGGCGTGAATGAGCAGCTTTCCTAGGCAGTTAGTGAATTGTGTGCTTGTCCAGGCCAGGACTCGCTTAGTCTCTTGATTGCCCTTCGTACAACCTTCCGGACTATTGGTGGTACCTTCGCGCAACATGTTGTTTATGTCCTTAATGAGCAGAATGATGGTCCAGCTGGTCTAACGAAGAGTTCTCGTGACGATGGAGGACACGACGCTCGCAGCGCTGCTCTATGACGACGACACGCTGCTTCCAGAGGCGATGGAGGCGCCCATGACCTCAGCCTCGCCCTTGTTTACCATGGGAAGCGCACACGGAACGACCACGAGCGAGAGCGAGGACGACCCGATGAGTGTCGAAGAAGACGAGCCCAAGAAGAAGAACAAGCCGACGTACTACGCTCGTAGAGTGCGTGGCATGCGTGCGATGGAACGAGTCGTGTGGTGGACTAATACTTGGTATGCTGTAGGACGAGATCAAGATGCTGCAGGCGGAACTGGGAGAATTAACAAACCGAATGGAGAATCTGCAAAACGCCAAGCCACCACCGGCGCCGTCTAATGACGTGATGGGTGCCGAAGTTCTGCATAACTTGCTCTTGAAGAGTGGACTCAAGCAAACTGACTTGACGCTCACGGGGTTGCAATCCATCCTCGCAAACTACAGGGTACTGCGTCGTGCTGATGAGGGCAAGCCTGTCGTGGCGACTGACTCGTCGTTCTTGATGTTGTAGACCATGCACGGTCGGAACCCGTTGAAAACATACATCCGTCTATCGGCAGAGCCCACGCAGCGACATCAAACGATGGCTGCGTTACGAGACGAGCGGCTGCGAGAAGCCACCGACTTTATCCTCGAACGTCTCCGATACCTCGACTTGTGTCGGCCATACCGCGAAAGCGAGGCGTACGAGCTCGCGAACGGCGACCACATCGTCACTCAGTGCGAAATCGAGCCTGCTCGTACCAAGCATCAAGGAGATATTTGACGACGTGATGCTCGCTATTTTGCACCAGGAATTCACCGTTGGAGAAGCGCTTGGAGTGACGACGACACTGGAGACCGACAGTTGCAAAGACCGTTCGTACTCGCAATCGCGAGAGCTTATCACGATGCCGGATGGCGCACAAGTGGAGAAGAACATGGCTCACTTCGTCATGTACTCCACGGGGACACAGCAGCTCATGGCACCGCATGGCCTCTTCGTGATCCATCCCATCGCAGAGGACGAACGATACCCATTCCAGCCGCATCTCCGCGTACGCCAGGACATGACGCTGGTGATTCTCGTGTGTCCACTCCCTGGAGAGGAAAACGGCGCTGTGGTCGTTCGCTGGGAGCTCAACCAGACATACAAGCCACAGTGCGGCATCTCTCGTCTACAGGAGATGCGGATACGAGACATGGCCGCGCGCTCGTGTGAGGTCATTCGCAACCACGCCATCGAATACGTACTGAGTCGCGCGGGACAGGCCTAAGGAGCCCTTGCATATCTATAAGTATGTATACATCGCCCAGCTCGAGTCCCGATTGCAATGATGATGACTCTCTTGGTGTGTTTGATGCAATGCCGTCTTCCAGCGTATGGATGGAACGAGAGCCAGTGACCTAGGATGCATCAACCAAGGCATAGCTAGTCGAGATCTTGGAGGCTAGTCAGTCCGAGCGCTTCAGCTACCTTCGGGTCACCTACGGACCGACACCTGTTCAAGAGATGGGTCACTTGTCAAAAGGACCATCATGACGGACACGCTTCCGAACAACGCGCAGGAGGAACCAGCGACGGAGATGACGCCGAGCGTGCATTCGACGAGAGCCTCGAGCACGCAGGCGACCACGAGCGAGAGTGAGGACGACCCGATGAGCACGGAAGCGGAGCCGGCCAAGAAGCCCAAGCCGACGTATTATGCGCGCAGGGTGAGACCAACAAGGGCGTGGAATGGATTTGTGTTTTGACTCATGCGTGCTGTGCTGTAGGATGAGATTCAGATGCTTCAAGCGCAGTTGGGCGTGTTGACAGAGCACATGGAGCAGCTCCAAATGGCCAGGGAGAAAGCGGAATTCGAGGACGTGGATGGTCCCTTGCTGCAAAACGTGATGCTGCGGAGCGGACTCAAGCAGACGGACTTGGCTCTCGCGGGTCTACACTCGATCCTCTCCAACTTCAGGGTACCTGTGCTTGTTTCTATGATTGTTGTGGTCTGCTCCACTGAATCTCGTCTATTTTTCCACAGTCAACGCATGGTCGGAACCCGTTGGAAACGTACATCCGTCTCTCAGCCGAGCCGATGCAGCGCCATGTCACACTACAAGCGCTACGCAACGACCGTCTTCAACAAGGCATGGACTTTATCCTCGAGCGCGTGCGCTTCACCGATTTGAGTCGATCACATCGCGAGAGCGAGTCGTTCGAGCTGCCGAATGGCGACTACGTGATTCTACAATGCGAAATCGAGCCGTCGACGACCCATGTGGACGTCAAGCAGGTCTTTGACGACGTGCTCTTGGCCCTTTTGCAGCAAGAGTTCACGGTCGGCGATACTCTGGGTGTGACGGCAACAGTGGAGAGTGATGGCGCCGATGACAGATCGTATTCCCAGGCAAGAGTGCTCACGACGTTGCCGGACGGAGCACAGATCGAGAAGCATATGATGTTCTCGAGCATGTTCTCATCTGGGACGGATGAGTTGAACATGCCGTACGGACTTGTGGTGATCCATCCAGTCGCTGAAGACGAGAGATACCCGTTCCAGCCACATTTGCGTGTGCGTCAGGACGCGACCATGGTGATCCTCGTGTGTCCTCTGCCTGGTGATACGCCTGGAGGTGTCATCGTTCGTTGGGCCCACACGCTCACGTACAAGCCTCAATGTGGGATCTCGCGCCTCCAGGAGATGCGGATCCGAGACATGACGGCTCGGTGGTGTGAAGTGATCCGAAACAACGCCCTCGAGGCGGTGCTAGGACGCAACGGACAGCCTTAAGATTGTATGGGCGAGTAATGAGTGTCAATTGATTTCAGTGTTATGTGTCTGTATCGCATCGAGACTGGCTTACTTTCGCTCACCTGGATGTCAAAATATGTGCGGACTAGCACTTACTGTGACATTTTCAATACCACAGAAGGCATCCATCTCAGCGATTCGTCAGACCTAGCCTTTCACTTTATTACAAGTGTTGCTCGTAAAATGCTACTTTTTTCTTATCACGCTCTTTTCCCATCCTACGCTATCCCCATGAAGACTGACCATTTACTTCATTGCCCCAGCGCAATGGAGCGTACAAATCCGCTGATAGGCGCTTCGGGAAAAACTTTGGAAGCTCCATCCCTGACGGAATCCCGAGGATTCGATGGCTGTCAAACTGAACCACGGTTCTTGGAGCGGCAATTGGTCGCGGCGCCAGCTGCGTTAGTGGAGTCGCTCGAACGTCGTACATCTTGAACTCAGCATTTGCAAAGTCGGGATCGAATTTGACACACAGCACGTACTCGACGTCTGGCATCACAGCCCAGATCGATATCGCCTTGTGGTCGAGTTGTCCGTGCGCCATGCCCCACAGCTGGGAAACTCCAATCTCAATCTTGACCGTCCGAAAGTCGTCAACGATCGGAACACCTGGAGGAAGCACTATCCCTGGTGTTGATCGGCGTGGACCATAACTGAGGTCTGGGCACCGTCGTGGTCCCTGAGAATTTACGGCAGCCCTGTATTCACACAGCCATCGACTGATGTGTGGCTTGTCAAAAGAGGTACGTCGTCCAAATTCAGCGGCATACTTTTCGTGTGGCGTGATTGCAAACTCGATGATGTGGATTTCCCCTGTGTCAGCGAACCATTCGAGAAGATTGGGTCGAACAAATTGTTCGTCGGTATCAGCAAACGCGCTCCATTCATCTTCCGTTGCTCGGCACACACGCAATGTACCAGCTGCCGGTGCAGGCTGTGCCATTGCAACTTCTAGAGCAGCATTGGTGCGATCGATGCTGGCGATAAGGTGAGGAGGAAGAGCCATGACTGCTGTTTATGACCTGCGACGGAGCTCAGACTGGTGAGGGTCGTGGGACAATGTGATGGAGAAAACCAACATCGGAAGAAAGAGAAATATGTTAAAGTCATTGATAGTTCATGGCATCAAGCATGGCCAGCGCGTCCTAGAACGAATTCAAGAGCATTGTTGCGGATGATCTCAGATGATCGCGCCGTCATATCCCGTATCCGCATCTCCTGGAGAAGGGAAATACCACACTGCGGCTTGTACATATGCGTATGAGACCAACGGATCACAGAGACACCTCGATCCTGCCCAGGGAGTGGACACACCAGAAGCACCATGGTTCCGTCCTGACGGACACGCTGATGTGGCTGGAACGGGTATCGCTCGTCTTCCGCAATGGGATGGAGCACTACGAGTCCGTGGGGTACCATCAACTGTGGTGTTCCTAGAGAAAAGGAGCTGAAGACCGCCTTGTTCTCTTCTACTTGCGCACCATCAGGCAACGTTGTGAGTTCTCTCGACTGGGAGTACGAGCGGTCTTCGGGGCCGTCGCTCTCTAGTGTCGTCGTCACACCCAGAGCCTCGCCGATGGTGAACTCCTGGTGCAAAATGGCTGTCACCACATCATCAAAGACCTGCTTGACGTCGGTATTGAAGCGGGCGGCGTCGACTTCGCACTGCACCACCACGTGATCACCATTGGGTAGCTCGAAGGACTCACTTTCACGATGCGACCGCCGCACGTCGAGGTAGCGGACGCGTTCGAGGATGAAGTCGGTGGCTTCTCGAAGCCGCTCAGCTCGCAGCGCCTTCAACGTGCCATGGCGCTGCGTGGGGTCTGCAGATAGACGAATGTGGACTTCTAAAGGGTTCCGACCGTGCATCGCCTGTGACCAACAAAGATTCAGTCGATAGATCCACCATTTCCGTTAACACGGTCACCATTACCCTGTAATTTGCAAAAATGGACTGCATACTTGCTAGGGCGAGGTCTGTTTGCTTGAGTCCGTTCCGTAACAACACGTTCTGCACCACGGCGCCGTCCATTTGACCGAATTCCTCTAGCTGTTTGGCCCTCTGAAGCTCTTCCATGCGCTTCGTCATCACTTCGAGTTCAGCCTGGAGCGTCTGGATCTCATCCTACAGTGCACAAAAGCTCAGTCATCGCAGCCATCCCTCATCCCTGAGCATTAAACGTACTCGGCGGGCGTAATACGTCGGTTTGTTCTTCTTCTTGAGTCCTCGTTCGTCCGTACTCATCGGATCGTCCTCGCTCTCGCTTGTGGCCGTGCTCTGTGTGCTGATAGTCGTCTCCCATGGCGATTTCGTGGTCATCT
Organism: Pythium oligandrum; assembly: GCA_020085045.1. NCBI lineage: Eukaryota > Oomycota > Peronosporomycetes > Pythiales > Pythiaceae > Pythium > Pythium oligandrum. The sequence goes on along the minus strand of JAHRIK010000024.1, from coordinate 174,998 downwards.
CCGTCTCCATGACGTCCGTAAGCAACGCATTGGCGTCATGAAGCAACGCGGTGAACGTCGCGTCCTTCATCGTCACTTGTCCACGAAGAGCTACGTGATATGGACCATCATTCTGTTAGCAGACTAAACGGTTGCGCGAAGGTAAGTTCACTGTTGGACAGTAAACACGGACTTACCTTCTTGCAACCGTTTGTTAAATACGGCACAGAATGTTTGTTCGTGCCGTATATGGTGATGGCTTTGCTGATGAGACCGTCACGAGAGGAAGATGGAGGACACGTCGTTCACAGCGCTGCTCTATGGCGACCGAGTGCCCATGGAAGCGGGGATGACCATGATCTCGCCCGTCAACGCGTCGACCAGCACGCAGGGCATGACCACGAGCGAGAGCGAGGACGACCCCATGAGTGTCGACGACCGCGAGCTCAAGAAGACGACCAAACCGACGTACTACGCGCGCAAAGTGAGTGATGCGAGTGCTTTATTGATAGGTTGATGAGCTAATACGTGGGCTATAGGACGAGATCCAGATGCTGCAAGCAGAAGCAGGTGAGCTGACGCAGCACTTGGAGCAGCTCCAGCAAAAGGCGAATCTACTAGCGCAGTTTGGGAATATGGACGAAGCGCTGCTGCAGAACATGCTGCTACGAGATGGCTTGAAGCAAACGGACCTCATGCTCGCTGGTGCCCAGTCCATCCTCGCCAATTACAGGGTACAGTCCTCGTTGTCACGGCTGATGATGTGTCCTTGGTGACTGAATAATGAACTGTGTTGTGTATGGCCAGGTAAAGCACGCACGAAACCCGTTAGGCATGTGTATTCGTCTGTCGGCGGACCCGACGCAACGACACCAAACGCTGGCGGCGTTGCGTGAAGAGCGCTTTCGAGACGCAATGGATTTCATCCTCGAACGCGTGCGCTACCTCGACTTGCGTCTGCCTCATCGAGACAGCGAGTCGTTCGAGCTGCACAACGGCGAGCACGTGCTCTTACAGTTCGAAGTGGAGCCGTGTCGCACGAGTATGAGCGTCAAGCAAGTGTTTGACGGCGTGATGGCCGCTGTGACGCAACAGGAGTTCACCACGTGGGAAGACCTGGGGATCACCACCACGTTCGAGAGCGATGAAGCGGAGGACTACTCGTACTCGCAGACGAGAGGCATCTCTACCGCGCTCGACGGCGCAGAGGTGGAGAAGAACCTAGCGTGGTTTCGCATGTATTCGGACGGTACAGAGAATCTCAGCGTGCCTCATGGTCTCTCGGTTATGCATTCGATCGCAGAAGACGAACTCTATCCGTACAATCCGCACCTCCGCGTGCGTCATGACATGTCGATGGTGATTTTGGTGTGCGCCCTACCTGAATACGCCGGCCTCGCGATCATCCGTTGGGCGTACGTCCTCACGCCCAAGCCACAGTGTAACATTTCTCGCCTCCAGGAGCTGCGGGTTCGAGACGCCACAGCGCGATGGTATGAGATCGTGCGAAACCACGTCCTCGAGTTCGTGTTCGCAGGAACTAGCCAAACCTGAAGACCGTATGTATGTAGGAGTGTGTGGATTGAGTGAATAACCCAGAGAGCTCAGAACATCCGCTTCATGTACGATGATTATGCTTCGAGCGATGATGAAAAGCTATATCTTCGTGTGCTGCAGTGAGGAGACTGCTGCTAGGAGATCAGAGAGATGATGGAAGCCCCAACGTTCATGGACGCTGTGGAGCCGGGAATGACGGTGCCGCCACCGTACTCAGGTGCGCAGGGAACGTCTGCGAGTGAGAGCGAGGACGACCCGATGCTTGTTGATGAACAAGCGCACAAGACGGAGAGCAAGAGGACTTATTACGCGCGCAAAGTAAGCGAAACACAGCCAGTCCACACACACAGTCCAGAGGCATTTCAACTGCGCCTGACGGTGCAGAAGTGGAGGAGAATGTGGCGTCATTCCTAATGTTTTCTGAAGGCGACGAGCAGCTCGATTCTCCACATGGACTCGTGGTGATGCATCCCGTCGCAGAAGATGAGCTCTACCCCCTCCAGCCCCACCTTCGAGTCCGTCATGACGTGACGATGGTGCTTATGGTGTGTTCTCGACCAGGAGGTGGTGTTGTGATCATCCGGTGGGCTTATCTCCACACACCCAAGTCTCAATGTGGCATCTCTCATTTGCAAGAGCTACGGATCCGTGACGTGACTGCTCGATGGAGCGAAATTGTGCGCAATAACCTCCTCGAATGTGTCTTCAAACGTGTTGGGCCCAGCTGAGCGCCATGCAAGTTACGTTACGTAGTTCCAGTTGATGGAAACTAGTAGCCAAACAAACTTAGGAAAGACGCTTGAGAACAATGGGTTTAATGAATATTTGGTTGGCTCGTCACCTGCACAGCGGATTAGCAATCGCGTTGCAGTTCCTCTTGAATCGAATCAGTAGCCTTTGATGGAGTGATCATGCAGTTGACAGCCTACGAAGTCTTTCCGAGAGCGTCATTGTTGTGTTGCGTTCTGTTTCGCTTTCGCGTGAGCTTGGCGGCCACATATTGCGACAGCCGCACTGATGTCGAATCAAAGCAAACACAATTTTCTGCGGATCCAACACTAGCGACACGACGGCTGAGAAGAGTCACACTCATCATACGAAGCCCCAGTGGCGTCCGACCAACCGTGCTGCTCTTCGTTTATAGGTACAATGTGAGAGCGAACGCTCGCAGATTCGGATCAAGCAATGTCTTTGGTTCAATTAGCAGTAGAAGCACGCGTGCATTATGCGAGCCATGTCTACATTGTATGGCGGTCAGCTCTTCGTTTCTGCTGTGATGATAACGTCGGTTTGATTGCTCACATGGTCCATCTGACCAGATCGTACGACACGTACACTCAACGCATCCACTCAAAGGTAGGCGTCTGCTTGGAGTCCTGGTAGACTGGGTACTACAGAATACGTCGGCCCACGCCGTGTAGGATGGCATCAGCTGGCGTCGGTGCGGAGAACACGTCGCCACTTGAGATGTACGTTCTGCCCGCGATAGGACCCATCTCGCTAAACACATCTTCGTAGAAAACAAGTGTTGTCGCCTGTGGTGTGGCGTTCACACGTTCACAATCCAAAATGGAGCCCCAGACACTCGCCTCGCTGGTCGCAGACGCCATAGAGACGCAGATGTCGGCCATGTCGGCATTCAACTCGCCGCTCAGCTTGCAGGGCATGACCACAAGCGAGAGCGAAGACGACCCGATGGGTATGGAGGAGACACATCCAAGAAGAAGACCAAACCGATGTATTACGCGCGGAGAGTAAGTGGCTCTTGTGTTTACTGCTGAACTGGATGCTTAAGGAAGTATTCGGTTTAGGATGAGACCCGCAAGCTCAAGGCTGAGCTAAGCGCGCTGACCAAGCGCATGGAGCAGATCCAGCAGATCAAGCAACAAAACGACGACGCGCTAATGGAAAATGCGCAACTTCGTGATGGGCTCAAACAGACGGACATGACACTGGCTGGTATCCAATCTATTCTCGCTGATTACCGGGTACGACACTCTTCGATACGACTGGGAAAGGATGTCCATACCCACTGACGTTGTCGTTATCATTTAGGCGGCGCATGCGAGAAACCCTTTGGATGTCAAAATCAATCTGTCCACGGAGTCTGTACAACGCCACCAGACATTGGCAGCGCTGAGAGACGAGCGACTTCGTGAAGCCACGGACTTTGCCCTCGAACGCGTCCGGTTCCTTGGCTGGCGTCTTCCTCACCGCGAGAACGCGTCCTTCGAGCTATCGAATGGGGATCACGTTCTTCTCCAATGCGAAGTCGAACCATGCCGAACTGATGGAACTGTCAAGTAGGTCTTTGACGATGTGATGCTGGCCATCATGCAAGAAGAATTCTCGGTGTGGGAGAGTCTTGGCGTCACGACAATGTTTGAGAACGACGACGCAGAAGACTAAACGTACTCACATGCTCGTGGGATCTCGACAATGCCCGATGGCGCCCAGTTTGAGAAAAACATGGTCTTCTTCCGTCTTTACACTGATGGAAACGAGGAGTACGACGTGCCTCACGGCCTCGTGGTCTTGCATCCAGTTACGCATGACGAGCGCTATCCATTCCAGCCCCAATTACGCGTACGCCAAGACGTGACAATGGTGATTATGGTGTCCGTTGCCTGGTGGAGAGGGTGCTGTCGTGATCCGTTGGACCCATGTGCTTACCCCCAAGCCTCAGTGTGGCATCACTCGCCTTCAGGAGATGCGGATGCGAGACACCACGGCTCGATGGAGCGAGGTCGTGCGTAATAACGCTCTTGAGTTTATGCTCGGAGGTGGAGGAGAGACCTGATGAAGGTGTTTTGTCAGTAGTGCTATGAAGCAACTGTCGGGAACGTGTCGAAACTAGTCAAGTGTGGAACTCTAGCTGCTGGAATGTTGTATTCGTGCTCGGTCATGCTAGTATACGTGGTTGTTCTCCCTCGCTTTGCTTCATTCGTACCTACTCAAATCAATCATAGCCTGGCCTGGGTGTCACTTTAGTATGGCCAGACGAGACGAGGTAACTCATCGGGCTGAATGTCAAGGGACTTGATCTGCAGCACGCAGATACAGTACGTACGTACAGCGTGTGACATCGCGCGTGTCCACTAAGTTAGAAGCGAGTTTGAGACATTTCAGTGCGATGGGGGTGGCATTGTACGGAATCGCGTTCGAGCTAGGGCGCTTGGAGTAAAGTATCCGATACTACGAATATCCAGCACAACAATATCAGCAATTCCTGGCGTGTGTTGATGAGTTAGTAAGTTCTTGGGGGCGATTCTCGGCTTCTAGAACTACCTATAACTCGAGTTGAAGGGAACTCGGTGCCTTCGTGGTACGATTTAAACCAGTTTCTTCAAATTCCAGGTACATTTACGCAAAATACCGGAATATACGGTATTTTGTGTTTGCACTTCTGAACACTGACGTCACGTCACGTTACTTGTACAGTAGTGCCATTGAGAGATGGAGAGCCCAACACGAGCGTCGCTGCTGTATGGCCAAGATGCGCGGCTGCTAGCGACCCCGTCGCCTTGTACTACGTCCAGCAGCGCAGGCGAAGACGACCCGATGGGTGTGGCGGAAGCAGCCCCCAAGAAGAAGACGAGGTCGACCGCTCAGGCCCGCAAAGTACGTGGTGGCCAACAGGGTTTTCATGTGATGGCACGGACTCATGGTGTGGATAACGTAGGACGAGATCCGCGTGCTCAAAGCCCAGTTAGGTCCTCTTTCCGAGCGGTTGGAGGAGCTTCAGCACGCCAAATTGCTCGAAGGTCATGACAATATGGACGACGTCATGCTGGAAAACGCCTTGTTGCGCAGCGGACTCAAGCAGACGGACCTCACGCTCGCAGGCGCACAGTCCCTTCTCGCGAGTTCCCGGGTACGACTCTTGTTTGCCGTGTCATGTGACAGGTGTCGACGACTGACTTGAGTTGTGTCTTGCGCAGGCAGCGCTCGGAAGGAATCCGTTGGATGTGCAGATCTATCTATCAGCGGAGCCCACACTGCGCCACCAAGCACTGGCGACGTTACGAGACGCGCGGCTTCGAGAAGCCACCGACTTTATCCTCGAACGCGTTCGGTACCTCGATCTTCGCCGTCCGCATCAAGAGAAGGAGGCGTTTGAACTACCCGATGGAGATCACATCTCACTTCGATGCGAAGTGGTGCCCTTCCGCACAAACGCGAGCGTGAAGCAGGCGTTTGAAGATGTGGTCATGGCCGTCAAGCAAGAGGAATTCACGGTCTGGGAAAGCCTTGGCGTCACGACGACGTTTGAGAGCGACGAGAGTCCGGACTTGACGTACTCGCAGGCTCGCGGCATCTCGACGACGCCGGATGGCACTCAGTTCGAAAAGAATACTGCACACTTCCTCATGTACTCGGAGGGGAACAACCAGCTGAGCGTGCCTCACGGCCTTGTGGTGATGCATCCAATTGCCTATGACGAGCAGTTCCCATACCAGCCCCAGTTCCGAGTGCGGGAAGACGTGACTGTGGTGTTCTTGGTGTGTCCTCTGCCTGGGGGAGGAGTTGTGGGCATTCGTTGGGCCCATATGCGTATCCACAAGCCCCAGTGCGGTATCACCCGAGTCCAGGAGATGCGTATTCGAGACATTTCAGCGCGGTGGGGGGACATTGTGCGGAATAACGTGCTCGAAGCCGTGTTTGGACGCATGCTGCACGTGTGAGGATAATAATTGGGCTTTTGTTGGACTCAGGCTTGACCAAGAAGAGCTAGAGACACGAGAAATGGATACAAGACTTCCTAAGACATGTAGAATGAACGTGTATGACCTGATAGAGGCCAGGAGTGAACCTAGGATGCAGTTTGTAGAGCCTCTGGCTTTACCTTCACGTAACATTACTAATAATGAGCCGAGGGTCCCCACACAAGCAGACCACTTGAGTCGGTCGGATGGGAACACCAAGTCGGACATGTTCGGTGATATACTACATTCGAACAACATTTCGTGCATTTACGTTACCTTCGTACGACCAAACCTGAATATCCGGTATTGCTGGGAGTCAGAGTGTTGGTGGCAGAACACTAAAGAGCTCCATTGCCGACGATGGAGGATTGGACGTTCACGTCGCTGCTGTATGACGAGGACGCGCTGCTGATGGAGGCAATTGAGACGCACGTGACCAATGCGTCGCCCTTCAATAGCACGCAGGGCGCGACGACGAGCGAGAGCGAGGACGATCCGATGTGTATGGAGGAAGAAGCGCCCAAGAAGAAGAACAAGCCGACCTATTACGCCCGCAAAGTAGGTGGACATGCGGGCTTGTAGGTGGATTGAAGCGCTGATAGGTGCTGTAGGACGAGATCCAGACGCTCCAGGCCGAGCTTGGTGCTTTGACCGAGCGATTGGAGGAGATCCAGGACACCAAGCAGCAAGACAACGGACTGGACGACGCCGTGCTCGAAAACGCCTTGTTGCGCGGTGGACTCAAGCAGACAGACCTCACGCTCGCAGGGGCGCAGTCTATTATGGCGAATTACAGGGTATGGCGCTCTTGTACGGTGTATACAGTGCGACAAATAGCTGAATCATCGTTGTTTTCACAGGCGACGCATGGACGGAACCCACTGGACGCGCAGATCAACCTGTCGGCGGATCCTACTCGTCGGCATCAAACGCTGACGGCGCTTCGAGACGAACGCCTTGCAGAAGCCACTGACTTTATCCTCGAACGCGTGCGATACCTCGATCTACGCCGTCCGCATCGAGAAAGCGAGTCCTTTGAGCTACCCAACGGAGACCACGTCCTTCTCCAATGCGAAGTCGAGCCTTGCAGGACCAACGCGAGCGTCAAGCTTGTCTTTGACGACATCATCATGGCTATCATCCAACAAGAGTTCACGGTCTGGGAGAGTCTCGGCGTCACGACGACGTTTGAGAGCGACGAGAGCCAGGACTTTACGTACGCGCAGACACGCGGCATCTCAACGATGCCGGACGGTGCACAGTTTGAGAAGAACATTGCGTCCTTCCGTATGTATTCCGATGGAAGTAAGCAACTGAACGCGCCTCATGGCCTTGTGGTGCTCCACCCTGTGGCTCAGGACGAGCGCTATCCCTTCCAGCCCCAGAATCGAGTACGTCAAGACACGACCATGGTGCTCATGACGTGTCCTCTACCTGGAGGCGGCGGCGTCGTGACCATCCGCTGGGCCTATGTGCTTACACACAAGCCACAGTGCGCCATCACGCGTCTCCAGGAGATGCGCATGCGCGACATCTCGGCGCGATGGAACGAGATCGTGCGGAATAACGCCCTCGAGTTCGTCCTCGGACGCATGGAGCAGCAGGCTTGATACCCAGGTGCTTGTAAATGACTAAATGATATTCAATCCTGCGTTTGCATTGTCTTTTTCGTGTGAAATGAGCTCTTGAGACGATCAAATGGGCTGCTTCGAGTCCTAGGACGCCTAGGACCTACCGGTCAGCATACCGGTTTCACGTCTGACTTTCTTGTCACGCATTGCACGAAATGATGAGCTCACATGACGAAGGAGAGCCGGAAAAGGCACCGCAGTCGACGTACTACGCGCGCAAGGTACACTTTGTGCTCTTTGATTGTCTATGATGGACTCGTTCACTCAGCTGCGCGTCATGCTAGTTGGAAATCGAGCAGCTCCAGATGCAAGTGGCCACGCTAAGTGCGCACGCGAAGCAACTCGAGACTGCGAGAATCGCTCAATGCAGTCATCCGATGATGCAGAACGCGTTACTGCGCTCTGGACTGCAAGCCACGGACTGCACGATCGCGGGCGTGCAGTCCTTGCTCACGCATTACTCGGTACGTCCATCCATTTGCCAGTGGAATGATGTGAGCACTCAGTCTCCTATCGCAGTCGACGATGGCGCGGAACCCGCTGAGCGTCCAGATCTCCCTCTCAGCTGATCCAGAACAGCGGCATCAGACGCTGGCGGCGTTACGAATCCCTCGACTGCATGAAGCCATGGCGTTTCTCCTCGAACGCATGCGTTTTGTTGATCTCCGACGACGTCATCGACAGAACGAAGAGTCGGACCTCGCCAACGGCGACCACGCGTTCATCTCGCTCCATGTGGAGCCCTTGCGATCCGTTTCCACCGTCCAACAAGGCTATGACAGAGTCATGATGGCGCTATCGCAGCAAGAATTCACGGTCGGCGCGGAATTGGGACTCACTATGACGTTCGAGAGTGACGACGCCCCCGACCTTTCGTATTCGCAGACGCGTGGACTCTTGACGACCATGGATGGTTTACAAGTGGAGAAGAACATGGCGTGCTTCCGTTTGTTCTCTGGGGGTCCAGATCCATTCGCTCTTCTAGTCTTCGATCCCATCGACCACGACGAACGATATCCGTACCGCCCAGAGCTCCGAGTTCGACGAGACATGACGCTGGCGGTCATGATTTGCCCGATCCCAGGCGAACGAGGCATCGCCGTGGTCCACTGGCAGAACATATACACGCACAAAGCTCAGTGTCCTGTGACACGGCGCCAGGAGCGACGGGTTCAAGAGATGCTGCCTCGATGGACTGATATCCTCTACAGTAGTATTGTTGATGAGTATTGATTGATACAGCAAACAAACGAACAAACATACGTGGTATTCTCACAACGCTAGCTCATAACTGCGTGTTACGTACTGCCGCACGACGTTGACGGCGACTTCATCTAGCCGAGGGAGCAAGGCAGTCAGCTTAGCTGTCTGCTGATCACTAATTACACACTGAGGACGATGCAGTCGCGAGAATACCCAGCGAATGACCGTGACAATGGGCGTATCGCCTGGGTGGCAGACTAATACGAGTGTCGCGAGGGTGCAGTCGTGTCGGACGCGCGATTGCGGTTGGTACGGATGCATCGCGTCCGTGTCGACCGAGTCGGTGACGACAATGCCGTGGGGGCAAGGCAACAGTTCTGTGCCTTCGGGAAAGAGTGCTCGGAACGACGCCGAGTTCTTCTCAATGGTGACGCCGTCGGCTGTGGAGGCCAGATATTGGGAGTTGGATACGAGGGGCCCTCCGTTGTCTCCGGTCTGCCGGATGACGTTGATGCCGAGCTGCTCGCCAGTGGAGGTCTCGAGTTGGGTCAGCGCGAGATTCAAGTCGTGATAGACCTGCGGAACTGTGTATTTGTGTCCGGAGAACGGCGTGACCTCGCAATGGATGGAGATGTGGTCACCCGAGTCCGTCGGGAATGACTCGGTCTGACGGCGTTCGCGATGGAGATCCCACGCACGAAAGCGATGATGCAGGAACGCCACGGCATCCGAGACCTTGGGCTCCCATAGCGATATTAGTGTTCTCTGGCGTTCGACGGGGTCATTCCCGAGATGAATCGCCGAGTGGAGAGGGTTTCGTGGATGGGTGTGGTCCTACAATCGCCTGTCAGCATCAGAGCACACGAACGAGAGCGACTCAAAGCCTCGTACCGCGTAACTTGAGAGCGCGGACTGCGCTCGCGCCAGTACCAAGTCAGTCGCGCGAAGGCCGCTGGTCAGCTCCGCCGTATACAGCAAGGACTGCTCCAACACCTTGGTTTCTTCGGGCCGCGCTTCCTTGAGCTCGGTCACCTTGGCCATCAACGCATTCACCTCGGCCTGGAGACTCGTGATCTCGTCTTTGCGGGCGTAGTACGTGGTTTTGTAGAACTTGCGCGGTCCGACGTGCGTGGGCTCAGTATCGGAGCCGCTGGAGCGCGGCACGTCGGTATTGGAGGACTGCATGGCGGACAAGGGCGTTAATTGAACACTGAGCTCCCTCTGGGCGTCAGAGCTCACTGCTCTACTCAGGCGTGAACCAGATGGGTGCGAGTGCATGAACCCAGAGGAGGAACCAGCCAATCACCACATGTATTACGTAATTCCCATTGACTACAGACACGGCGTGCTTTGTCCACGACGAGAGACGTACTGGCGCACGACACGCCGTGTGATGTCGCTCATGCGTGGGATCAGCTCTAGTAAACGCTCTTCTTTCTGACTCGACATGCCATTTCGAGGCAGATGAAGCCGCGCGAAGGACCATCGAACGATACTCACGATCGGCTCGTCCCCGGGACGCAGTGGCGGACTCGAGTACACGAGCACAGCGGACGAGTACTCGTTCCGGACGCGATCCAGAGACGCGTGTGGATGCAAGTCATCAACATCCACGGCGTCCATGACGATGATCCCATGCGGACCAGCCAAGTGTTCCGAGCCATCCGGTAAGAAGGCGCGGAACAAGGCCGTGTTCTTCTCGAGATCGATTCCCTCGGGCGTCGTCGCGAAAAAACGATAGCTGTACGCCAGTGGATCGCCATCGTCGTCGGCCTGACGGACGGCGGTGATGCCGAGATGCTCGGCCATGGTGAAGTCGTATTGAGACGACGTGAGGAGGAAGTCGTCGAAGACGTCCTTGACGGAAGTGAGCCCCTTGAACGGCGTGACGTCGTTCTGGACACACACATGGAGACCGTCGTCGCCCCTGAAGACCTCGCTTTGCTGGTAGGCGCGTCGATGGTCCAGCAACGCCGCGCGTTTGGCCATGAAGCGCATGGCATCGTCGATCATGGGCTTCCAGAGGGCCTGGAGAGTGTGCTGACGAGCCTCGGGGTCGGATACCAAGTGGATAAACGTCCTCAGCGGGTTCTGAGGGAGCTTTGCCTACAATCCAACAGCGTAAATGAGCCTCTGAGACGAGGAAACAACGTTAAACACCGCTAGTCTCACCGCGTGGTTCGACAACTCCGACTGTACGCGGGCCAGGACCAAGTCCGTCTCGAGCATACCACGGCGAATCACGCCGTTCTGCTGCACCGAGGCGTCCATAGCCTGCGTTTCCACGGGCTGCGTGGCTTTGAGCTCGTTCAGCTGCGTGGCCAGCGCCTTGATCTGCTCTTGCAGCTCGACGATCTCGTCTTTGCGGGCGTAATACGTCGTCTTGGGCTTCTTGCGCGGCACGCGACGCACGCGCTCGCCCTCGCTCTCCGAGCTCGAGCGACTTGCGTCCGTCACATCCGCCCCTGGGGAGTACATGGCGAGTGTCTGGGCACTGATGCTCTGGGCATCCAGCGAGAACAAGGCGCTGAGGTCAGCCATGACGCGGCATAAACTCGATTGGAGCTCTTCGCATAATCGCTTCGTTTAGAAATAGGAGTATGTGTTGTTTCTATCGGAGATGTGAAATCAGGAAAACGTAAAATTCAGAAAAAGAGCGACAGAATAATGGCGACGACACAACATTCGCGACTGGGAGAGACCATGGCGACCAAGGCGTTTAGGAGTGTTCCGACGGCGCCACGCGGTGAGAAAGCGCTTCGAAAGAAAGAGGAGGACGAGACGAAGCCAACGGTGCCCCTCAAGAAGCCTCGGGCGACGTATTACGCGCGCAAGGTGCGTCCAAGCGCGTGAGAATTTAGTAGAGCCCGTCAGGGCTGACTCGCTGGATCACTACTGTTCAGGACGAAGTCTCCACGCTGAAAGAAGAAGTCCGATGTCTTTTGAATCGTCTTCAAAAGCTCGAAGCGACGCAGCACGCAAGCAAAGCGGTCGCGGCGCCAGTGTCAATCGATCAGGAGTCGATGCTACGTCATGCGGCGCTGTCGACTAGTGTGAATCAGAACGAATTGCTGCTTGCGGGTGCCAAATCGCTGCTGGTAAGACGAGTGTACCCCAGTTTACTGTTGTTATACTCACACTATCCTTGTACGAACAGCTTAGTCGCGTTGAGAACCCGTTGAAGACACATATTCATCTCACGTCGGACCGTGAGCAACGTCGCAATGCATTGATAGCACTGCGCCCTCAGAGATTACGCGATGCCGCCGAGTTTGTTCGTGAACGGGTGCGTTTCCTGGACGTATGCCGGCCACACCGACAGACAGAGGTGTCAGAGACCTCAGAAGGCGACTTCGTGCACTCGATTTGCGAAGTGGTGCCGTTCAATGGCATCTCCACGAGTGTTCCACACGTGTACAACCAGCTCTTGGCGTTCATGACGCATCGAGAGTTTAATATCGTCGAGTATTCAGACGTGACGACCATTTGTGAGATGGAGGAGACAATTGTCGAGGGGCAGATCAAGCACAGTCGATTCCTGACCACGACTTCCACCGGAGTGGACATGGAGAAGAACGTCGTGCACTACCAACGTCCTATCGAAGAATGCGACGGCATTGACCCGTCATACGCGATGATCGTGATGGATTCGGTGGACCAAGACGACTTGTATCCGTACCTGGCCCACCAACGGATGCACGTGGACGTCACTTCCGTCATGGTAGTCTGTGAGACTCGAACGGAAGGCGGAAAGAGCGCTGTGAGCTTTATCTATTGGAGTTTTGTACGTCTTCCTCGCGCAACGTGTGGGATCTCATCCGAAATGGAGCACCAAACTCGTGAGGTTGCTCAGGACCTTGGCAAGCTAATGCCGCTAGCAATACGAGAAGCAGTTATACTGCAACAACAGACGAATTAGATATATAACGAGTATAATGAGTTGAATTCATATGCTAGGGGCTTCAAAATGGACAGCGTCGCGAATTGAATACCGCGAGAGTTCCATTTCGCTAGCATACGCGTCCAGTACTTGTTGTTCTTGAAGTCTAGTGAGTCCACACTGCGTCTTGGGCAACCGGTACCATCCCCAACGCACGACACTGATTGCTGGATGACTGTTTGACTCGCTTGGACAGATCAAGACAACCGTCGTAAAGTCCATGCGTGGGCGCTTTAATGGCTCGTAGGGACGAAGCTCATCGGAATCCACCGAGTCCATGACGATAAGTCCGTACGGTAACGAGGACTCTGTAGCTTCACAAACGCGACGGAACAAAACCAGATTCTTGTCGACTGGGATGCCTTCAGGTGTCGTTGATATCGTACGACGCTGGGCCGCGTCCCTGTCCATATCAAAGTTATGAGCGTCCACAGACGTCATCCCCGTGCCATTTCGGAACGCGAATTCGAGATACGACAGCGCAATGATCACTTGATCGTGCACATCTCGAACACTAAGCGCCCCTTCGAAGGGCGTGACGTCGCATTGCTCGTAGTAAAGGTCACCTTCTGGGTCGGCAAAGGCGCGGGTTTCGCGGTGCGAGACGCCATAGTCACGAGGATTGATCCGCTGAAGGATAAATTCCAGTCCCTCGTCAAGTTTCGACTCACGGAGAGCCTCCAGCACCGCACGTCGCTGTGTCGGCTCTGCTGGCAGATGCACAGGCGAAGCAACTGGGTTTCTAGGGTGTGAAAGCTGTATAAATCCACGTTAGAACGATGACATGGAGCTAGATGGTGCAAGAGGCTCGTACCGAGTAGCTCGAAAGGGATGCTCGGTGGGCGGCCAGCATCAAGTCCGTCTTTTTGAGCTCACGCCGAAGAAGCGCGTTGGTTTTGACCGTCTGTTGCATAGTCGCCGTCTCGGAAGGCACTGTCTCCATGATTTCGTGCATTTTTGCCGTCAGCAACGCGATTTCGGACTGTAGTGAAGCAATTTCTCCCTAGAACACAGTCAGCGCCGTGTATTCTCCGTCAGTCCGTCATAGAACGCACTCGTCTTGCCGCGTAAGTGGAATGCTTGGGCTTCTTCTTGGCCTTTTCCGAATCATTGTCGCTCTCCGAACTCGTCCGATGGGTGTCGCTGAACGCAGTGGACGCAGAGGACGCTCCTGTCCATCGATCCGTGGCCTCGAAGCCGTTCATCGCCTGCGTAATGTCCGCGTTCGCTCGTGTCTCCTCTTGCTTGTCAGTCGCCAGTGAGACCGTCAAAACGTAAATATCAGGATATGTAAACATGATATTTAGCTTATGGGAACAGAACCCACTAGGACGCTGCTGGCGTCCTCAGTCGATTCAGGACGTATTCTCGCATCGCCGCACGAATGACGTCGCCCCAACGAGGCAGCAACTCCATCAGACGCTCTTCCTTCTCCTCTGAAAGCCCACAGCGTGGCTGGTGGACACGAGCGAAGCCATAGCGAACCACAGTCACGGTTCCTGGCTTTTGCGGACACGCACAGACGAGCACAACGGCCGAAAGGTCCTGACGCACGCGGAGATCCGGCTGGTACGGATACAGATCGTCTTTCTCGACGGCGTCCGTGGCCAGAAGACCGTACGAAGTTACTTCGTCGCCATCGACGAAACGTTGGAACCTCGCTTGGTTGTTCTCGACGTCCACACCATCCGGCGTCGTGGCGATCAAGCGATACTGAGCGATCGAGGCTTCTTGCAAGTCGTCAGTCTCTCGAATGGCGGTGATCCCGAGCTGTTCCCATAGCGCAAATTCAAAGTTCCGCATCGCGAGGAGCGCTTCGTGGTACACTTGCTTGACGCTCGACGCTCCTTTGAATGGCATGACGTCAAACTGCACGAGGATGCGGTCACCTTTTGCTGTATTATAACACTCGGACTGACGATGCAGTCTATCGAGCGAGAGTCCGCGGATCCGGTCTTGGATGAACCGCATGGCGTCCGCGAGCTTTTGCTCCTTGATCGAGAGCATCAGTTGACGCCGATGCATCAAGTCGAGCGGCAAGTGGATGTATGTGTTGAGAGGATGGTCGAGTCGATTCACCTGTTGACGAGAGCTATGTTAGCAAGTTCCTGGTCAAGAAATGTGCGTCGCTGTCAAACGGACCTTGCTGTTCAGGAACATGGCCTGCGCACCTTCGAGGGCAAACTCCATCTCTCGAATCCCGTGCTTGAGCATGACGTTCTTCGCCATCGCTGCCTGCACTTGTAGCATCCCAGGCACCAAGTCGCTCTGTAAATGGTCGAGTTGCTGGGTCAATGCGTCTGCTTGAGTGCGCAACATCTCGATCTCCTCCTAACAAAAGGTGTTTGTCGCGTCAACACGCAGCCAAGGCGATGCGCTATCGCAAGACACCGTACCTTGCGCGCATAGTACGCGTTGCGAGGCTTCTTGCCGTATCGCGTATCGCGGTCATCGTCGCTCTCAGAGCTTGTGCGATTCGACTCCATTGTTGGGTCTGTCACTGGTGACTCCGACTTGACACTTACGGTCTCCGCTATTGGCGATTGGTCGAAATAGCGCCACGCGCGCCAGAAATCGGACCAAACAGCGGAATTGCCGGGAACGAAGAGCTCCATCTACCTGGAGACGAACCAGAGACGTCTCTTGTGTAGTTGGAAGCGACAATCAAACATAGAGATGTGATACATTGACATTTAATTCACTTGACAGTCTATTCTATCGGTTGATTCTCTCCTATGAGCTGGAAATCGGGCTCATTTGCGGGTACTGCAGTCGATTGGACACGTATTCGTTCAAGACGGAGCGAATGACTTCGCCCCATCGCGGCATGCTCTCGATGAGACGCGACTCTTTGTCTGTTGCGAGTCCGCACTGCGACTGATGCAAACGAGCGTAGCCGTAACGCACGACGCTCACCGTGGGCTCGCGACCAGGCTTTGGTGGAGACCTACAGATCAACACAACGGCCGAGAGATCCTTGCGCACACGAGTGTGTGTTTGGTACGGATAGAGATCGTCCTGGTCGACTGAATCGAGTGTAATGAGACCGTACGAGGAAGCGTCCGACTCGGGGTCTGCTTCGACGAAACTCTTGAATGTCGTCATGTTCTTCTCGACGTCAATGCCGTCGACAGTCGTCGAGAGCACCCGGTGCTGGGACACTGGGACGTGGTCAGAAAAATCGTCTGACTCATTAATCGCAGTGACTCCGAGGTGTTCCCATAATGAAAATTCCATCAGCCCGAGTGCCACGAGTGATTCGTCGTACACTTGCTTCACACTCGTGGCGCCATGGAACGGAATAACGTCACACTGCACCAAGATACGGTCGCCTTCTTCTGTATCGTAGGATTCAGATTGCTGATGGGATCGGTACAAGTCGAGTCCGCTGATGCGCTCTTCCACAAAGCGCTTGGCCGCAAAGAGCTTTTGCTCTTTCATCGACAAGAGCAACTGGCGTCGTTCCATCGAATCCGCAGGCAGGTGGATGAACGAATTGAGTGGATTGCGATTTCGAAGCATCTAGCAGATAGAGAAAGTGGCATGCGCTTAGCATACGATGATAAGGAAGGAACTCGACGGTGCTCTCACTCCATACCTGGTCGTTGGCAAACATGCACTGCGCGGCACCCAACGCCTCGTTCATCTCCTTGATCTGAAGCTTCAGCATCATATTTTGGTGGAGAGAAGCTTGGAGTCGTAGCATTCCTGGGAGCATGGCGCATTGTATCTGCTTGAGCTTGAGCGTGAGATACTCCGCTTCTTTACGGAGAGCCAAGACCTCGTCCTGCATGACACAACGTCGCGAATTAGCGTGAATTCCCGCTATTTCCTGGCATATCGAACGCGTACTGACCTTGCGCGAGTCGTACGTGTTCCTGCGCTTCTTCAGCGGCCGCGGAGCCACCAAATGAACGCTATCGTTGTCGCTTTCCGAGCTTGTGCGATGCGACTTCATCTTGCCAATGCCCATTTCCAGTCGACGATAATCTGACCATCACTCATAGATTAATTCCCGATTCTGGGTGGTGATTGGCTAGAATCGGTCGTCCAATTGCTCAACTCGCGCGTGAATGAGGACGAAAAGCCAGCTCCGCGCGCAATCGAGGCGCTGTTTATCGCTTCAGGAACACCATACGTTTGTATGCGACGTCGTCTCTGCCAGGGCATTTGCCATTTCATGACGATTCGAACGAGCAGACTGCTGTTTCTTGACCTCGAGTCTAAACTTTAGCAACCCCGGTCTTAATTTTATCTTGTCGAGAACCAGGTCTAAACTCGGGCGTCCCTGTCGGGGCCGCATAATCTCTTGGCGTAGGTCACCGGCGGCCGCAATATGCATCGGCAAACAAAATGGTTTGAGCCATCCAATGGGCCATCCATCTCCCATTCTTTTTTAGTCGATGAACTTTGTGCCTTCTCCGGAAGCTGTGGCAACTCATACCTACCAATATTCCTGGTTCTAGACGCCCTACAGCGTATCAAAAGCTCGTGCGTGTGCTCTCTGGGTTCAAGCCTGACCCCACCGCTACCCTCCGCTCTACATTTGATAATCTGCATAATCATCCGCGACGTCATAAGTGGAAGTTCAATTGCTCTCAACCTGTCATTTATTATATTTGGGGGTGTTCAGTTATTGCGGCCCAGCTAAATGCGTTCATTAAATACTGCATAAAACGATACCTTTGATATATGATGACACTATATCATAGAAATATGGGAACAGTGTGATGAGTTCCTAAAGTGCAAGCGATCGACTCCGTTGGATTGGAGCAGGAGCCTCCCACCGCCAATGCACCAACATCGCACTAGTCATTGTACATTAGCATGTTGTGGTGAAGGATAGGTTGCACGGTGTTTGGTCTTGGTCTGCACCCACTTGCGCGTCACCAGTTGACGCGGTATGACAACCCAGGTTGCGGTTGGTTACAAAGAGCGTGACATCGGCGTGACAAAATCGATGGCCTTCGCCAAGAGAATTTTAGCAACCCCGGTCTTTATTTTATTCTGTCGAGGACCAGGTCGAAATTTTAACTTTACGTGGTCTTTTTGAGCTGCACATATTCCCGAGCAAGTTGCGAGATGGCTTCGCACCAGTGCGAGAAGAGCTCAACGAGGTGATCTTCCTGGTCCACGGAGAGGCCACAGTGCGGGCGGTGGAGGCGTACGAACGACCAGCGCACGATGCTGACGACTGGCGGTTGTGATGGAGTCAGAGCTGGTGCGGAACACACCAGGACCACGGCGGAGAGGTCGTGACGGACGCGTTGAGATGGTTGATACGGGTACAACTCGTCGTTCTCGATGCTGTGCTGAACAAGGAGGCCGTACGGCGTCGATGGGTCCTGCACGAAGCAGTGGAACGCGGCAATGTTCTTCTCCACTTCGACCTGACTGTTTGTAGTCGCGAGGAATCGCCACTGCGAAGCTGTCGTGTGCGGATCTTCTGGTGCGTCACACAACGCCTTGATGCCGAGACGCTCCCATACACTGAATTCTTGGTGGTGAACGGCCATGAGGACTTTATTATACACGTCTTGGGTGTTTGCTTCCCCGCGCACTGGCGTCACATCACATTGAATGAAAATGTGATCACCGCGGTCGTCGTCGAAACTCTCTGTCTGTCGATGTGGTCGACGTAAGTTGACAGTATGCATGCGTTGTTGGATGAATCGCATGCCGTCATCAAGCACGTCAGGTTGTATAGCAAGAAGAACTCGCCGTCGTTCTGATGGCTCAAGTGGTAGATGGATATAAGTCTGCAGAGGGTTACGCGCTTGGTTGGCCTGGTGTCCACCGAGTGAGTTCATGCTGCTACAAGAGCTAAATTCAAAGTGCCAGGTACCCACCGTATGACTGAGCAAGATTGCTTGCGCGCCTGTGATGGCCAGATCCACTTTTTGTAGCGCTGCACGCAGTGTTTGGTTCTGTCTCGTTGGGGTTTTCGTTTCTCGTCGGACTTGCGCGTCGGTCTCTGTCGTCTGCAATTGCGTGGTCAAATCTCGAATTTCGGCTTGAAGAGTCTCAATCTCGTCCTATCAGCATCACAGCTGAGCCATCACTACCGACATTCGAGCACGCCAACGCATCGTACCTTGCGCGCGTAGTACGTTGGCTTGTAGTTGCGCTTCCGCTTCACCGCCGGCTGTCGCTCTTCTTCGCTCTCGGAGCTCGTACGATCCGAGCCAGTGGGTCGCGCATGCATCTGCGCAATAGCCAGCGCAGCGTCATATCTTCCATCTAACTCTCTGTTGCGCTCACAAGCTGCGCTCGAACCCAACGCCGCCCGCATCCTTCTGTGAGGAGCTCCGATGTCACATGAACGCGTCGTTTGTCTGATTCTTTTGTGGCAAAACCATTTTTGACCAATGAATGAGCTGCTTGATACACTTTATAGCCAATCAAATGCGCAATAAGCATGATTATGGTCGACGGGGTCTTCTTCTTGGTTCTGAGGACTTCAGCCAGTCAGAAACGGTGGGCTAGCTCCGTGGCGACGTGCAATCCTCTAGGATTCCCCATCTGGATGATGCTATCGGTTTCTTTTTTCCATCTTGGCCTGCAAACAATCGGGTTTCCTCATTTTTACGGTCGAGTGCCCTAGGTTTCCTAGGGTTTACCATACCTCTCGACTTGATCCCGGATGACTCGGAGGATTGCAGCACACCACTGAGCAAAGAGGTCCATGAGACGGTCGTTGAGCGCGGGTGGGATCCCACAGAGTGGCTGTTGAGAGCGCTTGTATGACCAGCGGACCATACTCACAGTTGGGTCGCCGTCGTGTCGTAAGCACTGAGTGAGTAAAATCCCATGAGTAAAGTCCATTCGGACTCTTGTGGAGGTCTGGTACGGATGCAACTCGTCGTGGTCAACGGAATCGAGCATGATGAGCCCATGTGGACCTTGAACACGCTCGGACTCCTCCTCAAAGCGTCGGAAAACGACCAAGTTCTTCTCGATTTCGATGCCTTCTGGTGTGGACGTGAGAAAACGACACTGAGAGATGTTTTCGTCGTTGACAGTAGTGTCATCGTCACAGACTGTTGTGATGTCCAGCTTCTCCCAAATACTGAATTCGTGGTATAGAAGCGCTGATACGGCATCGTCGTAGGCGTCTTTGACGCTCGTGATGCCTCGAAACGGCGTCACATCGCACTGGGTGTAGACATGATCGCCATTGGCCGTGTCAAACTCTTCGCCTTGTCGATGCGTGCGCCGCAAATCCAACGTATGAACGCGCTGGAGGAGGAACGCCAGCGTATCGTCGAGTTTCTTCTGTCGCAGAGCTTTGAGCGTCCGATGGCGTTGAGTTGGATCCGATGTCAAGTGGATGGGAGTATGCAATGGATTCCGCATCTCTTCGACCAAATGACTTGACATGACGGACTGAGCGCCACTGAGAACCAAGTCCGTGGCCTTGAGACCCTGCCGGAGTATCGCGTTCTGAAAAACGGGATCATGGACCGACACCGGAGTCGTAATACGCTTGGCCGTCTTGAGTTGGCCCACTTGACTGCTCAGGTCACTGATTTCTTCTTGAAGCGTTGTGATCTCGTTCTGAACATGAAACGATCAGTCCTCTGCCGTCTCGTCCTGTATCCATAGCACCCACCTTGCGGACATAATACGTTGGTTTGTAATGCTTCTTCTTCTGTCTCCGTCGCTTGATGGCCGAGTCCTCGCCACAGTCAGAACTTGTGCGACCAAAGTCGGCAGTGGTCTCAGTTCTCTGGCCTTCTTCGTCACTTTCAGAAGTCGTAGCAGCGTGACCCGGCAACTCGGAAGTCGCGAGTCGCTTCCGACAATCACTGGCTGCCTCCACAGACATTTGCGACGTCGCGAGAAACATTCTTCTTCGCACTGGCGCTTTCCAAGGCGTGCAGATCCCTTTGTCGCGCCTCCGATGAGCTGGACATGTGAGCTACTGTATTTTAGCCAATTGCATTGTGTAGTTTCTGAATATCCACCAATCATATCTTACTATTATACTAGACCAGACCATACTAGACTAGGAAAGGCATGGCTTGACCGATCTTGTCCCCATTGTCATCGCTCACGATGCGTTTTTCGTTCGTAGCAATGGATACATTCACTAGATACTGCTCGTCCTACAACGCTACCGCCATACCTTTCCGTCGGGCTTCGACGAACTCGCGAACAACCTTACGGATGACGTCGCACCACTGGGCAAACTGCTCGGCAATGCTCTCATTCGTCTCAGGCGAGAGACCACAGAGCGGTCGATACGCCCTCTTGTACGACCACCGAACCATACTTACAGTCTGATCGCCCTCGTGCTTCATGTTCTGACAGACGAGCACGACCTGTGTCAAGTCCATCCGGACGCGCGAGAGCGGCTGGTACGGATACATCTCATCGACATCAACTGGACTGAGCACGATGAGTCCATGAGCACCGTTGATGAGGCTGGATGTCTCTTCAAAGCGTCGGAAAGAGACCACATTCTTCTCCACTTCAACTCCCTCGGCGGTGGTGGAGAGGAACCGACAGGCCGAGAAGAGACCGTCTTCGACGTCATCAGCATCACACAACGTCGTGATGTTGAGTTTTTCCCAGACGCTGTACTCTTGGTGAAGAAACGCCGCCAGCACGTCATTGTAGACGTCCTTGGCGCTCGTGACCCCTCGGAACGGAGTCACGTCGCATTGGGTGAAGATGTAGTCGCCGTTTTCCGTGTTAAATGATTCGCATTGCCGATGTGACCGGCGCAGATCCAGCGAATGGACACGTTGGAGAAGAAACACCAGGGCGTCGTCAAGTTTTGGCTTGCGCAGAGCCGCCAGGGTCGCTTGACGCTCTGATATGTCGGTCGTCAGGTGGGTGTACGTGTGTAGCGGGTTCCGCATGTGCTCTGCCTGGGGAAATCAAACACGTTAGAATAAACCAAGTGGTCCATGAGGGTGCGACACAGGACGTACCAAGTGACTCGACATGACCGACTGCGCTCCGCCGAGTGCGAGATCAGAAGCTTTAAGACCCTGACGAAGCAGCACGTTCTGAACAACGGGGTCGCGGATGTATGCGCTGGCTTTGCTGTTCGCTTTCATTTCGTCGACTGTGTTCGTCAGCGTTTCGATCTGAGTCTGTAGCGTGGTGATTTCGTCCTGACCAGCCAACAGCATAAGGCATTGTGCACACACAGAGTGACTAGTTTTCCTTACCTTGCGAGCGTAATACGTCGGCTTGTACTTCTTCTTCTGTTGTCGCCGCTTGGCCAGCACGTCGTCCTCACTATCGGAACTCGTTCGGCCATATTCCGTACTCTCAGATCGCGAATGTTCCCCGTCCGTGTCAGGCGCACTAGCGACGTGATGTTCGTTCACAGAGGGCATGCTTCGCTTCCTCTTTGGCTGCGTAGACGTCTCAATTGCCGTCGTCATGGTCGTCACCGTCTGGTTTCGTCGTCCTCTTCTCAACTGACCCCTTGGCCAAGAGCACCAGATTCATGAGGCTAATAGCCAATTTCAGCCAATTAGACAACTATACAATTCAATATCAACCAATCACAGAGTCACATTCTGTTCGAGGCTAAGACTAGTTTGTAGAGTCCGGCGTGACTCGACGTACTCGAGCAAAACCTTGCGCAGGACTTCGCACCAGCGCGAAAACATGTCCACAAGGTCGTCTTCCTCTGACGGAGTGACCGGACATTCAGGTCGATGCAGTTTCACATACGACCACCGAAGCAGAGACACACCAGGTTGGGTCGAGCCTTCCACGGGTGGGCTAGGACAGACTAGCATCACGAGCGTCAGGTCGTGGCGCACGCGCTGCTTGGAATTGTACGGATACACGTCGTCAATGTCCACTGCGTCCTGCACGAGAAGCCCGTACGGCATCTTGAGGTCTTCTGAGCCGCTTGCCGCAAAGTCGAGGAACGTCGCGAGGTTCTTTTCGACTTCGACGCCAGTGCTCATGGTCGAGAGGAAGCGCACTTGCGAAACGACCGATTCCAAGAGGTTTTCCGTGTCGCTCCACGTGGAGATACCGAGATTCTCCCACACACTGAAGTCCTGATGCAAAAGGGCTCGCAGGACTTCGTCGTAGACGTGCTTGACACTCGACTCGCGAGAAAACGGCGTAACGTCGCACTGGATGACAATGTGATCACCATTGGCTGTATCAAATGTCTCGGTTCTCCGATGCGGACGACGTAGGTCTAACGCACGCGTGCGTTCTAGAATGAATCGAAGGGCGTCTTGCAGCTTCCGTCGTCGTAGACTGTGTAAAGTCTGGAGTCTCGTCGCAGGATCCGCCTTCAAATGGATAAATGTACTCAGCGGATTGTGCGCTTCTTCCGCCTATGGGACGAAAACCGTTAGCTTCCAACAACATCAACGAGTTATGGAGTGAAGACGTACCAGTTTACTGGAAATCGCGAGTTGGATATCATCCACCGCAGCGTCGGCCTCGCCAAGTCGCTCACGGAGAACCAAGTTCTTGTACAGCGGGTTCCCAAGGTGACGTCCGGCGCGCCGATCAATCTCGATCTGCTCCAGTTGCTTCGTGAGTGCCTTGTACTCTTCTTCCAACGCGGCGATCTCATCCTACAGCACAAGAAATGAGCCGTTTATCGCGGTCTAAGAGCAATTCCGACGCACCTTTCGGGCGTAATACGTCGGCTTGTACTTGTCCTTGGACGCCTTGACAACCGCCAGATGGTCCTCCTCACTGTCGGAGCTCGTTCGCTCCGTCTCCGCCAGCGCAGAAGCCGCGCGCTTGCGCATTTTGCCGCCGACGTCGCCGTTCATTCGTGCTGTCTCCAGTTCGATGGGCACTCACACTGTGCAGACTTAAGACCAACACTCTCTGGTCTAACCGTGTCAGAATGATGCTCACGGCTTATGGTAACACGTAACATTATATTAGTACTCGACCTCCATGTACTGAGACCCTTGCCTTGGGTCGTCCTCTCACCCGTGCAGACGTAGATGCTCGCGGATGACGCGTGCCATGACCTCTCGGAAGTTGGTGATGTAGCTCTGAGCAGCCGCTTCGACTTCGCTCTCGACGCCCGCGACAGCGCGATGGATGAAGCCACAGCACGACCGCGTCATCGTCACGTTCACCCGGCCAGGACCACAGGCGTTCTTACTGCCGCTGGGCGTCTCCGTGAGCATCGTTACGGCCATCAGACGCAAGCGATGGCGGTTTTCCTTGTACGGATACAGGTCGTCGCGTTTGATCGACTCGTTGATGAACAGCGCGTGCGGCGTGTCGAGCAGGTCGGACCGCTCGTGGTACTTGAAGAACGTGGCCGAGTTGGACTCGACCTCCTGTCCACTCGGCAGCGTCGCCATGAGACGCGTCTGGAACACGGGGTCTTTCGAGCCGTCATCGTCGTCGCTCTCGCGAATGGTGATCACGCCGAGGTTCTCCGAGAGACTGAGCTCTTGGTACTGGAAAAAGTTCCGGATCGCCTCGAACACTTGCTGCACGCCGCGCACGTTCGGGAAGATGGTCACGTCGAACTGCGAGAACGCGTAGTCACCGGTCGGCGTGAAGGACGTCTCGGCGGCGCAGTGCGGACGTCGGAGGTCCATCGGACCCGTGCGTTCGATGATGTACTCGGTGGCCTCGCGCACCTTCTGGTCGCGCATGGCGAACAGCGTTTGACGACGCTGATCCGCGTCCGCCGTCAAGTGAATGTACGTTTCCAGCGGAAACGCCGCCCCAGAAGCCTGTCATGCAAGAAAGAGTCACTCAGATTCCCATTCTTGAGTCGTCACAGCTCAAAGAGGAACGTACATGGTACGCCGAGAGCATCGCCTGCATGTTGGCCATCGCACGCGTGTTCTGCATCACCTGAGCATGTAAAAACGTCTTGACCGCCAATGACTGGGCCATTTCCTCTTTTTCCTGTCGCTTCTTGGCTTCGATCGCTTCCAAACGCTGTCGTAGCTCCTCGACTTCGGCCTGGAGCGTCGCCGACTCCTCTTTGCGCACATAGTACGTGGGCTTGCGCTTCTTGCGACCGGCTGTGTCGTTCTGAGAGGAAGTAGAGGGCTCTGGCGACCAGCTCAGACTGCTGCTGCTGTCGCTCGTGGGCTCGTTGCTCGTCGATTCGTCCCAGAACCTCATGGTCGATGGGTGTGTTCCAGACTGACTCACGAGCTGCCATCATTCCATCGCTTGTCCATTTTCAACCAACCATCTCTTGGGATATCGGATCATCGACCAATCAGGTGACTCAGTGGACGTAGACTCATCAAACCCGTGTCGGAATTGACGCTGGTGGGGATATGACGACCCGCATGCATCGTATGCGCTCAAAGGACACGTTACGACACGGTAAACCGCCTCTGAGGGGCTCTGTGGTGGATATCTCCTCGTATCTGACTCCTTTGCGCTGTTTCCATGTCTGGTAGAGTCGGAAAATGCGTCCTCCGTGAACGACCAAGTGTCCAACGCCAGTCAACTGAGTGTGCTCTCGACGTCCAAGGCGCCGCGTGCACCGGAAAAAGATGATCGTCTCACGAAGAAGAAGCGTATTCGACCGCCTCGCAAGGCGACGTATACGATCCGAAAGGTCTCGTTCGTCTTGGTCTCTGATATGAAGGACGGTCTCTCATAATAATCATGTGGTAATGCGTAGGAAGAGAAGCAGGAGCTCCAGGAGGAGCTGCGTGTCTTGACTGCGCGGATGGAGCTCATCAAGAAGCGTCTGGGCGTGCCTCTGGATGCGGACCATGACACGTTGGAACAGGCACAAGTGACTCAGGCAGTCATGGAAACCGCGGTTCGCAAGCAGCGATTCGCACTGAGTAGTCTCCAGTCGCTGCTTTCCAGTCATCTGGTGCGTTGTTCTCGCAGGTTTGCGCTCGTTATGCTGGTTCTAATGGGACATGAGTGCCGACTGATAGAATTCTGGGGCGCCCAACCCGTTAAAGCTCCCCATTCGCCTGACCAAAGACATGAAAGCTCGTCGAGAGACGCTGACAGCGCTGCATCGCAAGCAACTGGACCTCAGTCACGAGTTTGTGTCCAAGCGACTCGAGCACATCGATATCACCAAGCCTTACAACGTGGAAGAGCGGTATTTCTCGGATTCCGGCGATTTCCACTTTGCACGTTTCGAGATTTTGCATTTCGAAAACGTCGAGAGTGTCAAGCAAGTGTTTGACGCGCTTGTACTTTCGAAATTCAACTTGGAAATCACCATCTCGGCCAACTTGGGCCACTTTACCGTGCGTGAAGACGTGGACGACGTGGATACGCGGATTTTCAACTATCGTCTCGTGTCGTCCTTCCATACTGGGATCATCCAAGAGATGAATGTGGTCAATTTCGCCGCGTACTACGACAGCTTCGTCGACTGTGGAGACCAGCCATACGGACTCGTGATTGCTAGCTCTGTGGACGAAGACGAGCTGCATCCATACTGCCCGGACGAGCGTGTTCGGAAGGATGTGACCGCAGCGTTGGCGTTGACTTCGTTCCGTCGACCCCGACAGAGCAGGTCGTCTCCGTCGTCTCCTTGCTCGTCAGTGTCCTCAAGCGAAGACAGCGATGGCGAGCTAGTGGTGGTAATGAAGCGCTGTTCGTTTCTGAAGATTCATCGTCCGCAATTCGAGATTTCTGATCGAACGTGGGAAGAACTGCAGCTAAACTCAGCTAAATGGGCCAATCTCATTACGAAATCCGTCCGAGACCAGCTCTTGGTTCAACAAACACGCTCATGAAACGTAGAGGAAAAGAAGGAAGCAAGCGGTTTACACAGAATTTTGATCATTGTATTCAATTGAAACGTACACAAAAGCTAAGCTCCTTGGCCGCCTGGACCATAGAGCTGCTCGCGGATTACCTCCATCATGACGCCACCAAAGCGCCCGACGAATCCCTTTGCGACGCCCTCGACGTCCACGTCGTCTGGAAGCGACTTAGGTGGATGGAAACCACCGTAGACGGAGCGCACAATGGTCACGTCCGTCGTTCCTGGTTGAGACGGCTCGCCTGGGGTCTCTCGAATGAACAGAACAGATGCGACGCGCAGACGACCGCGTTGTTCCACTTGATACGGGAAGAGGTCGTCCTTGTGCACTGATTCCATCACGAACACGCCGTGCGGGGAATCAAGCAAGTCCGACTGGTCGTAGTATCGGAAAAACGTGGCGACATTCGACTCGATCTGCAACCCCGTCGGGTGCGTTGTGAGTAAACGGCACTGGAGCACCGGCTCATCCTCGCAGTAGTCGTTCTCTCGGATGGTAATCACGCCCAGCATCTCCGAGACACTGATCTCCTGGTAGCGAAAGTAGTGACGCGCGGCTTCGTACACTTTGTTGACGCTCTCGACGCCGCGAAAGACCGTCACGTCCACGTGCGAGTAGATAAAGTTCCCATCGTCCGTCGTCGACTGCTCGCTCTTGGCGTGTGCACACCGTAAATCCAGAGGACCCGTTCGGTCGAGGATGTACTCCAAGCCGTCACGCAGTTTCGGATCTCGGAGCGCAAGCAAAGCCAGTCGACGCTCTTCGAGGTCCTGGGGCATGTGAATGAACGTCTCGAGCGGAAATGGCGCACCCGAGGCCTATAAAGACACAGTTAGCGCTCAGAATCCATTGACTGGTGCGTCTAGTCCATCGTACCTGATACGCAGAGAGCATGGCGTGCACACCCGCCATGGCGCGCGTGTTCTCGCTCACTTCCATCTGCAGCTGGGCATTCTTGGCAAACACTTGAATGAACGCTTCCTCCCGTTTACGCTCACCCAGTTCCTCCAGCTGTCGACGCAGCGTCTCCACTTCCGTCTTGAGCGTCTCTGTCTCGTCCTATATTGCCAGCGTCAGTCTCTCATTATCATCGACCCATGACAAAGCTCGACGCACTTTGCGCACGTAGTACGTCGGTTTGCGCTTCTTCCTGGACTTGGCAGGCGCACGGGCAGCTGTCGCCGTCACAGGGGGCGACGAGGATGTCGGAGACGGCACGCTGCTCGTCTCGGCATCGCTCGTCGTCTCGTCCGGCGTTGCGTTCAGCACCTCGTTCACCATTTTCACACTGACCTCTTGAGGTGAGACCAAGCGTAATCGCATCGGCATTTCAGCCAATCGGTAGCGGAGACTTTGGATTATTGACCAATCACAGACCATATCGACGACCCAGATGCACGTCCTAGCTTTCCCGACTTGCAACCCAGCGCTCTGACGGTGTTTTGAGTTCGTTTGCTGTGGTCTTAAGCCGTCTGCAGCCTTTCTCGCAGTGCTGTGAACATCATTCCCGCGAATCGCGACGCAAACTCGTGTGCTGGAACGTCCATTTCCATCGTCCCGACCAACTCGTTGGGCAGGTGGAAGCAGCTGAAGTTGGCGCTGGTCAGCGTCACGTCCGTCTTGCCTGGCGTCGAGGGCTCGCCTGGGGTCCTGGAGATCATCAACGCACCGGTGGATCGAAGGTGGACGCGTCGATCTCGTTGGTCCGGGAACATGTCGTCTTTGGTGATGGTGGTGGAGACGATGAGGCCGTAGGGCGCATCAACGCGGTCCGAGTCCTCGACAAAGCTAAAGTACATGGCGCCATTGGTCTCGACGGCCAGGTCGTTGGGTAGTGAGGTGATCATACGGCACTGTAACACTGGATGCTGCTCTGGATTGTCCGGATCGCGGATAGCAATCCAACTCACGACGTCCGAGAAATGGTGCTCTTGGTAGTGGAGGAACTCGATGATTGCGTCGTACACGCTGCGGACAGTGTCGACGCCGGGGAACACCACCACGTCGAACTGGGAGAACGTAAAGTCGCCGTTGGGTGTGTACGACGACTCGGATTTGCAGTGTGGACGTCGTAGATCGAGCAACTGCGTGCGTGCGATGATGTAGTCGAGTCCTTCCTGTAGCTTGGCGTCTCGGAGAGAAAGAAGAGTTTGTTGTCGCTGCTCCACGTCGTTGGTCAAGTG
Source organism: Pythium oligandrum (assembly GCA_020085045.1). Classification (NCBI taxonomy): domain Eukaryota; phylum Oomycota; class Peronosporomycetes; order Pythiales; family Pythiaceae; genus Pythium; species Pythium oligandrum. The sequence continues at coordinate 146,066 of JAHRIK010000024.1, read as the reverse complement.
GATGAACGACTCGAGAGGGAACGCCGCACCAGACGCCTACACCAACGAGTGACGCATAAGCTCCACTTGACAGTGGCAGAGAGGTGATGATACATACCTGGTACGCGGAGAGCGTGCCTTGCATGTCTGCCATGCGGTTCGTGTTCACGCCGACGTCGAATTGCAACTGCAGGTTCGTCCCGACCGAGTCTACGAACGCATCGTCTTCTGCTTCTTGCTGCTGTTTGACGAGCGCATCCAGACGTGCTTGTAGGATCTTCATCTCTTCGCGCAGCGTGTCCACTTCGTCCTGAGGCATGAACAAACGCGTCAACCATCACAATCACCACGCAACTGTCCGCGTCGTGCTCACCTTGCGCACATAATACGTCGGTTTGCGCTTCTTCCGCGAGGTCGTAGCGCTCACGAGCGGCTTCTTCTCGATCTCGTGCATTGTCGAGCTCTTCCTTGTGTCTTTGCGCTGTGCTTTGCCACGTGATGTCGAGTCGACGACCACCATGGTCATCCTCGACAAACTCAATTGCGACCGTCGAGCACAGAATTCCACGCATTTTAATCAATCATGAGTGTGCATTTGATGTTTTCAGCCAATCAATGACACGTAGCTCTTGGCTTCAAGGCTTAGCTTGATGCCCGAGTCGTTCTCGCAGGACTTCGAGCATCACGCAGCCATATCGCGTGAGGAACTCTTGTGTGGTCTCGTCAACACTTGCAGAATTCATCATACCACGTGGATAGTGTAGGCAACTGAACGTCGCGCGAGTCACCGTGACGTCGACAGTCCCAGGACGACTTGGCGTACCTGGCGTCTCGGTTATCAGTACGATCGAGGTCGATCGCAGACGACTTCGGACATCCGGTTGGTACGGGTACAAGTCGTCTTGTGCGATCGATTCCGAGACGAACATGCCGTATGGCGAGTCCAGAAAGTCGAAAAAGCCGAAGAAGATCGCACCGTTGGACTCGACTTCGAGTCCGTTGGCAAGCGTCGTGAGCAATCGACACTGCAGTACGGGCTCCTTCTCGCAGTGCTCGCTCTCTCGAACAGAAATCACACCTGGCGCTTCTGAGAGCGTGCATCAGGTCTACACGTCGCTCATACAGTTCAAGCCCAAGTGAGGTCATGTTTCAAGGCTCAAAGTAAGCACGATTCCATCCGAGAAAATGACGTTAGTTGATTTTGATGGCCTAATAACCTTCGCACCTACTTTTCTCACCCATTCTCATTGTTATCAGATCAGGTCAGCGTTGCATTCAGTTCTTCTAACGTCGGAACATGAAGACACAAATACCGTGGACGTAGTGGAATCGAAGTATAGTATACTTACATGGAATATCCCATCCCACATAGCTGACTGGACAGCTACACCGGTGCGTCCGAACGAGAGAAACACCCGAGTTTCTCACGCAGCACTTGCAACATGACGCTGTCGTATCGTGAGAGAAACGCATGAGCTGCGTTTTCCATATCTTCACCGCGCGGGATATGACACGGAAAGTGGAGCCTGGTAAAGGTCGCTCGAACCAACGTCACGTCCACGGACTTGGGCCGACGTGGTGCTCCAGGCGTCTCCGTCACCAACATAATCGAGGTCAATCGTAGACAGCCACGAATCTCTGGCTGAAATGGATACAAATCGTCTTGAGCGATCGATTCCGCAACAAAGACACCGTAGGGCGCGTCGAGGACGGCCTTGCCGTCATCAAACCCAAAGAAGATAGCGCCGTTGGACTCGACATCAAGTCCATTTGGTAGTGTAGTGAGTAGTCGACACTGTAACACAGGAGCTTCGTCGCAACTATCACTCTCGCGGATGGAAATCACACCAAGTGCTTCGGAAATACTGATCTCTTGGTGCTGAAAGAACTCCATGAGCGAGGTGTACACCTGGTGTACGCTCTCGACGCCAGGAAACACCGTCACGTCAAACTGGGAGAATGCTAGATTCCCTTTCGGAGTGTACGCCGACTCGAGCTTGCGGTGCCCTCGACGGAGATCGAGAGAACGCGTGCGTTCGATCATGTACTCGAGTCCACCGCGCAGTTTCTCGTCTCGCAGTGACAATACCGTTCGTTGTCGCGACGCCATGTCTTTCTTCAAGTGAATAAACGTCTCGAGAGGGAACGGCGCGTCCGAAGCCTACGAATGCGTTGTGAACACAGGAAGAGAACACAATGAACGACCGACTTGGTACCTGGTGTGCCGATAAGTGGCCTTGTACACCTGCTATGGCGTTGTTGTTCATGCCGACATTGAATTGAAGCTGGACATTGACGGAGATCGCTTCTACAAATGCCTTGCTCGGCTCGGTCTCTGGGTTTGCATCGAGAGTCTTCATTTGTTGCTGCAACGCTTCCAATTCAGCTTGCAATGCGCTCGCTTCTTCCTACGCACACTGTGAGCAAGCGCGTTCCAGATACACATGGACGTTCAAACGAACCTTTCGTGCGTAGTACGTGGACTTGCGCTTCTTCTTCGCTGTCGCTGTGGCCTCTGCGCGCGACGGCGAAGAGGACTCGATGCTCGTCGTGTCATCCGTCATGGCGTGCTGTGTGCGACTCGCCAGTGCAGTGCGAAGAGCTACGTTACGTTTTGACCAATCAAATCACGATAAATCCTATATTTGACCAATCAGAGTTTGCCAATCAAGTTAGTCGAGACAATTACCTTGGAAGGCATGGAGACGCCTAGCGACCACACTAGCAGCTCCAGTGCCTCGCCATTGAATGGAGTTGATGCTCTAAAGGGCATTGATGCAACGAAGAAGCGCAGGACGACGCATCGTGCGCGCCGAGAGGAGTCGGCCGTCCTCCGAGATGAGATCAACAAGCTCCAGTGTCGTCTGCGCGAACTGAAGACGAACAAAGAGGCTGACGACGCCGCCATGGCTCGACAAGTGGCCGAGAGGTCCTTTTTGTCGAGTCGGATGATGCAAAATGCCTTCGACATGGCCGAGATGCGAGCGATGCTATCAGAATACGAGGTATGTGACTCCCAAGATCGTAGGACGTTGTGGAGACGCTGATACCCCCACGTCGACAGGTCTCGAAGGCTGTGTTGCCACTGGAGACGTACATCCACTTGACGAGTGATGTGGATCAGCGACATCAAGCGCTTCTCGCCTTACGAGACCACAAGGCGCGGGCAGCCACGCAGTATATCATCAAACGCACGGGGTCACTGGATCTCCGATGTCCTCACTCCGCGTCCGAGAGGTCATTCACGAAAGAAGGCGATTTTGTGTTCTCGCAGTTCGATGTCAGCGTTGTGCCCAATGTCCAGAGCGTCAAGCAGGTCTGGGAGGCGGTCCGGAACTTCCACAAGTATCAGGAAATCAGTATGACGGCGGCCGTTGGCATGACTACCGTGCGTGAGGACGACGGTGACGACGATGCGAGCGATTTCTCTGCTTTCCAGACGCGGCTCATGGCAGCGCTGCCTGATGGACAAGAAATCGAGTCAAACACGGCGACGTTCTTCCAGTATCTCGACCATTCCGACCTCCTCGACACTCCGCATGGGCTCTTTATCAAGGAATCTATTGATCAAGACGACTTGTACCCGTATCAAGAGTCGCGTCTTCGCGCACACGTGATTGCCGTGACCATGATCACCGAGTCGCCACAAGGGCTGCCCTGCGATCCAGATCGAATCAACGTGACGATGACGCGCTCACGTCGTATTGTTGTCCATCGCGCGCAAAGTGGAGTCAACAGCACAGTCGGAGCTGCGGTTCAAGAGTACGTGAGTCGCATTCGTGATGTCATGACGCAAGTCATTCGCGATCACCTGCTTTATCAAGAATGAGAACCGTCAGAGTGCCGTGGGTAGCGTGACTATCCTCTTATTAGACTTATTAACCATATCATATGCAGAGCAACAATGACTGCTACTCAATACATCAAGGCTGACCGCAACCGAGTCGTTCTCGCAGCACTTGGATCATGACGCCACCGACATGAGCGGCGAACGCTTGGGCGGGGCCTTCCACATCAATATTTCCGACCAGATCGTTTGGTAAGTGGAAGCAACCGAACGTTGCGCGTGTCATCGTGACGCTGATTGATCCTGACGGAGAAGACTCAACGCCTGGGGTCTGAGTCAGTAGGACGATGGCTGTCAGGCGCAAGCGAGCGCGAATGTCTGTTTGGTACGGAAACATGTCGTCTCGGTCGATGGTTTCCTGGATGAAGATGCCATAGGGCGAGTCGAGCACGTCGGAATGGCCAAAGTAGCTGAAGAACATGGCGCCGTTGTTCTCGACGTCGAGGCCATTGGAAAGGGTGGTGACCATCCGGCACTGCAACACGGGCTCGTCTTCGCAGTTGTCGCTCTCACGGATCGAAATCAGTCCCAGGATCTCGGAGATGCTGATCTCCTGGTAGCGAAAGAAGTCTCGGAGGACGTCATACGTGTGTCGTACGCTTTGGACGCCTGGGAACACCGTGGCGTCGAACTGATGGAACGTATAGAACCCCTCGGGTGTGTACGACCCCTCTTTCTTGCACTGCGTCTTGCTGAGATCCAGCGGACGTGTGCGCTCAATCATGTACTCGAGGCCATCACGAAGCTTTTGGTCTCGAAGCGATAGTAACGTGCGTCGACGCTGCTCAAGATTCGTGGTCAAGTGGATGAACGATTCCAACGGGAACGGCGCGCCAGAAGCCTGTGGGCACACGCATTGTTACTGATGTATCACAGCTTGAAGAGAGCGCTGTGTGTACAGAGAACGGCGACACTGAGATCGTTCAGTTGCTGCTCGAAAGAGGCGCTGACGTTGATCTGGAGGACGCGGTGGGTTTTGGTTCCCTGTGTCTGCTAATGAGGTGGAATTCTCACTTCTGCTCTTGAACATTAGTCACTGCAAACGCCGTTACACGTCGCATTGCGTAACGCTCACTTGGAAGTTGCGAGGATGCTGATTGAGAGCGGCGCCGACGTGTGCGCGTTGGACGAGGTGCGTCGATTCAACCACTTGGTAGGACGGTTATCTGTTTGACCTCTGTGACTTTGCCGTTCTCGATCGTCACAGACGCACCAGTCACCGTTACACTTGGCTGTGAGCCATGACTGGGTGGAGATTGTGAGGTTGATTCTCGACAAAGATTCGTCAGGCATTGACGCGCGCGACGAGGTACAGCTCGTTTGTTCTCTCTTTGGATTGACTGATTTCGCAGCTTACTGAGATTATTTCGTAGGAGGATCGGACACCACTAAAACTTTCTTTTCAAAAGGGCACACGAAACTGCGCGCGCGAGCTCTTAACTCGTGGCGCCACCACGGTTTGTTATGGATATTTACATTAGCGCGAGCGTGTCTGCGTCTAACAATTGGTATCTGCTGGATCAGTTGGAAAAATCACCTTTGTCTGTAGCGGCTGGACTCGACAATGGCGTGGCATTTGCGAAGTTGGTGCTTCGCACGCAAGACGTGGACGTGAACAAGCCCGACCAGGTTTGCGCTCACCTTTGACCTTCGGGTTATGTATGCTCTTGCTGACGTCTGGATTTATTCTAGACAGGCCAGACTCCTTTACACTTTGTAAACTCCGTCCTCTTCATGAAGCTACTCTTTCAGAATGGAGCGGATCCCAACTGGCGCGATGGGGTCAGTGTCAATGATGTTCCTTGAATTCTTGCGCTGTCGTCAACCCTCACCGTGTTGCGACTGTTAAGGACGGCTTAACGCTTCTTCAGAAAACTGTGCGTTCGGAGTGGGGTTCACATGAAGATGACGTATGGATAAAGTCCCCGGACTACAAGGAACTGGGTATTGTGGGCGAGTTGCTCATGCAACCTGGGATCGATGTGAACGCCACAACGAAGGTGAGACATGTCACTTCCTGTCTGAACTCGCTCATCATTACCCTAGTTCTGAACCATAGAGAGGGTGGACCGCGTTGCACTACGCAGCTAAAAGCCTGTGGGTCGCTGGCCTGAATGTTCTTCTCATGAAGGGAGCTGACGTGACTGCCACTGATCAGGTGTCTTTTTTTATTGGTTGGTGCCCTTGGTGACGAGACCATACTGACGCGCGATATGAACCGTCCTAGATCGGCCAGACACCAGTCGCAATTGCAACCAGCTTCCGTTCTACTGTGCCCTACCAGGATGACGAGCCGAGGGCGTTTGAATGCGTAGAGTTTCTGGTTCGCAGGGGATCCAACGTGAACGCCACCGACAATGTATGTACGGACCATCAATTAAAATGATTTGGGTCTGATCATTGTTATCTCTACTTATGCAGGACGGTTTCACACCACTATTACGTGCAGCGGAGAGCGGGCATTACCGGGACGATGCAGTGGACACTCTTCGCGTTCTTCTCGAACACGGCGCGGACGTGGATGCTGAGACAAAGGTTTGGCAGGGTCTTCGATAGGGAAGAGAAATGGTCAACGCACTAATTAATAACTGTTCATGGATAGGCTTCTGGAAAAACAGCTCTCCACTGTGCTGTATCTTTGGGCATAGACGCAGTCAGACTCTTGGTCGCTTACAACGCTGACGTGAACAAGTGGGATAAGGTCAGAGTCCTGGGTGCTATCAGCTGCAAGCTTTAGGTTCTGACGCGTTGTACTCGATACAGGATGGAGAAACTGCGCTGCATCGGGCAACCGAGCTCCTAAATCGCAACACAGCCTACGATATCTGTGCCACACTCATCAAGACGGGCAAGGCGAACGTAAACCTCGCTACAAAGGTATGTCTCGTGGTAATAACCCTGTTGGTTCGCCTCTCAACGACTATTTCTCGGCAACTATTCAGAGCAACAAGACTGCGCTACATAATGCGATCGAAAGAGGCAATTGCGAAATTGTAGAGCTATTGCTACAGCACGGCGCCGAGTTGACGGCAATTTCGACGGGAGGCCAGTCTTCTTCTCACTTCGGTGTTGGCCCTTGCACTGTCGGTTGCTGAAAGTTCAAATGAACGCTTTGTGGCAATCGCTCGCAGCTTGTGTGCTCACGGTGCGGAATGGGACGAGTCCTGTGATGACGCAGTCAGTCGAAACGATGACGGCAATTGGTGTGCAGGCATGCAAGCCTCTGTGAAGCATTGGGCCAAGCAGTTCGGCCGTGGCGACTCACTGACGGACATACCTATCCAAACAATCCGACGTGGTGCAAAACAAGTCGAGTCTTACCTCGAACGTGTTGCCAGAAGCCCGTCGAAAGCGCTTCTACGACGGTGTAAGGTATGTGTCGTTGGACCGACACAGTGGGGGAAGACAACTCTCGTGAAGGCTCTGACGACCGGGGCAGCCGCGTCCGTGGATCCTGGTGAGGACGGCCGTACCGTTGGCATTGATCTCGAGATGCTTAGTTTTACCGATCCAAGTTCTGGCGTACCCTATGAAGTCACGTTGTGGGACTTCGCCGGTCAAAGCGAGTATCAGGTTGCGCACTCGCTCTTCTTCTCTCCACGGTCGTTGTATCTGTTGTGCGTCGACCTCAAGAGGTACCAAGATGTCTTGAAGACCTTGGCCAACGACAAACATGCCATGGAAAAGTTCATGCGAGACAACATCTTCAGGTGGGTGCGAGCCATCACGGCGCGTCACAAGGACGCGACTTTCGTAGCAGTCGGCACGAAGCATGATCAGGTCAAACGCAAACCAGGAGTGGAGAAGATATGGAAGGACCTGGAGGATCGATGGGATAAGTGGACTCAGAAGTTTGACGTCCCGGCTGACCTCCTGAAAGAGAAGATTGTCGTGAACAACTATGATTCAAAGTCCGTCTCAGGTGCGGTTGAAGTGATCAAGAAGATAATCAGCGAACCGGGACGCAGCACCGACTTGCCCGCCGATGACGCCCGCGTGCTCAAGTGGGTTCGCTCCAAACGTAACGAAATGGTCATTCTTAGCATTGCTGACCGAGTCAGCCTTGCGATGTGGGGTCCAGAGCGATTTCAAAATGAGCTGCAGAAGAACATTCCAAACTTGGAAAAGACGGAAGACATATTGGAGCTTCTTCACGATCTCGGAGATGTCTATTGGAACCAGCACACGATCATTATCGATCCATCGCTGCTACTGGAGTTTGTAAAGGAGATGATCACGCACAACTGTGACAAGGACGCGGATGAAGAGACCAAGAAAGATCTCGAAGAAGGCCGCATCTGCCACAAAACGCTGTCTGAGTTTCCACATTGGAAGTGTCTCGACGATGAGCTCATGTTTGATCTCAAGGGTTTACTCCAGCAGCTGCGGCTGGCATACCCCTACCCGCCCACTCTCATGAAGTGGGACAGTGACATGATTGTTCCGGCCTACTGGAAGCGACTGGACCGAAAATCTTCGAAAGGGCTTTTGCGTGATCGCTCGGTTATGATACGACGTGGTGTTGAAGCCGCCTTTGAATATTGGTTGGTGTATAAAGTGCCACCAGAACTGTCAGATGCCGTGTTCGAGCAGTTCGCAGTGCAACACCAGTCGTATGACAAACGGCAGATCTGCCCGAACGTGATTGAGGACAGTCGCAATGGATGTGTGGCAACGGCCACCTTGGAGCACGTTGATCTCAATACGATGGACGAAGGCCAGGCACACAGTCAAGAATATACGAAGACGAGTCGCGAGGGTCGTCGCGAGGAGCCCAAGATTTTGGACACGATTAACCTTCAAGTGGCAGGGTCAAAGGATGCTGGCGAGTACTTGCTCTCCATCTTTGACGCCATGGAAAAAGTTCTGAGAGACTTTAAAGGAGTCGGTGTGTCGCGTTTTGTGAGGGACCCGACCCGTGATGAGGATCACAGATGGGATGACCTTCACAAGGATATGGAGAGCTGTGGCTGGCGTGGCGAGGAATTCTTTTCGTCGAGACCATGGGTGCCGTTGAACTTCAAAGCGTTTTTTTTTGAACCGCACGAACGAGCTGCCCTGCGATTGGAAGAGAGCCTGGCTGGGTTGGATGTCAAGATGAACGTGGTACTCGACAACCACAAAGTACTGAAAAACCTCTTGTGTGCGACGGACTCCCAGCGACGCTACCCTAAACGGTGGAAGTTGATGTACGATAAAACACATCGGAAGGCGGAGCTGAGCATGCTTTGCGACTTGAAAGAGAAGTGCCACGAAGATCCACCCAAGCCCATCACGATCAGCGTGCCTTCCGACTTTCTGTCAAAAAACAGCACCTTATTGCAGGTAGGATACCTTCGTTGGGAAAGATGGACTAGTTTGCTCACCAAATTGAACTTTGATACGATAGGGCTGTGCGTGGCTGATGAAGACTCTCGTTCAGGATGCCGTGCCGCTCGGATTCAACAAATTCGTTGACGAGCTGGCCTCAGGTCCGTCACTGTGACGATGAATTATCTGGTCAAATGTACTTATCAGAACTTGTGTATGTCACAGACTTCCAGGCCAAAATTGACCTCTCTGTAAAGATTCACGAGATGGTTAGCCTGCTGGATTTGTCGCAGGGTGGGGCAACTTTGGTGGGCGAAAAGGTGTCTGAACCTATCGCAGCGTGGTTTCTCCACGAGCTTCTCACGCTCCACGATCCGTTCTTTAAAGTTGAGAAGCTCCCCTTCTTATCCGGCTTAAGTCCAACCACGAACGAAGAAGGCATATGGATTTGGACTCATCAGTCCGAAGCAAGTCAGATGGTATGTGTGCAAACGGTGTTGGGGCCCCAAAATGCTAGTTCCAGTGACGTATCTGGGGACCCCTCCGCCTCTACTTCACCCGATCAAAGCGAAGACAGTGATGAGTCTGTGCAGCAACCAGATGAAGAACACGACCCTAGCAGCGACACGTCTTCAGTGTCGCGTAAGGGGATGAAGAAGCCGTTCGGCGCACAACTGCGAATTCTCGGCATCTCTGGGCTCAGCCAAAAGGACGAACGCAATGTATACTGCAACTGGGTGCTCCAAGATCCGTCTGGGTCCAAGCAGGTCTTTTGCTCGGCAACAACGCCACGGCACTCGGACGAGCTACGCGGGCCATCGTGGGAAAGCATATTCTTTGCAGTGCGCAATATCGCATCGCTGAGAAAACTGGCAGAGTGCAATCTTCGTGTGGAAGTCAAGCGACCGCACAGGATTGGAGGTGGGGAGAAAACCCTCTTTAGTGGGTCTACATTCCTCGCGACACATGTCACGAATCTCCAGGATGACGCGAATCCACGCACCGTCGTTGTTGTTGTCGAGCTAGGCAAGAAGAAGGAAGTTTCCGTGGAGTGCGAGTTCGCCTTAGTGTAGGTATGTTGTCATCTGTCCATGATTGCAGGTCCTGCGGTGCGGCACGGTCGTCTGAATGCGGACAAGATTATGTTGGGCGTGCGGCGATTCATACGGCACTGCCCAGGCTGTTTAGAGAGTGAATTCCCCGGTTTCGAGCTCTCTGCATTCGGTATCGGGAAGTGGGGTCCTGAGTGGCAAGCCTCCAAATACATGTTAACTGTCCGTGAACTTGTTTTAGGTATTTTGGCACCATCTTGATCCGCGAAAGCGACAAAGTGCGAGGATGAATCCGTCCTTGTCGCACCGAGACGTCAAGTTCAACTTTTCCGACTTCTCCAACCCGCCAGCACTCGCGTTCATCGGTCAGAACAAATCCTAATATGCGCGCGTCCGCAAAGTAGACATTGAAGACCCGGTTTAGCGCATAGTAAGTAGGTCACGTATTCACCGTAGCGCTGTCGCCAGTGAGCACATGACGTCGCAAATTGTGATTACTACAGTACTATGTATGGATCCTATCGAAAGCAATCTTTTTTGTGGAGCCCAGTTCATCGTCCTGCTGTCTTTACGACCGAGTCACTTACGCAGTTCTTGGACATTAGGCTACTGGATGGACTTGAGTAGGGCTCGGATGGGACTGTCTCTGAGACGACTATGAGTCTAAGTGCATAATTGGAGTGATGATCGACAGAAGTTGAAGTCGCGAGGGCACCATCACGGGTGCCCCCCCCCCCCCCCTCCCCGTATCAACACCAACGATGATTACTTCACTACCAGTAATCACCTCCTAAATAGAGTTACCTATCTTTACAGATTCTAGTTATTAGATTTGACGTTTCTTAGAAACTCTAATAGATAATATTCTATCATTTAGTCTACTGGATGCGAAGTTGACGTGTGTCACTGAAAAATGGACAAGTTCCGAGTCCAGTGAGCCCGTGGAACCGAGTATGACACGGTCTCGGAAGCGAGAAAGCGCGAAGACGGACAAGAGAACGAATGCCATCAAGCGGAAGAAGAAGCCGACGTATCTCGTTCGGAAGGTGAGCACGCTTCCATGTTGAAAGAGAAGACAGAGAACTGATATGGCATGTGCTGGACAAATCAGGAAGAGGTCGACCTCTTGCGCGAAGAAGCTAGGACACTACAAGAGATTGTCACGAGACTCCGCATAGAGCGAGGCTTGCCAACCGAGAGAGAAATGCGGTCGCTGGAGCTCGCGCAGAATGAGAATGACATTCTGCGCGAGAAGATTCGAAAGAAGAGCTTGTCGACGGGTCGCTTACGATCCCTCGTCTCCAAGCACACGGTACGTCTACGGTGGCGTTGTCAGGTGTCATACAGTGATCTTGACGATAGGTTCTCCATGTGTGGCTAGAATCACCTGCGTCCACGACCAATGGAGACGTTTATTCACTTGGGACGTGACCTGGTAGCCCGTCGAGCCACGTTGGTCTCGCTGCGGGAGACGATCTTCCAGCATGGCCAGGAATTTCTTCAAGAACGCTTCCGCCATCAAGACGAGCAAGCCGAATACCACGTGACTGAGCGATATGAGGACCCCGAGGGCAATCGTCACAGCGATACCTCGGATATTGTCCACTTTGAGGGCGTGCAAAGCGTCAAGCAAGTGTACGACGCGCTGGTTTACTATCTTTCCAACATGGAACTCACCGATGAGTGTCTAGGCGCATTTATCGAGATGCAATTATCGAGAATGCAGACACATCGAGAAGCCCTCCATGTCTGTGAGGCGACGGGTTACGTAACGTAACCCGTCGATTTCATCCAATAAGAAACGTTTAGTGGAGCACGGGATCTCCTTTTCATCCAATAAGAAGCGTTTCAGTTGAGCTCCGGTCGACCAATCAAATCTTTTAGCGGTATCATTTGCACCAATTAACTGTCCAGCAGTCACTATTTGTTCTCATCCGAGAGCTCTCGAAGCGAAGCATGAACATGGAGAAGGTTAAGCTGCATTGTGGTGTGTATGGCGAAGGGAGCGTGTTCTCCGTCGAGGTTGAGAGAAACGCAGACGTGGAAGCGCTGCAGGAGGCTATCTTTGTCAAGAAGCGATACAAAGAGCGCTATACATTCGATGCAAGCGCATTGACGCTGTACTTGGCGAAGAAGGACGGCGCATGGCTCAAGCATGATCACACTGTGAAGGCGTTCTTGCAAGGTGACATCGACACTGAGTACGAGGAGATGCTTTCGACGTGGAAGCTCAATAAGGAGGAGTTGTTTGGGGACTTCCAGCTCGGAGGAGAAGAGATTCACGTGCTGGTGGAGCTCCCAGAGCGCCAGTCTGCTGATCCTCAGCTGATCGAGCTTCAGGAATCACTTTTGCAGCATATCCTGATGGATGCTCCAACTTCGACGTCCGTGCGAAGCAATCATTTCAAGAAGAAGCTGTGTGCAACGTACAATTGCGACATGGGAAGTGGCCAGTTGCGCTGTATGCTACTGGACACAGCTCTTCCGTCGGAGTTGGTGATTGCGTCTCATTTGTTTCGCCGAAAAAACGAATTTATCTCTGAGAAGTTTATGGGATTCTCGGATATCGACGACGTGAGAAACGGTTTGCTGCTTTTCAAGCCGCTGGAGCATGCGCTCGACCATTTCCAGATCAGCTTTATTTACGACCCAAGCAGCAACGAGTTTCGTTTGAAGATTTTCGACCGATCCATGAGAAAACAGCGATTGCTTGGAAAATTAGACAAAACGCAGCGTGCGATACTTCTTCAAGGTCAGGTGTTGCCAAAAAACTGGAGATCGCGAGGTCGAAGACTTGCACCCGGGACAAACTATGACCTCCAGACGACTTTTGGTGATCTTGAAGGTCGGACACTTTGCTTTCGGGGTATCGAGCGTCCGTACAAGCGTTGTTTGAACTTGCAGGCCCGATTAGCCCGAAAACAAGCAATCAAGAAACAGTGGATCGAGCCAGAGGAAGATGACTTTCAAGACTTTTGGTCCGAAGGCATGTCGTTGGCAGAGAAGATGGAGTTTTACTACACGAACGAAACCTGAGCAGTCTCATTACATGTTATGTTCTCTTGCATCTCTGTCCGTGCTCTTCCTTCGCATATAAGAGCATCGAGCGTACCCCTAGACACCTTGGAGACAGCGATGACGTACGGTACAATACCGTACCCATCTGGGTCCAAGGTTGTGATGCGTCTTCTGGACGCCATGAGCGTTTAGTCCAGTGTTTCCAGACGGTAAGAGAGTCTAATGATGGCCGTTTCATTACTGGTCAAGCCTGTCATTGGATGCAAGTCAGTCGCACTGCAGCTTTGACCCCCCGTGTATCTCCGAGAGTAACCTCGCCTTCATTCACTTTGTCGTAACCGTGTCCCCAGGTGTTCCCGCTATTTTGCAACGAGCATGTCGCCGAGTGCTGTCAGTTCCGAGAAAAATCAGCACCTTCGAAGCGTTTGGCGCCATCTTGATCCGCGAAGCGACAAAGTGCGAGGACGAGTCCGTCTTTGTCGTGCCGAGGCGTCGAGTTCTTCAACTTCTCCGACGTCTTTGACTCGCCTGCCACCTGAGTCCATCGATCAGAATGACATGTTCCTGTACAGTATCCGTCCCAGATCCACAGGCGCTTGCACTTATCCTACTTACTCACCTCGTCTCATTCGGGAGTGATCTACCTCACAATGGGATGCGGGCGTCAGTCATGTGGATATTGATGGCCCGGCAAGCGTTTGACACATAGTCAGTGATGTATCATCGTAGCTGTCGCCAGTGAGCACATGGCGTCGCAAAGAGAGCTGAACGCTGGGCTGGTGCTAAGCAGCAGCAGCAGCGTTGGAGCAAGATCAACAGTATTCTCGCGAGCAACAAGAAAAACAGGCGCGGACGAATGAAGAAGGATTTGCCACTCCAAATTCATCGTCTAGATGGACTGCTGTCCGCCCAGTGTTCGATGAAGATCGGGTCAAGTACGTCGAACAGACACGTCCAATTCCTACTTGTGATTTGGAAGTAAGTGCTGTCGGAAATTGTGAGATGGATCATGAAATGCTTCGGCTGGACTTTGATCGACCTGAAGGACAATGAAGCGAAGCGACTTCACGTGATCGCCCCAATTTTGTGGGCTGTTGTTCATCTTCTGCCTGATGTCACAATTCTTATCGAAGAGGACTTGATGGAAACCGTGTTGACGCCCATGGACACTTCGAGTTTGTCCTGGTGCGAGGTAACAAGCGTGTCTGCGTCGTGGTAGGCAAAGAAGAAAGTTCAAGTAAGGAATGGCGCAAGGTTCGGTAATTGGCGTCCGAGTCGGCAACCTGATGACCGTAGATAGGATCGAACTGTCTCTGAGACGACGACGATGAGTCAACGTACGGAATTGGAATGATGATCGACAGAAGTTGAAGTGTCGAGGGCATCATCACTGGTGTCCCCCGCGGAATCAACACCCTTGATGATTACTGGATCCATCCCGTACAATTCTTTAAACACCCATTCCCCCTCCTAATCGATCATACATGTTTTTATCCTAGTGGTCTTTTGCACTTTAATACATGATACCCCATCAGTTAGTCTAATAGATGCGGAGTCGACGTGTGTCATTAGAAAAATGGACACGGATGGACGGACGACCGGCACGAGAGCGCAGCAATGCGCGCCAGAGCCCATTACGCTTCCTACATAGTAGTAGAGATGGTAGAAGACTCGCTGGCACTGCGGAATCGAGTCTCATGGGACGAAACGAGTGAGAATCCATCGAGTTCCGAGTCCAGTGAGCCCGTGGAACCGAGGGTGGCACGGTCTCGGAAGCAAGAAAGCACGGAGGCGGACAAGAAGAAGCGAACGAAGAAGAAGCCAACGTATCTCGTTCGGAAGGTGAGCTGGCTTCCATGTTGAAAGAGGAGATGGAGAACTGATGTGGCATGTGCTGGACGAACCAGGAAGAGGTCGACCTCTTGCGCGAAGAAGCTAGGACACTACAAGAGATTGTCACGAGACTCCGCATAGAGCGAGGCTTGCCAACCGAGAGAGAAATGCGGTCGCTGGAGCTCGCGCAGAATGAGAATGACATTCTGCGCGAGAAGATTCGAAAGAAGAGCTTGTCGACGGGTCGCTTACGATCGCTCGTCACCAAGCACACGGTAGGTCTACGGTGGCGTTGTCAGGTGTCATACAGTGATCTTGACGATAGGTTCTCCATGTGTGGTTAGAATCACCTGCGTCCACGACCAATGGAGACGTTTATTCACTTGGGATGTGACCTGGCAGCCCGTCGAGCCACGTTGGTCTCCCTGCGGGAGACGATCTTCCAGCATGGCCAAGAGTATCTCCAAGAACGCTTCCGCCATCAAGACGAGCAAGCCGAATACCAAGTGACTGAGCGATATGAAGACCCCGAGGGCAATCGCCACAGCGATATCTCGGATATTGTCCACTTTGAGGGCGTGCAAAGCGTCAAACAAGTGTACGACGCGCTGGTTTACTATCTTTCCAACATGGAACTCACCGTATCCGAGCAGCTCGGCAATCTGACGCTTCGGGAAGACATTGACGCGATCGACACGAGAATATCCAATCATCGCTTCGTCTCACGGAGCGACCACGGCATCGCCACGGAAACGAACACAGTGTTTTGCACGCAGTATTGGGAAAACCATGAACAGCATGGTGAGTATGCTCTGGTGACGGCAGATTGTGTGGATCTTGACGAGTTATATCCGTATTTCCCGTGGGATCGTTGCCGAAAAGACGTCGTGGCCACGCTCTCGCTGAGATCCTTCCACACTGAGGATGATCTGGTGGTGGTTATGAAGCGATGTGCAAGTCTGACACTACATCAACCCAGATTCAAAGTCGATCGCGTGGCACTCAAGGATATGCACGAGAAGATGGGAAACTGGGGAGTGGTGATGGTCAACAGTCTTCGTGGGGCACTTTATCGCCGATAACGAGACGTATCCCTTCCCAATTCTGACGTATTTACTTATTATGCAATGATTTGAGTTACTTAAAGTCGATCTCAATTCTCGACCGATTGGTCACCTCGGTTGAAAGCCATGAAGGACTGCAGCTCCGAGATCATTTCAAGTGATCCAGCACCTAGACGCGCTCGTCTATTGCTGATCGTACACCTGGCCTTCGAGAACGCGGCCTCGCTTGATATTGACGTCGCGGGAATCGCGAGAAAATCACGAGCCATCAGTTTCAGACGAGGAAACTCGTCTCCGTTCTCCTTGAACCACGAGTAGACACTGCGAGCGTCACTATCGAGCTTCATCGGAGTCAGAGCGAGCCAGTCGTCAACTTCCTCTTCAATGCACTCTCGGGCGCGATGAGTCGTCGACACACCCACCGAGTCTGCCATAAGCTGACTGAACTTCTGAAGCTTACTAGGACGCGTGCTCACGGTCAACGCACGGTAGTTGTCCTCGAAGCGCTTATTGTAGCATTTCATGAACTCGTCGATGATCAGTTGCCGAGTTTCCGTCGGTTGATAGCCTCTGCAGCGAGGATCCAGTCCACCCGCAATCTTGGCTTCTCTTGTGAGAGCGATATCTTCATATTCACACAGCTTGGATTGAACGCCTTTGAAGAACATGAGTGCGACAGTCTCACGGAAGCCGAGCACTGCGGACACAGTCGGTGCTGCTTTCGAAGACGTCTCGTTCAAGCGTTGGACCTCCTTCTCCTGCGATTCCACTAAACGATCCACGTACAGTCGGATACTTCGATACACTGCCCCCACCAACCCCATCGTAGGATACGTTGTTCCAGAGAGAAGAGTCACCGCGTCTTTGAAGGGCTCCAAGAACGAACGATAGACCTCGGCCAGTGTCCACGACTCGGGTTTGATCTTAATACTGTCTGCCAAGTCACCTGCCAAGTGCGAGTACCCCTTGCATTGCCCCGAGATACGACGACTGAGCTCGTCGAGACGTATGGTGCAGTGGAGAAGGTGTTCGACCATGCCGTACGTAGTGCTCCAGCACGCAACGACATCTAGCTTGAAGCCTTCGCAATCCTTCTTCCCGTCCCATCTCCACGATTTGCACTCTTCGACGTACTTTTCGAGTAGTCCTGGGTTCTCCTGGAGCGTCCTGACAGCCTCTCGCAGCTCGCCCAATGCAGCGTCGAGATCGGGACAGCACTACAAGCCTTCGTTCACAGCGAGCTGTAACACGTCAGCAATGCAACGAAGGTATACCACTTGGGAACGAGTGGATTCGCCCTTCAAGGGACTTCGTCGAAGACTAAGGTTGAGCTCGTTCACCATATCTAAGCTAATCGATGCGTTGTCGGCCGTGACAGTCCACAACGAGCCCAAAAGCACCTTGTCCATGTTTGTAACGGCACTGATCAATCTTCGAGCGAGTCGAGCGCCTGAATGCGGGTACACCAGACGAACATAGGCGAGAACAACGGAGCGCGTGTTCCACTGGTCGTCGATGTAATGCAGTGTGACGGCCATGCATTCAGGCTTGGTTGATGACATCTGCTCGACTGTTAGACTGGCTCGATGAGTGCCTTGCAATTGGCGCAGCAGCGTTTGCCGGACTTGGAGCTTGTGATCCACCCAGCGCTTCATCACGCGATCCGGAACAGCCTGACGATTGGGCACTTGGTACTGCGGTTGCAGCGCGTTGCAAAAGTCTCGGAAGCCTCGTTGCTCGACAATATCGAGAGAGTGGGAGCCGTTGATGATCCACTCGGTGGGAGCTGATGTTGCTACTAAAGCCTCCATAGTCGAAGTCGCGCCTATGGGAGTACTAGTCCCAGTAGCCCCCTCTGTCGTACTCTCCATCGGTCCCTCTGTTCCTCGGAGCTCTCGGTACTCTTTCAAGTGCTTCGTTCGGATATGCAGCCAGAATTTGGGTGTGTTCCGGGACGCCCAGCCACCGTGTTCACTCGAACTGCAGAGTGTACATCGAAACCGCGAGTCAATGAGCTTGATGTGGGCGTAGACTTCCAACCCTCGGTCTCGCTCCCGTGCTTGTGTACCAGTGCTGGCCTCGACTACCTCTTCACTGGTGGTCGTCTCGGTGCTGTCACTGTCGTGGCTGGTGAGGACTTTGCTTTCAGCTGCGATGGCGGGGCTCGTCAGGCCGGCGGCGTCGCTATAGCGCTTCATATGGAGATCTTCCATTCAGGGTCGGTTTGAAGGGACTGCGACTCTTTGCTGACCGGTTCCACGTGCCTGGCTCGCCTTGTACCCAAGTCATGTTGTCGAGTTCCAAGTCAACCATCAAGTGTATGCACGAAAAGCTGTTGGATTGGTAGTCTGCCATGCTATTATAACAGCCCACACTGCACACTGTATCGACGTTAATGTATCCTCTTGATCATCGTTGTTTCTTCTCAAGGGAGTGACCCATTTGTGACATCAAACAATCTTCGCCTCGCGAATGGCTTAGAGCTTCTGAGGACCAAGTCGCTCACGCAGGACTTGAGTCATGACGCCACTTAACTGCGCAGCAAACTCAGCCGCGACACTCTCAGCGTCGCTCGTGCCCACTGCGTCGCTTGGAAGGTAGATGCAGCCAAAGATGGCGCGGGTCATCGTGACGTCCATCTTTCCTGGCTCGGTTGACTCGTTGGGGGTCTTGGAGACCAACACGATGGACGTAATGCGCAAGCGTGCACGAGTCTCGGACTTGTAAGGGAACATGTCGTCACGATCGATCGTTTCCGTGATCACAATGCCATACGGAGAGCCGAGGGCATCCGAGTGATCGAAGTAGTTGAGGAACATGGCGGCGTTGTTCTCGACTTCGAGTCCGTTGGACAGCGTGGTCACCATTCGGCACTGCAAGACAGGCTGGTCATCGCAATTGTCGCTCTCTCGAATCGAAATCATCCCCAGAATGTCCGTGACGCTGATCTCCTGGTACTGAATGTAGTCCATGAGCGTGTCGTACACGTGCTTCACGTCTGGGACGCCGGAGAAGACGTTCACGTCAAAGAGCGAGAACGAAAAGTTGCCCTCCGGAGAGTACGAGGACTCGTACTTC
Organism: Pythium oligandrum; assembly: GCA_020085045.1. Taxonomy (NCBI): domain Eukaryota; phylum Oomycota; class Peronosporomycetes; order Pythiales; family Pythiaceae; genus Pythium; species Pythium oligandrum. The sequence continues at coordinate 126,885 of JAHRIK010000024.1, read as the reverse complement.
TTGTGTGGGCTGCACAGGTCGAGCGCGCGCGTGCGATCGACCATGTAGTCCAGTCCGCTGTTCAGCTTCAACTCGCGGACCGACAGCAGCGCGTGACGACGCTGCTCGACGTCTTTCGTCAAGTGGATGAACGTCTCGAGCGGGAATGGGCCACCAGCGGCCTGGCAAAATATAGAATCCGCGATATGAGCAATCGTACAGGAGCTCACCCTTAACGCGACGTACCTGGTGGGCCGACAGCACGCCTTGAACGCCCGCGATCGTGTTGGTGGTCTGTCCCAAGCTGAGCTGGAGCTCGACGCCCTTGGCGATCGACTCGACGAACGCCTCGTTCTCCGCTTCCATCCCCTTCCGCATGATCTCGTCCAGCTTCTTCTGCAGCACCTCAATCTCCGCACGCAACGCAGCTGCTTCGTCCTATTAACCACCACAACACACTCGAGTTCCTCTCCATGTACCAAACGAACCAGCAAGCAGCTCGTACCTTGCGCACGTAATACGTCGGCTTGCGCTTCTTCCGGCCGCCCACGTCCGTCTCCAGCGAGGCATCGACGTCCTGCGGCGCTGGGGCGGGCGACGCCGTCGTGCTGGCGCCGCTGTCGCTCGTGGTGTCGTCCTTGGGCAGCAGTTCCATCTCTTCCTCTTGGTCCGTCCGACTTGTCCCTTGATAAGTGAGCTCTTCGTTCCTGTCGACCCGACTTGACCATCACTCTGGTTAGACCACCTCGGAGAGCATAATCATCCCCACCTGAATACAGGACCCTCAGCTGTTTACTCCATCAAACTAGCCTAAGCTAAGCTAGTTTTGGATATTAACCAATTAGAGGAGACTTTATCAAAATAGAAGACCGGTCGCATAAACATCCGATGCGTCTGGGTGCAGAGTGTTGGTCAAGTGGACCGTCGACCCTGGACCATGATGGAGGAACACGGCGCGGCATGCTCGTCAGACGCCATGCCGCCTTCTCCAGCGCACACGAGCATCACGACAGTGGCCCAGACGACAGAGAGCCCGCTGCTCGTGCGGATCCGAGTGCCGCCCGCGAAAACGAGCGGAAACGGACGAAGTTCGCCCTTTAAAGGGGTGCGAATCGCGACCGACGCGAGTGTGGAACGCCCTCGAAAGCGCCAGAATGACGACACGGAAACGGAAGTGCATGAGAAGCAGCAGAGGAAGAAGCCGACGTACACGGCGCGCAAGGTGAGGGCTCTCGCGCATTGCTGTGTGGGGAGGAACGGGTGTAATGGATGAGTGTGCGCGTAGGAGGAAGTGCATGAACTACGGGAACAAGTCCACGCACTCCAAGCATTCATCATCCAGCTTCAGAAGCAGAAGGGATTGCCGACTGCTGCGGATAATCGCTCTATAGAGCTCTGTCAGAGTGATAACGAGGCCATGGGCGAGAAGATCTGGGAGCAGACCATGGCTCTGAACGGGATCCGATCCCTCTTGTCGCGGCATATGGTACGTCGAGTGTGAGCGTTTTAAGGCAATGGGAGCTCATCTAGCGCGTGTGTCGTGTAGAACCGCCTCGTTCCACGGCCTCTGAAGACGTTTATCCGCCTCGGACGCGACATGACGTCACGTCGAGAGACTTTGATCACGTTACGACAGAAGAAACTCCAGCAAAGCCACGAGTTTATTCACGAACGACTGCGCCACCAAGACGAACGAGAAGAATACGAAGTCCTAGAGCGATTCGCTGACGCCGAGGGCAATTTCAACTGCTCGGCGTGCGAAATTGTGCATTTCGAGGGCGTCCAGTCCGTCAAGCAAGTATACGACGCCCTCATCTACTACCTCTTCAACATGGAGATTACGATTTCCGAGCAACTGGGCGATCTGACGCTTCGTGAAGACATTGACGCGATGGACTCGAGGATATCCAACCATCGTCTGGTATCCCAGAGCGACCACGGGGTCGTCATGGAGACCAACGCCGTGCTCTATTCTCAGTACTCGGAGCGGTCTGCGGAGTCCAACGGCGGCGAATTCGGCTTGGTGGCCGCCGATTGTGTGGATATCGACGACTTGCACCCCTATCTGCCCTTGGAGCGCTGTCGGAAAGATATCGTTGCCGCTGTGAGCCTCAGTTCCTTTCGAAGACCGCGACGCGATGGGTACGGCGAGGACCTCGTGGTGGTGTTGAAGCGCTGTGCGTTCCTCACGCTCTATCGCCCGCAGTTCGAGATCAGTCGCGAGACGCTGAGTGAGATGCAGGAGAAGCTCTTGAACTGGGGTGGTGTGATGCTCAATAGCCTTCGCGAGGCGCTTTATCAACACCAATAGTCAACCTAGAAGGCGTACCCCCTCAGCGTACCCCAATGTAGCCATGTTATGATAGGATAACCCACCCAATAACCCAATTATATTCCCGTTCTGGGTGATTGGGTGATTGAAGAATGTTGGTGTTGACGGACTGAAAGCCAGCTTTGGAAGTACATGATAATGAGCGAGCAGGAGACGACGCGGGAAAGCGCGTGGGCGGCGCAGAATCCGCTGCTGGTGTATCTGCGGACCACACAGACGGATCCGCCGCCTGCGCTTTCCCTATCCACCCCGAAACCAGCGTCCGAATCGGTCTCTAGCGACCTCAGTGACGCGAGTACGCCGGTGGTCACTAGTCGACGGAAACGAGGTCATACAGACAAGGAACGGGACGATCCCGCCACGGAACAGCGACGGAAAAAGTCTTCCTATGCGATGCGAAAGGTATGGTGTATATACTGGTGGAGTAGCAGCGTGATTGGATGCGAATTGATCGAGTTATGGGTGATTCCAGGAAGAAGCTGAGGCGTTACGCGAAGAGCTACGTGGCTTAGAGGACAAGATGGCGTCGCTGCAGAAGCAACTGTTCAAGCCCTCGCAGGAGCAAAGCTTCCACCAAGCGCAGGCGAGCAACAATGTCATGTTTGACGCGTTACGCACGCAGTTACTCTCACTGGGAAGTCTCCAGTCGCTCATGTCGCGCCACATGAACGCGTACCATCCGAATCCGCTGCGTATGTACATCCGCCTGGGTCGTGACATGCAGGACCGACGCGCCACGCTCTATGGATTACGCCGGAAGAAGCTCGAGCTCGGGTATCGTGTCGCGCAGGAACGGCTCCGGTATATCGACGAGACCCTACCTTATGACACGGAAGAGAAGTTTCAAGACGCCGATGGCCATTACTACTGTATACGCGCAGATGTGACGCAGCTCTATGACGTGGAGAGTGTCAAGCAAGTGCATGACGCGCTGGTGCTGTACATGTTCAACATGGAGATCGAGCTGTCCGAGCAGTTGGGGAACCTCACGCTTCGCGAAGACATTGACTCGGTCGAGTCGCGCGTGGCGAACCAGCGGATCATGATGTCCAGCAGCCAGGGCATCTCGCAAGAGACCAACATGGTGACGGCCGCCGAGTTTTACGAGCACTTCGACGACCGCAACGGCGAAGAGTTCGCCATTTTCTGCGCCGACTGCGTCGAAGACGACGAGTTGTATCCGTATTGTCCGTCATTACGCATCCGCAAGGACGTGACGGCCGTCGTGACGCTCCATGCCTTCCGGCGACCGCGCGTGGGACGGCCTGGCGGTGGCGTTGCCGTGTCCAGGGCGCAGGAAGAGGTCGTCGTGGTGATGAAGCGCGTGGCGTACGTCAAACTGCATCGGCCGCAGTTTGAGCTGCCCAAGCCCGCGTGGGAAGGCGTGAAAGGCTCGATCGCCAAGTGGGGGGACGTCATGCTCAACAGCGTCCGAGATACGCTCTACTCGGCACGCGCGGCCGTGCCTGGCGAGTTTTCCACTTAATCCAACGCTTCCTTTTGTCCTTTTCCACCTCGTAAACCCGAATTTTTGGATTGCAACACCGACAAGCGCTGTTTGGGTGAGTAAAGACGCGTGTGGGTTGATGAAACACACCGTTTTGAGCTCGGTCAAGCCCACGGATAGTAAATGGCGAGCTTTCCCAGGCCACTTTGTCCGATTTGTCCTTGCTTTTCCTAAACATCCGTTATTAATAGCTGTAATATCCCCTAAAATAAGTGACAATCATCCCGTATAACGGATATGTCATGATTATTCGCCATAGCGTCATCATTGCGTCGTGGACTTTCGGGCCATCCCATCATTATCGAACGACTCGCGCGATGCACAGAGCGCTTGAGGGCCCTGGAAGCGATGGACGGCGCTGGACGAGCACGCCGCCTGTGCCGCAGATGCGTCCACTGATGGTGCGCGTGCGGCTGCGTCCGACGCAGGCGACGACGCGTCCAGCGGCCGTGGCCAACGCACGAGCTCCCATGTCGAGTGCCACGGAAGAAGAGAGTTGCGAGAGTTCGGGCGAGCCGCCCAAGCGTCGAGCGCGTCGCGCGTCGTCACGCCAGTCGAGTGAGGAGCCTCGGGCTCGGTATGCTCGACGGAAGCCGTCGTATCTCGTGAAAAAGGTGAGCAAACCAAACCAGGAGCTCCTCGGGTGGCAAACATGGGTGCTCAGCCATCTACCACGTGTAGGAAGAGAAGCACGTGCTGCTGCAGGAGATCTACTCGCTGGAGAACCACGTGGCGCAGCTGCGCCATCAGCTCGGCGCGCCGACGCTGATGGATGAGCAGCTGCTGGACGAAGGGTATCAGCAACGACGAAAGATGAAAGAGACCTTGCAGACGCAGCAACTGCGACTCGTGGGCTTGCAATCGCTGCTTGCTCGTCATATCGTACGTGTTGTACGCTCTGTGGTAAAAAGCGTGTTGATCGCTCACCGCGCGCTTGTGTGCTGTTAGAATGGGCAATTGGTGAATCCTCTACACTCGTTCATCCATCTCGGACGGGACAAGCAATCCCGTCGGGACGCTCTGCTCGCGCTGCGTCGAGAGAAACTGCAGTTTTGCCATCAGTTTATCGAAGAACGGCTCCGGTACATCGATTGTACGCAGCCGTACGAGTCCACCGAGCACTTCGTGAGCGAGTGCGGCGACGTCCACTTTGTCGGCGCACAGGTCGCGCTCTTCGAGGGGGCTCGCAGCGTCCAGCAAGTGTACGAGGCCCTGAGCTTCGGGCTCTCGAATCTCGAGATCGCCTTGACGGAAGTGATTGGCCACCTGACGATTCGTGAAGACATTGACGAAGTGGAGACGCGTATTTCCAACCACCGCTTGGTCTCGTCGATCGAGGCTGGGATCATCCAAGAGCTCAACCTCGTGCACTACACCGAGTATTACCCGCATTTTGAAGGTGTCGAAAGCGATGGATACGCGCTTGTCGCCGCGGACTGCGTTGATCTAGACGAGTTGTACCCGTATTTCCCGCAGGAACGCGTGCAGAAGGACATCTCGGCCGCCATGTCATTGAGTTCGTTTCGAAGACCGCGACCAAACGCCGGACCCGAGGACCCTGGTGAGCTCGTCGTCGTGTACAAGCGCTGCGCGTACATGACGATCCGTCGTCCGCAGTTCGAGATCTCGCATGGTGCGTTGGAGGAGCTCAGCGTGAGTCTCGTCAAGTGGGGAGAAGTGATGCTCGAGCAGCTGCGCCATGCCATCACATGTGGTGGGATCCCAGTCATGTAAAGTGGGTAGATGGCGAAAGCCCGCGCGGTAATGTCATACAACTAAAAACGATAGAGGGAACCTCTTGCTGTCGCTTACCAGTCCGTTTTCGTGTTGTATCATATGCAATTGAACCTGAGGTGGCATTGACGTGGCTGACGTGGCATTTTAAGTCCAGAACAAGATTCCTGGCTGCTGCAGACACTGTCCGCGACTGGCATCGCTCATTCTCAGTTTCGCCTCCAAGCTCTTCGTTATCTCTCTTTCTATCTTTCTAGCGGCAGTATGGTCACGAGTCCTCTCGGTGTTTGCCTCCAACTGGCGGTGGTCGGTGCTGTCTTAGCACCTGCGTCCGTGACAGGCTTCGGCTTCGACGCAGGTGCTGGTGGTGTCGGCGGATACCAGCCAGGCGCAGCTAGCGGCGGAATTCGGCAAATGATCATGAACATGTGGATGCAAAGGTACGGTGGTGGAGGCTACGGATATGGAACAGGGGCAGGAGGCTACGGATATGGAGCACAGACAGGAGGGTACGGAGGAGGGTACGGAACAGGAGGGTACGATCAGTACAACAGTGGAGGCTATTATCGTAGAAGGGTGGAAGAGACGTCATCGAACGAAGACAGTGGCCCAGATGACGCTAGTCCAGTTGATTCGGACGCTGATGCCATCCCAGACTCCCAGGGTGACCTAAGTCAAGATGCGGATGATCAAAACGACCTGGGAACTCCAGTGGCTATCGACAATGATGTAATTACTACCCAGGACCAAGTCAACACGGATTTACTCCAAGATGCTGAGAGTTCGAGCCAAGGTGGCAGTTCCCCGTCAGAATCGAATGCCAACCGAAGCAATGATCCAGAAGAGCCTCAAGACGACCAAGTTCGTCGGCGACTACGAAAGGTGTGAGAGTCAGAAGCGCACCGTAACCACGCACGTAATGCTACGTTCCTTGTGTACCTCCTCATCTGTGCCAGTACTGAATAGATCCGATGCCACGTCTAAATGAGATGGCAATTTGTAGCCATTACGACATTGAGAGGGAGGCAAAATACTCGCGTTCGACGAAAAGGCTCACTGCTTCCCCGATCAACTCTCGAAAGGGAACAGCTCAATGTCTCCTGTCCTATCCCCCCAGTCGCCGTCGCCTCGCGAGTGTATACACAGAAAAGCAAGTTTGGCGGTGCGACAGAAGTCCCCACGGGCAAAGACTGACAGATGGGATTCAAACCTTGCGGTGAACTCTCCCTAGCTCTTTGTTTTGGTTCTCCTTATCGCATTGTTTTAGTGAGTAACACTGCCAATCGATCTTCTTTCTCGTGCCATTCATTTGATCGCGTTAGACATACCTCACCTGGCATCTCATGGGAACTATAGTAGCATATGACGCTTCAAGAGCCACTTCTACCTGACTCGATACAGTCAAAATCAGAATCGAATAAACTACAAATTCGCTGTATCGACGTGGCCGTTGTTGACTTCAGTTTTAACTACGACGTGGGTTGCGTGTTCAACCAGATTACTCACTGATTCCACGAAGTGCCACGACTGAATGAGGTGGTCTGAGCGTAGCCATATCTGTATTGACAGGGCTGGTGTGCAACTGACTGTGAGCTGGCGCTGACGTGTCCGAATCAACTGTACCCTATGCTAGTGGCTCCTGTCGAATCCAAGGGGCTTGCTCTCCGATGCGACGCGCGTGTTTCATTCTGCGTTTCGCCTTGTTGACTACAATCGCGGTGCTATGAAGTCTCACGCCTCGGTTTGGCTCGTGTGTGCCCTCGCACTGCCTGGTCATGCACTTGCGAATCTATACGGCCAGTACCAGCCTGGCATGGTCACTCCGGGCAGTAACCCCAACATGGCAAACACGGCCACGCAGATGACGGTGATTCAGAACTACATGAACCGGATGCGTCAGAAGCGCCTTCAACAACAGGGCCAAACTGGCACGACGATGACGAATAATGGCGGAGTCGGTGGAGTTGGCGGTGTTGGCGGAGTCGGTGGGGGTATGTATGACCCGACCATGAATGGAGGCGTGGGAGGTGCAGCAGGTTACGGAACGAGGACGATGGATGGATACGGGCAAACCAGCTATCGGCGACGCGCAGAGGAGGGCGATATGGTGCAAGACGATACGACAGTGGACGAGGAAACGGGATCAAATGGAAGCAACGAAAACGATCAAGGTTCTAATTCAGTCGACAATGGTCAAGACACGACTGACAGCTTGGCTGGAACGGATCTAGACCAAAACCCTGAGGAGAGTGCAGACACTGTACTGGATCAAGACCGTGAGACCAACGAGGAACCGAATGACGGCACGGATTCTGTCGATGAAACGGTGGAGGAGAACGGACAAGTAAAGCCACAGCGGCTACGAAGAGCTTAGGACTTTAGTTTGTTCCGGGTACCACTCCCGTCCTGTATCGGAATGTTTATATATGATTTATACGTGATAGCCCTTTGTAAAGTGAGCGTCCATTCTAATACTGATTGATCAAGCTAAACGTAGAAAAATAACAAATTCTAAGACGCGAATCTGTCTTCGTGGCAATACGAAATACTGATATCGCTACGCACGAGCACTTCGCTGTGTTTCTTCAGGACACGTTGCTCAGGTGGCTACTGATGCTAGAGCACTGGACATTCCACGTTCATCATGAGGTGGCAGTGGCTGATTTGTCGTTGCATTGCATGTATGGAACGCCAGTCACTGCTCCGGCAGTGAACCTCAACGTGCTGCCTCACGGCATGCACGACGGCTCCCATGCCACTATGCGACCTCACCGACCCCGTGTCTCCGATCTCGCACCGCCGCAAGGCAAACCTCGCTGCTCCTGCATCGAACCCCACTAGTCCCGTCTGTTCGGCTAGCATGCGGCTGGATGCTGTCACCTTCTCTTCCAAGATGTCGGGAGTCGACGGTTGTCACCTTACGAGAGAATTAAACCGAAGGTTGGCAGGCGAAGACTTAAAACACCTCCTGGCTCGTGTAGAGAAATCAAGGGTGCAACCTCTCCACCGTATGGCGCACCGAATAAAACACAAGATTAGCTCCGTAGTGGCCGCGCCACGGCTATTAGGACACAGTAATTGCATCTAATAGACCTCAATTTGATGATGATGATGGAATGCCAGTCATATCCTAGCATCCACGTGTCATGACTACTGTCATGAGACATGACCGTGCCTCAAGCTCGCCGTGCTGTCGTTGCCAACAGTACCCAATTGTGTTGAATCTACGGTAGTTTGTCTTCACATGCGTCTTGCCTGGGCTCTCTGTGGTTTAGTCGGCTTCGTCCATGCCGACATGTACTCCGATCCCTACTCGACGGGCACAGCCGCGGGATACGGCACCTACGGGACTTCGGCCGGTGTGGATCCGTATGGAACTAGCATGGGTCAGTATGGGACTGGAGGAGTCGCCACCGCGAATCCGCAGCAGCAAATGATGATGGGACTACTTCGAGATCGTCTCACACGGCAGAATGCCCAATCCAATCTACTTGCCGGCGGCGGAGGTGCTGGTACTATGAACGGAATGAACACGTACGACCAAGGTGGCTATGGAGGTGACACTTACCAAGACGGCATGGGAGGAGGTGGGGCGTATGATCAAGGTGGCTATGGAGGCGACACTGGTGGGTTCCAAGGAGGAGCAGGAGGCGGCACGCTTAACCAGGGCGGTGGAAACAATCTGCGAATCCAGGACTTAGATCCTACTGTACAAGCTCGAATCTATAAAGCTCAAGCAAAACAGCGGGCTGAGCTCGCTAAGAAGAAGCAAAAGGAAGAGGCGAGACTCGCTGAGCAAGAGCGCAAAGCCGCGCTTGCCAAGCAAAAAGCTGAAGCGCAAGCAGCGGCACAGAAGAAGAAGGCGGAGGAGAAGGCGGCAGCGGAGAAGAAGGCCGCGGAAGCCAAGGCGGCGGCTGAGCAGCAGAAGCTCGCTGCTGCGCAAGCCGCCGCAGAGAAGAAGAAACAAGCGGAAGCTCAGAAAGCAGCGCAGCTGAAGCAACAAGAGCTCTTGAAACAGCAACAGCAGCAGGCGAAACAACAGCAGCTTCAACAGCAACAATTGAAGCAACAGCAGGCGGTGCGACCTGGGACGCAAACTGTAGCTGGGAACACTGCCGCGAAGGCGACGGGCGCCACGAATAATCTCCGCAAACCAGGAACCATTTGAGTATTAACATGATTTGTTTGGATCCCTACGGTGGTTTAGTGCAATCACGCGTCACTACACTGGAAACGGCCCGCTTATCATCTGCTTGGGAATCATTCCATTGTCCATCTTCCGGTCAATGAAAGCTTGAATTACTGCAAGGTCGGCAGGTTTGGTCTCGGGCCTACCCTCGTCTGGAGGACTAGCTGTGTACTGACTAGTATTCTAAAGCCAACGCGCGGCCTCTCGGTTGAAGGCGTTGTTGCTAGCACCGTAATGAGCTGTCACGAGGTATCTACGGATCTCGAGCCCATCGCTTCCTTGGATGCCATTGAGTTGTACGCGCGATAGGAGGGCGCCACCTGTGATCGCAGTGCTTTCTGTGTCCATTAGGCTCAGATCAGGACAAGAAGGGCATGTGATGATCGGCACGTTTCTATTTTTCAGTTAGTTCTAACTCTTACGCTACTGGGCGGACTGCCTGACCCTGGGCGTTATTGCCCCTGGTCGTTGACCTGCGATCACAGGCTGACCCGGTCTCGCCACTAGTGGCTTGGGGCCCGCACCACCGGCAGCTTGCGTGGGCACCTGCCCACTGCCGCTTGTCCCTGTGGAAGACGACGAGCGTTGGCGCATTCGCTACCTGGACAACGTCACTGCGCGGTTGCACGTAGCAGCGAGGAATCGCTTGGGCGCACCCCGCACAGCGCACAGCGCCTCCAACGGCTTTGCTCTGGCAGCGACCCGAGAGGATATCCGTCATGTAGGGCACCGTGTCGGGGAGGAGGCTCGGTGGACCGGCTTGACTGGGACCTGGACTGCGAGAACTGCGAGCGCAAGGAGGTAGAGAGGCGAGCTGGAGACCATGTTGGCGAATGCGTGAATTGAGGAATGAGATCATACCTGGCTGGCCTCGAAATCATGCATGGTAAAGAGATATTATTCAAGTACATCGATTGTCAATCGTGCCACGTCACATGTCGCCAGACGAGATGATGGCCAGCGATTGTCAGCAAAACGTGACGTGGTGGCCACTGTCACATGCAGGCAAGCGGTAAGCAATTGACCCGCGCAAAGAACACGCACAGGGAGCTCTCTCGACCAGGTGCGTGTTCCATGAAAAGTAACTTAGCTATGAATCCCCATATTCCCACCTTTCTTCAACCTAGATTAGGGGGTCTCAACATTGGCAGCAGCTAAATTGACGAGACACAAAAATCGAACGCTGAGTGAAATGATTGGGTAAAAATCGCTGACGAAATTAGCTGCTGACCCCTCCTGTTTAGCCGCGAGAACGTGGCTGAAAACTACGCGGCAGCAACTAATTCGAATCCCATCCATGGAAACCAGAGCAGCAGAGAGCCAAGCAGACGCCGCCGTGGCGAGGACCGCTACCCCCGTACGAAGCGCGGATGCGGACAAGCTGAAACGAGGTCGCCGAACAAGGTGGAACAACGATGGCCCTACACAGGAGGTCAGCTCGCTGAGTGTCCTCCTCGACTGGCTAACAACAGAGGGGAATTACGCACGCTGGCGCGGCGGAGACGGCCAGTCAGGGGAAAAAAAGCTGCTTTGGCCGCTCAGATCGCCGCGCTAATTGAAGAGCGAGGCGTTACAACCGGCAGGAAGACCAAGGACATAATCAACAAGGTCGCCCAGCTCGAGCAGAGCTTTCGTGAGGCTGTCGACTTTCTGTCGAACACCGGTGCTGGAATCACCGACGAAACTTCCCTACGTGTGGCGATAGAAAAGCGCTGCCCTCACTACGAGGTGCTCAAGGACGTCTTTGGTGACCGTCCGTCGACCAGGCCCCTGCTCACTAGTGATGACGTTGCGCTGCTTGGTGAAGACGAGGATGATACGAGCCAGGAGCTAAGTGCAGCAGATTGGCCTGTTCCAGACCTAGCTGCAGACATTGTCGGACGTCCCACAAAACGACAGAAAACCAGCCAACAGACTCGAGCGAGACCACCTTCAATTCGCACAAGAAGCCCAAGCGTCACAAGTAGTGTATCAGAATGGAGCGACCTTAATTCGGCGATTTCGTATTCGAAAGAACAGGACCGTGAGAGCAAGACACGCATGCATTCTGAGCAGATGGATTTTGAACGGCAGCGACTTGCACAGACCACGCTCCTCGAAGAGAGGCGACTTGCACAGACCACGCTCCTCGAAGAGAGGCGGATCATCTGTACCGAACAGGAGACTCGATGCCGAGTCGTGCTGCTCCAGGCGCAAGCAAATCGAGAACAAGCGATGGCAGAGCGTGAACAGGAGCTCGCGAAACGAGAGAAATTATTGACAAAGGTGGAGCTTGCTCGAAGCCGAAAGCGCTTGCGTGAGGAAGGCGTACCGGAGCACGAACTCGAATTGCTGCTGCCGTTAGAGTAGCGCCTAAAATCGACCATCAAGCTCGACCATATAGTGCAAGAGTTGATCGCGTCTCTCAGTACCGCTACCTTCGTCAGATGCAACATCAGTTTGTCGTGTCATCTCGGTGCGTAGTCTAGCTTCTGATTCGCACTCTGCTTCGACTTCGTGCTGCAACTCGGGGGTACTGGGTCTGCAATCAGCAGGTTGTGCACCACCAGTACGGCCTTGAAGAATGTGATGATTCTCCGGAGATCGGCGCGGGTTTTGATGAGCACTCGGACACCTTTAAAGTATTGAAATCGCGCTTTTAGTAGGCCAATGCTGTGTTCACTTCGAATGCGTATTTGGAGAGCTTCGTATTGAAATACTCAGCCTCACGAGACAGAACTCCACCTGGCAGCTTTTTAAACGATGGGATCATGTGTCGAGATGGGCGAAACGCAGAGTCTCCAATCAAATATTCGGAAGGCGCGAAATGCTCGAATGACGATAAAAACACAGCAGAATTCACCCACACACGATTGTCGTGCGTCGATCCTGGCCACCCGATCAAAGCATACGTGATCCTGGCTCGGTCGTCGCAGCAAATCAGTGAGCTCAAGGCATATCCCCCCTTACGCGTAAAGTAGTCTTCGCCGTTCGTTGTGGGTCGAAATGCTAAAGGAAGGAGCGTGCCATCGATCAAACCGATACAGTTCGGGAAGTCGTATCCTGATCGAATTCGCGCAGCTATCTGCGTCCGCTCGATGGCGTCGGGCCACACTACCACACTCTTGTAGAGCGACACCAGAGATGATGCCACGCGCGTGACGTAGTTAAAGCACGCTCCGCTGCTTACAGCGAACATGGTCCCAAGGTGCTCCATGCAAGAGTCAGATCCGAGCGTACCAACGTATTTGAGGAACACAAGGAGCTGTTGATCAGGTGACGCCATGCTTCGTTTCCCGGGCGTGTTTGCAAAAACCGAGTTGGTGGAAATCAGCTCAACGAGCTTGTGGAACGAGGAGCGTGCCATGCGAAAGCATCTCAGAAACTCTCGGTCGCTGCAGCTATGCAGATACCACCAGAATCGCGTCTCGCGAGGACGATACTGACGTGGAGAACAGTAGCGCGAATGAAGCAAACACTGATATCTCCACATGACGGCGCTGTCGAGTAGGTCGTCATCCTCGTACAGCTCACTGTCGCTGTCGTACAGCTCACGCAGGAAGCGCTGGATCAAACGGCGGCGCAAGAGCTTGGTAGTCTTCCTGATCGCTTCGGCTCTCTTGGATTCGCGCGGCATCTCGTTTTAGCTGCTGCGGTTACATTGGGGGTTTCAACTTTGCAAGTTTCTAATTGGCTGAAATTCGACCTTTGACAGATTAGCTGCTGCCAATGTTGAGACCCCCTATTATCAACCTATACCTATGATATTTTTAGCGAATCAAATTGAAACTAACTTGGGGTTGTAGGATGCGTCTTTTGGGAGGAATGGCTACACTTGGTCGTTATGAACGGCTCAAATGCAGCCGTCTCGGCGATTCGTTCGCTGCATGCGGACTTTGAGCGCAAGGGCATCGTCGTAAGCGATGGAGAGGGCGGCTCGTCGGCGTTTGAGCTCGATCTCAAGCTTCAGCGCCTCATTACTCGCCTCAAGGACGCGTGTAAGAGCGACAAACAGGATCTCAAGGACGTGGAATCGGCGATTCAGCTCTGGAAAGAGCGTTCGTTGCATCACACATTGCAGACACTGGATCGCTTTGGCGCAAAGGCCAATGACAATGGCGGGTCGGCGCGGGAGGAGCAGATCCAGGCGATCGAACTGCATGAAAAAGCCGGTCGAGAGATCAAAGACGCCGTCTTCCGCGTCGTCCAGCAGCTTCTAGAGACGATCAATCGTCAGATTGAAGCGTTCAGTGTCCAGTTGATCACGACAATGCGCGAGTTGATCAAGCCCGAGCTGGAGGAAGAGCTAGCGAAAGAGCAGATGATGGTCCATCGCTTGATCGACGAGCGTCAGAAGCTCACGCAGCAACACTCGACGTTGCAAGAAGAGAACACCCAGCTCACCGAGCGTATTGATGTCTTGGAGAACTCTCTGGTCGGCGGTGGCGATGCGATTCTCTGTCGGAAGCTAAGGCTCCAAGTGCGAGAGCTCAAGGAGACACAGCAGACGTTGGAGTCGCAGATGCAAGTGATGCAACAGGAGCATGAGCGATGGCGATGGGAAGTCACTCAGATGCGAGAAGACATGGAACGCCAGCAAAAGACACTGTGGATGACCAAGGCCATGCACGATAAGGAGACCAAGCAACTCGTGGATCTCGTGCATATGAAGGAGGGACGTTTCCAGGAAGTGATGACAGCGACAGCACAAGCGACCAAAGACACCTCGCTACTGAGTCCGATCGCCTTGTACGACGCGAATTCGGGCCAAACCATCTACTATAAGAGTCCACAGAAACCAGAGCCGTCGAAATCCAAGACGAGGCTCGTGACACTGGGTCCAAGTAGTCCAAATGTGGGTTCGAGTACAACGTCACCGGCTCCTTCGTCTCCCAACAAGAAGAGAGTCGTCATGAGCCCCACGATACCACTCGTAAACCCAAATAACAACGTCAGGGAAGATGTCGACTTGACCTTGGACGCAACGACGGTCCTGCCGAGTCCACGAGGACGTGTGAGTCGTCCTGGATTCGATAGAGCGATAAAAAGCATAGATTTGTGATCAAGCCGTGGGTATATGTGGGGTTTTGAGGCCTAACTCGTTCGAACTCACTGATTCTGGTGTGCTCGGCTCTTTTCCGTTGAGATAGAAGGCTGAGCGCAGTCGTATTTCATTTGGAGAGGTCACAGGCCGCATTTCCTCAGCGTAAATCCCCATATTCAGACTCTGCTTCCGTCGTAGCGGTGCGAGAGCCCATCGAGTGCCCCTGTCTGTGTCGTTTCCACTCGAGTTGTCTATTGGTTCAGTCGACTGTCTCAGTCGCTCCCTTCGAGGGACAAGAAGTGGCGCTGTCATAATTGATCGAGCCATCACGTTCTTAGCAAATCCGAGCTGGCGGTCACGATCATGTTTGAGCGTGATCCATTTCTCCTGTCTCGTCGTAGCAAACGCGTTCAGAGACGTCACAAACTGCTCTTGGAAGCGGTCAGACTCGACGATTGGCGCGTTCAACCCTTGGGTTAGATACTGGTTCTCGACCACGTCGTGCCGCTTTTGACGAGCCACCGACTTCTTTTGCTCTCGCTGACGCAGTTTATCACCGAAATCGCGTGCCGCACGTGAGAATTGCTTTCGATCGACTGGGTTTTGCATGTATTCCGTCAAATCCACCGCCTTCTCAGTGGATTCGACCGACGTATGCGGTCGTATCGCACCGACAACAGGCATAGCACCACGTTTCTGACCCGATGGCTGCTCCAGCGCCCGAGCAGCTCGTTTTGTAATACGTTGTGATCGTTCCTTCTCGAAAATATACTCAGCAAGTTCGACCTTGAGCGTCATGAGCTCTTGTTCCGCCTTGTGGAGTCGCTCCGTCGTCACCAACAAGTCAGCCAGTGCCGCCGAGTGCTGCTTTTGCAGGTGTTCACGCTCTGCGAATGCGAAATTGCGCTGCGAATCCGCCATTGCCGCCGCCATTTCTGCTTTTTGCCACTGCATCGTCAGTTCAGCTTGCTTGTCGATGGATGTCTGCATGGCAGAGAGCACTTCGTCTCGATGAGCAAGTGCACTGGTGAGTTCGCGATGCGCTTCGTCTCGGAGATACGCCAATCGAGCGTTTTCGATCGTTGCCCCTCGATAATTCTCCGTCATTTCCACCAATTGCGTCTCCAACAGACTGGCTTTTGCCTTTATTTCGTCTCGTAGTCGCTTGGTTTGCTCGAGCTGCTCCCTTGTGCCAAGATGTGCGCTCTTTTCTTCTTCAAACCGCTTGTGAAGGGCGTGGTATTCCTCCAACAACTCCTCGTACTGCCGTTTTCGCTCGCTGCACTGGGCCACTAGCTGCGTTTGCTGCAACCGAAGATCGTCGACTTGAATCTGAAGCTGGCCCATCTTCTCTTCCCAAACGCTGCGTCCACCACGCAATCGAATGACTTCTGCTACGGACGAGTGGCCCCAGTGGACGGCGAGGTCCAGTGCCGTGCATCCAGCCGCGTTCTTGGTCTTGAGACTGGCACCAGCGTTCAGTAAAAGCTTGACGATGGCCATACGACCCCAGAAACTCGCGAGATGCAGCAAAGTCTGACCGCCCGCGTCATAATGATCCACGTCCACGCCCTCGGTTTTCAGGAGCTCCTCGAATCGCTCGACGTTCTGGTCAAAAATGGCGTCGCGTAGCAAGTCATAGTGGCTCTCATCGACTGGCCCAGCCCCCATGGACCCTCCCAAGCCACGTCAAGCGCTCGGAACGCACGTTCATCCCTTGACAACCCCAGGTCGGTGGCGAAAATGCACTTTTATTTTCTGAATATTTATTTTCAGCCAATCCAAAGACGTTCATTCAGATTGACTAGCCAATCAGAACGCTCCATTCCGAGAAAGGCGGGCACAAAATTAGCTTTTGCGGGTTGGAAATAGTCTCATTGGAACAGGCGGGCGGCGGCAGGCCACTGGCACGACAAGAGACCGCGTGGCGTCTAGACGGAGGCTCCCTCGACGTTCGTGAAGCAATGGACGAGGAGTGCGTGGTAGATGACTTGGCGAATCGCCTCAAGCTCGAGTTCGAGGACGGCGACGATGGCGATGGCGGCGAGGACTGGTTCGTCAACGACAAGCGCGAGGCCGAGCGCTCGCCTTCCCCGACCAAGAGCGATCGTCACGAACCAGTCGAGAGCACTGTCGCATCCGTGAGCAAGCCGACGCCAGCCGCGGCGACGGAAGGTGGGGGTGGCAAGTCGCCCGTCTCCAAGTCCAACAGCGCCCCCACGATGGAGTCCGAGCCCGATGACAATGCCTACTCGAGTTGCAAGACGGCGTTTCTGCACTATTTCCCTCCTGGACAGGGGATCCTGGTCATGGAACTCGGCTCAAACGAGCAAGTGGACAAGCGCTACGGTGCCAAGTTCTTCAAGATCTACCTGCCGCAAGTGCACGAGGCGCAGACGGACTTCTGTCTCTTTGCGCGCAAGCGACTCAACAAGAACAAGATCCGCTTCAGTCTCAACGAGTACGCCATGTCCAAGTGGAACAGCCCGTCGTACGGCGGCAAAGTGGTCATGACGCCGTCGCAGCAGAGCAAAAAGTTCAAGCTGGTCGTCCCCAAGAACGCCGCGCGCGTGCATTTCGACATCAACCAAGGCGAGCGCAAGCAGGAGCTCGTCGTGCGACTCAACTCGCAAAGCAAAGGCTTCCATCTTTTCCGAGCGCGCTCGGCGTCGGACGAACCCATGGCGGAGTACAAGTCGCTCATCCAAAAGTTCATTAACCCGATAGCCGACGTGCGCTGTCCAAAGACCAACAACACACTGCTCAAGATCGAGAAAGAAGGCGTACGTTTGACGTGCTGTACCGGGACTTGACGAGTCAGAGGAGCTAACACACGTGGATGTTGCAGGACGCAGGCAATGAGAAGTACATCATCACGTACGCGCGGCCCTTTTCACTGTTTGTGAGGTACGTTGGAGGACTCTCGGACTGTGAAACGCGTGGCTAACGCTTGGTTTCTATTAGTTGCTGCATTGCCATCGGTGTCGAAGGCCACCAACTCGAGTGATAGACACTAGTCGAAGTCGTCCATCGCAATACGATGACTTACTCTACAAAGCTTTGTTGACGTATGGGTTTCATTTGCTTGCGCCTCTCTGTCTCTATACCACACAACAGTCGGGCTTGCTGCCGATCGGCGGATTTGCGTTTCCGTCCAGCACAAACTTGGCTCGGGCCTGTTTCTCTCGGGGTGAAGAGTACGATGCGCGCAGCTGCTGCTGCATCTGCTGCGAGTCAAAGTTGCGTAGGATCGATATTGCCGTCTGGGAAAAGGCCTAGACACGACACACACCAGTGAGCATGGACAACAACAGCCTGTCGACTGCGACGCGTTGGTTACCTGCTCGACGTTGGTCGCTGTCTTGGCCGACGCTTCGATAAAGAACAAACCGTTGTACTCGGCCCATGCACGGCCTTCTGCCTCTGTTACCTGTCGTTCTCTGCGTCACACCAGACTCTCTTTAGCTCTTGAGCGTATCCTCACTATCATTGGCCACGTACCGATCGTGGATGTCGGTCTTCATGCCGACGACCATGATCTCGATCTGCTCGTTCTGACAGTTCTGTCGGCACTCGTGGAGCCATCGCGGCAGGTGCTCAAAGCTCTCGCGCCGGCCAATGTCGTACACTAACAACGCACCGTCGGCGCCGCGATAGTACGAGCGCGTGATGGAGAGGAACGTTTCCTGACCGGCGGTATCCCAAATTTCGAGTTTGGCTTTACGACCGTCGATGTCAATGAGCTTGGCGCCGAACTCGACGCCGATGGTCAAGTCGTGCACGGGCTGGAAGTGCTGCTCGGTGAATTGCAGCAGCAGCGACGACTTGCCCACTTCTACAGGACACAAAGCGCAGTAAGTGAGACCGTGACAACGAGTCACAACGTGGTCATTTCGCGGCCATTTCGCACCGGAATCGCCGATAATGATGTACTTGAGCGTCACGAACACCATGAAGACCTGTGAAGGAGCGTGGGGAGCTGTGCGAGCGCGTGGAAGAGACGAAGGCGGCGCGCACAAGGGGGTCGGCTCGTCGCACGTGATATCACTTGGGTCGGTCGGCCAGTCAGTTCTAAAGTTGAAGAGCCGATCTCTTCGGAAGTGGACCCACAGGTGAGTGCCACATGCAAATGTGGAACGTTTGTCCCACATTTTATTGTGGGACAGTGTGTGGGATTGTGAGATGTGGCCCTGGCGGTCTCGATGCACATGACGATGGTGACGACGACGACGACGGTGTATTGGCCGCAGCGGCGGCTGCAGCGCGTGTTCAAGGCAACGGGCACTGCAGCGAAGGAGGCGTTGTATCTGTTGGGGTTCTCTGTGACGGAGCGGACGTTCTGCGTCGTGGATATTACTGAAAGTGCGTGGAAACGGAGCCCACTCAAGCGATCCGTGGGATATTGAGCCGTGGTTTATGATTTGTAGAGCGTCCTGAGCGGCAGTTTGGAGCAGAATGCATTGGAAGATGCCATGTAAATGTGTCGGCGTCCGTGGGCGCATCGAACGAGCTCGTGGTCGTGTATGAAGAGCGAGCCAACTGGACTCCCGACGAGATGGATGCCCATATCCGAGTGATGTGTACGGGCGGAAATGCGCACTGCAACGTCGTGTTGTACGACCCAGAGCTCTGTCAGCATGGCTCGTTGCGTCGTGGACTCGACTCGGTGGACGAAACGTCAACCACGTTCCGTCCATTGCAACAGGTGCGTGGTTCTCATGTCTGGTGGATGGGATCCAACTGGTCAGATGACAAGGAGGTTGCGATAGCTCTGCGACTACTTTGATCGAACGTCCACAACGAAGCGGTCAGCAAGCAGCACCCTTGCTTCAGGTGAGCCATTGCTATCATTCTCTTTCCGCTCTTCTTCAATTGACGGCGTTGCCAACGTTGTAGCTGGGGAGGCAGTGGGTTATTACTCCATTCTCCTCCCGTTTGACGTCGCTCGAGCCCTTGCGAATGCGTTTGATGCCACCCTATCCGTCCAAATTCCGCAGTGGTCGCCACTAGCAGCTGGGGCGAATCTCAAGGTACGTTCTCGATGCAGGTCCGTCGTACTTCGTCAACCGATGACTGATAAAATACGCTGTTGCCAGGATTACTCGCAATTCCTCGCAGTGTTGATTCGTCAAGGATCAAATATCGCCAACCTGCCTCGTAGCTTCCGCTACGTCTATCGGTCAAAGAAGGCGAATCAAAGCAATGCAGGTAAATACATTCCCTCAAGTGTTCACTGGACAGGACCATGCTCACTTCTATTGCTGTGCAACTCAGCTGCGCCTTCATACATTGGTCTTTGGGATACGATTGTGAGCCTTGCGTTGGATGCGATTGCCGGCTACTTCTTCAGCACGTTGATTTTCACCTACCTGTCGACGCAAATCTCCACCTTGTACGGGTTTTCTCGTTCCTTTCACCCCAGCAGGCTCTCTCATCCGTGTTGTATATGTGCAGTGTGCATCCCAGTATGATC
Organism: Pythium oligandrum; assembly: GCA_020085045.1. Lineage (NCBI taxonomy): Eukaryota > Oomycota > Peronosporomycetes > Pythiales > Pythiaceae > Pythium > Pythium oligandrum. Next base: position 106,648 of record JAHRIK010000024.1, on the reverse strand, counting down.
TATAGCAGCTTACGTGAGTATATCGTGTGGCTCATGGATGCCCCAGCTGGTTTCAAGGTGCGCTCAACTTGCTGGCCCGACCAAAATGCCAAGCGAACTAATACCAACTTCCCTTGTAGCTCAACTTGCCTTTGGCTACGATCATGGGCAACGGGATCCTCTTGTGCTTGGACCTCTGGGAGTTTTTACTCGAGTCTGTCCTCAGTCACTCGTTGTTAGAAACCGTCATGTCCACCACATGGACGTCCGTGGTCTTGAAGCTCCTGTGGACGCACATGGGGTTGTCGTTGCAACTGAGTCTTCTCTCGGATGTGCTGGGATTGGTCACATGGAACTCGTACTGGGTCTACCTCTACTTTACCAAGCTCAATGCAGTGCAGTTTGCGCTATTGGGCTCGTTGTGGAAGCTCTTTCTTGGCAAGAAGAACAACGTGTTGAGGAAACGCGTGGACTCGTCCGAGTATGATGTCAATCAGGTACGAATCAGTGTCCTAGCTTGTGAGTTTGTAGACTGACACTATTCCGTACAGCTGCTCATCGGAACACTCATGTTCACAATTCTCAGTTTCCTGGCTGCAACCAACTCGGTATTCTTCGTGTTCTTTGGACTCGTCCGACTCGGAGTCTGGAGTATGCGGACGCTACTCTGGCTTCCTATCGTGTTGCTCCGAGTCCTCCCGTTCGCTTCTGTGCTGTATCGCGTCACCCATCCGCGGCATTACACTGGAAGCATTCGTCTCGAGGCCATTCCTAATCAAGAGGCGACCAAGTCTATGAGTGTAAGCAGTATTGCTCCTAGCAAACGCCGCGCACGTGACGAAGCCGACCGTCAAGAGCTGCGTCAGTTCCTCAGTCAGCTATCGACTGATGCGCGTGCTGAACGTTGTGCATACTTCCGCGTGGTCACTCGACCGACGGGTCTCGGCCAAGTCTTCTCCAGGTTAGTAGAGTACGGAATGTTCCGTTTGTGGGTGTGATAATCACAATTGTACGTGTCTACAGACTCAAGGAGTACCAGAGTGAGATCGGCAAGCGATACAATGGCAAGGCTGTGAGCCAGTCGTGCTTCTTCGGCGCTCGCATTGCTCCCGTTCCGTTGGCAGTGCTCTTTGGTGACACCTTGCAGTCCTCTGAAGGTGGTTCAACATCGCATTCTCCAGATACCAAGTCAAAGACGGAGTAGCACGTGAATAGATTCCACTTGAATGTGTATTAGCTCCTGGAATCTTTAATTCAAGCTCTTTCAAAAAGACGAGTGGCCTAAGAAGAGTGCAAAAGTCTCAACCACGGCCAGCTCTTGCTCGTCCGTCTCGCGCAACGGGGTCCTGGGTAGCCTATTTAGAATCTACTACATGAGAACGCAGGACAAGGCTGACAGATTTTGTTTCTCTTGAGGAGCGCGAGCATACTGGTGCTGGTTGGTTGCAAGTTACCTCGGAAGACGTCGCGTCTTTTTTCGAATGGCTCGGCTCGAGCCAGTGATTGACTGATACAAAGTACTCAATGGGCAACTCACATCTCAGCCATTCGGTTGGATCTGCTTCAAACACGAGTGTAGCCATGTCAGGGGGCGGTACCGGTACATTGTACCGTTTTACTAACTCAAAGTGGTCCACAGTACCAACTCAGTCGTACTTAGCCCAACATCTCTCCCCAGTCCACAACAAGATACGCAACAGCATGACACGATCCCTAGCCCTTCTCTTCAATCGTCAGCACATCCACCTAAAAACCTCCGACAACGCATCTCAAAATGCATAAAATCAGCAAATCATCCCACCGCCATCCACTAGGACTCGTGCAATGTATCCACAACGGTGACTGCTTCAGCCACTCGTACCTCTAAGAATTGATAACACGTCGTATCTTATCACACGTACGCAGCTGCTTCTGGCTGTGACATCATGCAAGTCCCCGTGGTGTCAGCGGTCTCCCTCTTTAAACCGATCGATACTGAATCCACGTCTTTGAGGTCGGGAAAGGCACGCGTTTCGACCTCAGAGCCGCTCCTGCCGTCTGGAGAGCACCATGCCCGCCGCCCCGAGTGCCGTCGTTCAGCGCAAGCGCGTGGAGGAAGAGGAGATCGACGACCTCATCCCGGATGCCGAGACCATGGCCAAGAAGGAAGAAGTGCCGTCGTTCACGTGGAGTGAAGTTGTGTGGTACAACGTCATCATCTTGGCCGTGTGGCATGTCGGCGCCGTCTACTCGCTCTTGTACGTGATCCCAGCGTGCTCGTTGGCGCAGATCGCGGTGCTCTGGCTCGCGTTCTGGTTCATGTCCGGATTGGGCATCACTGCCGGTGCGCATCGACTCTGGTCGCACCGCAGCTACCGCGCCAAGGCTCCGCTCCGCTTCTTCTTGATGCTCTGCAACTCGATGGCGTTCCAGGGAAGCATCTTTGAATGGTCGCGTGACCACCGCGCGCACCACAAGGGCTCGGACACGACGGCGGACCCGCACAACTCGGGTCGTGGGTTCTTCTTTGCTCACATGGGTTGGGTGATGGTGCGCAAGCATCCAAACGTACGTCTTGCCGTCTGTCTATTGTTGAAGGGAATTAATCACTAATCAGCCTTCTTGTGATCAGGTCCGTAAGGAAGGCAACAAGATCAGCTTGAAGGACTTGCACGAGGACGGTTTCGTCATGTTCCAGATGAACTACTACATCTGGACGGTGCTCGCCATGTGCTACGTCTTCCCAACCTACGTCGGTTACCTTATGGGCAACACCTGGGCTGGTTTCTGGGTCGGCGGTATCTTCCGTCACGTCTGGGTGCTCCACATGACGTGGTGTGTCAACAGTGTGGCGCACTTTTTCGGTTACAAGCCATACGACAAGAACATCCGCGCTGTCGAGAACTTGATCGTGAGCATTGGCGCCATCGGTGAAGGCTACCACAACTACCAGTACGTTGAACTGATTAAACTCTTGGGATTGCCATACTCGTACTGACGAAATGATCTTCAACAGCCACAAGTACCCATCGGACTACGCGACTAGTGAGTGGGGTATCACGTCTGGTCACTGGAACCCAACCAAGCTCTTCATCGACATGTGCGCCGTCTTTGGCCAGGCTTACGACATGAAGCGCAGCCGAACTGCTGCTGCCACCCGTGAGCGTCTTGCCATCAAGGAGCACGAGGAGCGCTTGAAGGCTGGTGTGGCGCACCAGGCTTCGGTCATTGGTCGTTTGTTCTTTGGTCGATCTGAAGAGCAGCTCTTTTAGATGTCTGTTGTATGCTACGAAGTGAGGGTAGATTTCCTTCTAGGTATGAGTTGAAAAAAGTGGTTCTTCGCCCTTCACGTTTCATTATCGAATCTCTTTCACCTCATACTACTGTAGCAATACGAAATAAATTCGTGATGGGCCCAGGACGCGAATGAGATGCTCCTATGATCGACGACCAGGAATGAGAAGAGGCCCACGTCTGAGAGACCTGATCAAACGCGAGCAGACATTCCTAGAGAATTTCGGATACACATTAATCGCGAAACCCGTAATACAAGCTGCTGCTCCAGGTCGACGACCCTCCAATGCTATAGAAACCCACTCGCTTAGTGGGCGAGTATGATTCGATATCACTGACCAGAAGCCATACCGTACTCGCTTGGGGGAGAATGGAGCTACAAAACTGATGTTCGAAAGAATCTCATCAGATGAGGTGATACTCGTGTACCTGATACAACGGACCAAGCCTCCCTGGTCAAAACGTACTAGAATGTGTCTTGGTCGAATGAATGCCTAACTGCTGGCGCATGAATTGGAGAGGAAGCTCAATTTTGGCCAACATTATTCAGTGTTACATCATCGAAGAGCTGACTAGATGAATCATCAAGGCTATTCATCATGAAGCCATTCGAAGCCAGATTGCAAGGAGGTTGTAAGTCCAGATTGAGACACGATCTTGAAATCTTCGGTGGTTAGAAGCTCAGTAAGTCCATGAGATCCAGCAGTTTCTTGCATTCAATCGCGCTCACAACACACACGACAAATGGCGTGTTCGATCAAATCAAAAAGCTGCATCAGACTTCAAGATACTACGGTAGAACGTCTCCATTTTGTCGTCAAGAGAGCCTTCCGACCAAAAATCCTGAAAGTCATACGTTGCATCGATCCAAATCTTCTTCAAAGCAACCATGCGCGCCACTCTTGCCTGTAGGTTCAAACAGCGACAGAACGGACGCTCTAAACCAGCGAATGTCAGAGCACTGCCATCCACGTCACCAAACGTTGTCCGGACATCGAAGCGGCACCGCTTCTTCGACAACGCTACGTTGCTGAGGAGCACTCGTGTCTGCTCCGCACTGAACACTTTGTTGCCGTTGCGGTCGGCGGGATCAATGAGAGGGGTGCTTCGGGTAGATGGATCAAAGAGCTTCAAACGGAAAGCGTCCGTGTCGTCGCGAATGAAACTGATTTGGAAATGGTCGAACGCGTATTTCAGAGGCTTGAGCAGTAGCAACCCATTCCTCTCATCGTCAATGTTAGATATCCGCATCACCACAAGCGACAAATATTCGTTGCTGCGACGAAACAAATACGACGCTATCACGAGCGACTTCGGAAACACAACATTGAGCAGCATACATCGCGCCCAGGACTTCTTTCGGCTGTAGCATCCGTAGAAATTGCACAAATTGTCATTGAAATCTCGGTTTCGGTCAGTGAGGGTCGTTGGGGCATGCGTGAGTAACTGTGGTACAATTACTTCAAGAAGAGTCATGGCTGGAGAGCGGAGGTCGTAATGCGACGGAACAACAACCAATAGAGCATGATCTTCATCTGCTCCAAGACCAACATCTTCATTTTCTCCTTCCACCCCTTCTTTCAGCCAACGTGACGACCTTAGATTAGTGGGAACATCCGCAGTATTCGCATCGAACGCTGTCTTGTCGGCGTAGACGAGCAGTTGGGCGGGAACAATTCCTTGGAGAATGCCAGCGTTCTTCGCGTGCACAGCATCTCTCAGGTCATCAACGTCACCATCAGCAGGAATCTTCACTTTACTCGCAGTTGTCCCCTGTACGCCACACCCTCCTGATCGACAAGAAGAAACCAAACCCGTCTTTCCGTCATGTATCTTGTTGAAGAATGACAGGGAATGGAAACTGGTGCTTGGAGTCCTGCACGATTGCCTACGACGATTGGTGCTTGGGTTGGTGCTTGAAGTTGGAACGGTGGAAGTTTCTTTGAGCAAGATCTTGGTTGGTGATAAATGACTGATGGACACTCTGGTGTCCTCAACGTCTCATATTTGACAGTTATTGACCCGGTTGGGTCCAGGTATTAGCGTTTCTAGTGTTTTTGCGGTGATGGATATGGCCAAGATCCGTTTTCGCAAGTGGACCTTTCGTGGTCTTATCCATCGCCCCAAGTACTACCAGGTGCTGCGACGAGGGCGTTCTTTGTGGATCTGCAAACGGCATGGGATCCCAGCCTTCAAAGGATGACTGCTAGATGGAGCTCGCTCGTTGAAAAAAGTGGTTCATCGCCCTTCACGTTCGTTCTCGAATCTCTGTGACTTTGTACTACTGTAGGAATACGAAAGAAATTCGTGATGGGACCAGGACGCGAAAGAAAGATGCTCTATGATCGACGACCAAGTAATAGAGGACGCCCTCGTCCAAGCCACCGTAGACATCGTTCACAACTGAGACTAGGATGCCATTCGTACACCTTGATACGCGGACTGGGACTCCAGCTTGACCACACGTCACGCCGACAAGAATTATTTGTCTCGATGAAGATTCTGATCAGATTTCACTGGTCAAAGCGATACCGTACTCGATTGGGGAGAGGTTAGTTGAGAGTCTGTTCTTCGAAAGAATCTCTTCAGATACCGTGATTCTCGTGCACCGCTGCGACCGGCTTGCCCTCACTGAACAAGCCATCATGCTAAATCATGTTTGGCCTGATGAATTCTGTTTGTCTGCACGTGTGGTCGGGAGGAAGCTCAGGCCAGGATCTAGCGTTTGGTAGAGGAAAGCTACTCAATATCTGTGTGAGGGATTCATTCATGAAAGCTGATATATCTTGATTTGAGTAGTGATAATGAAGTGATGCACTAGGGCTCGCGAAGGCTGGGATAGCGCAGTTTTAATACCCTGACTTGGAGCAGGAGAAGCGTCATTTTGTAGGAGACTATTGTAGGCCGTCCCTGGTAGTGCTGTAGATACTCTTGGCGTAGGTCGCAGTCGCATTATTTGCAAGCGTACGTTTCTGATGAGACTCTTTAACCTGTTATTTATTAAACTAGGGAGTGTTTAGTTATTGCGCCTGATAGAAACGCCTATCGTTAAGACTGTATAAACAGATAAATGTGATATATAATGATACTAAATCACAGAGAACAGCGAACCAAAGAGAATGCAGCCCCGAGCTCACTGATCGTTGTGAAGATCCACGACCGCTGCCACATATGCTTCGCAAGAGGTTGTCGTTTTATCTTCTGCAGCATACGCTCAAGTGGCTCCTGGTTGGATCTCCCACTCCACACGGATCACTTGGTTACTCATCGTGGCGTTTTTCGGACGCCTTCGACTTTTTCTTCTTGCGCTCCATCTCTCGGTAGAACGTGTCAATGCGATCAAAGTACTCCTTCTTGTAGTTGTTCCACGCCAATGCCGCAGCTATCCCCAGCGTCAAGCCCACGAGAATGTCCGTCAACGGGTTCTTCGTCTTCATCTTCTTCTCGATCTTTGACCAAGTTGCCGTTGGGCCCACAAGAACTTTTCCCATACACATCATTACTCTGCCAGACACAATAATATGAATGTGTTGCCGCGAGAGTGATGGTCGCTTCGATGTTTGAGCAATATCCCCAAGGGCAACCTGTAAGCGCATTCCTCCTCCGTCGTCGTCGACGTCACGTGTATTTGCCGCGCTCCCATCGACCACCCGGCCATGCGCGTGCTACGGTCCGCTCTCTCATTGTCTTCGCGTCATGCTGGCCGAGCGCGAAAGCCGCAGCTCGCGGCGTTCCAGCGCCACCTCGCTACTTCAACAAGCATCGACGCTGCACTCAAGTCGATGCAAGGCGGCAATTTCCTCTCCACGGCGCAGTTGAGGTGCGATCTATATACAATTGAAGACTGTCGTAGAGGGTATTGATGCGTGTGATATGTGTTTGAGGTAGTGGGGAGCAGTTTGAGGCGCTTGTGAGCAAGGCGCAGGAGTACAAGCGCGTGTACTCGGATCCGGCGACCAAAGCCACTGCGCCAAAGGTAACAAGGCGTTGTGAACGTATTACTAACCGCTTGTGCTTACCTGCGACTGTCTGTAGCCACTGACAGGCGAAATCTGCTCCATGATCTTCCAGAAGCGAAGCACCCGTACGCGGTAAGATGGGATTCGACTCATTTCTCGTGGAGTTATGGACTCTCAGTGGATATTATGTCGTCTAGCATCTCGAGTGAAGTCGGCATGCATTTGCTTGGTGGCAAGGCGCTCTTCTTGTCGTCTGACGACATCCAGCTTGGTGTTAACGAGTCTCTGAAGGTTTGATGAGTCTTAACTGTCATGCTTCTCGCTGAATCTGACGGAACGTTGTCACAGGACACGGCGCTCGTGTTGTCACGATTCAACAGCGTCATCCTTGCTCGGGTGTTTGGCCATCAAGACGTTCAGGAGCTTGCAGAGTTGTCGTCTGTCCCTGTTATCAATGCTCTCTCGGACAAGTACCATCCTCTCCAAGCTCTTGCCGACTATATGACCGTCAAGGCACGGTTGACTGGTTATTTTTTGTGTACTGGTCATTGTTTACTTATGGTATCCGTATGGCTTGTAGGAGCACTTTGGCAAGCTGAATGGACTGACGTTCACGTGGGTGGGCGACGGCAACAACGTACTCCACGATTACATGCTTGCTGCACCGAAAGTTGGTTCGTTAACGCCACTTCGATGCGTTAACGTTGACACTATCTCACAAAACTAATTTCGTGCTTACAGGCGCCAATATCCGGATTGCGACTCCAGCAGGTTACGAGCCAGACGCAGACGTCGTGGAGGAAACGCAGCGACTTGCCAAGGTATGTTCCTTAATTTTGCTGTATCATTATTTCTAGTATTAGTGACAGAGGTACTGCAATGTCTTCTAGGCTGCAGGCACTTCGGTCTTCATGACGACGGATCCTGTCGAAGCTGTGAAGGGTGCGAATGTCGTTGCTACTGATACTTGGATCAGCATGGGCCAAGAGAACGAAAAGAAGGAGCGATTGCAGACATTTGCGGGCTACCAAGTCTCCAAGGACATGCTGGAGCACGCTGCGAACGACCACATTTTCTTGCACTGCTTGCCACGCAAGCCGGAAGAGGTGACCGATGAGGTGAGGGCCGTCCAGACCTCTACACAATGTGATCAACACACCACTCACACATGTTTCGCCTGCAGGTCTTCTACTCGGACAAGTCCCTCGTATTTGACGAAGCTGAGAATCGCCTGTGGACCGTCATGGCCGTCTACGCTGCGCTCCTGGGCAAGTTCTGAGCACTTGACGCAATAAGTTCCAATAAATTGCCGCCGTCATATACGGTCCCAAGTAAACTCTCGCGTTTTATCAGGTTTAACAGGTGATTGCTTGAGCTGGTCCATTGCTAATCCCTGTAAGTACGACCCAACGTATGCATTATTACAAGTACTGCATGACAGGCGGGAAAGTCGAAGAGCTCATTTCCAAATGGAGCAGAGACAAAGGAGCACGAGGGAGATGCGTCGCTAGACAGACATGGGGCCGGTGGTAGGCATGCACACGCGCTTCTGGTAGCACGCTCCATGATCATGCGTTGTGTGCGTTGATCGATGGCTCTCTGAGGCTTGTAGCGTCTCCTCACGTGGTTGGTTTCATCAAGCGGCCAGGCGTTTTGGCTCGCATGTCGTGAAGAGTCGGCCAAGCACATGCTTCTCTAGTGGTTTTGCGCCCTTGAGTGGCTCAGGAGACGGAGACTGCAGCGACTGTTTGTGGGGCATTCTCGACCTCGTTGTGTGGAAAGACAAGAGAGCGTCGCGAGCACGGAAAGAACGGAGGGACGAAGCAGCGTGCTCGAAGCAAGAGAACGTGTTTGAGGGGTCTAGAACATGGCCGACGACGCCGCGGCAGCAGCTGCCGCGGCCAAGAAGGAAGTGAATCCGCTCAAGTACATTGAGCAGCGTGTGGCCACGACGTTTGCTGGTCTCCAGGGTGCCAAGTTCACGGCCAAGTATGCTACGGAAAACAATGAAGCGGTCATCAAGGAGTTTCTTGAGTCTGAGGACATCACGTCGCTCATCTTTGCGGGGGATAATGTTGTCGGGATGATCAAGATGCCGCCGTCATTGCCGCGAGGCAAGACAGTGTGCTTTACCAAGTACCACAAGACCGTGATCACGTCCAAGAACGTTTTGACGGACATCATGGTCACCGAGCTTACAAACAACAGCATCGAGTATCTAGAGAAGCTCATCTCAGAGATCTACTTGCCGTTGTTTTCCAATCCAGCAAACCAAGAAGGCTGGGGTGAAGTTGCTTCGAAGGAAGTCGTGGACAAGTTCCATTCGTACATGGCGTCGGTTTCGATCATTAGTGGCGCCACCAAGGGCGAGACGTGCTTGCCGCTGCCACCAGTTGATGGGAACGCCACGAATCTCAGTAACAAGATCTCTTTGCTCGAAGGCTCCATCGTGACCTGGACCAAGCAGATCAAGAATGTGTTGAAGCAAGATCCAGAGGATCTGCTCAAACAAGGCCTTCATCCAACCCCTGATGCAGAAATCGAGTTCTGGAAGCTCAAAGCTGCCAATCTTAACTCAATCTTTGAGCAGTTGCAGTCGAAGAAGGTCCGTAAGATCCTCACGGCGCTCGATCGCTCGAAGTCGACGTACTGCACGACATTTGCGCGGCTCTGTAAGGAAGTCTTCACAGCGCGTATCGAAGCCAATGACAACATGAAGTATCTTCGCACGCTGGAGGAGTGGTTCATTCGCTTGAACAACGACGAAGACTTCCCCAGTCTCACGGAATTGTTCAAGCCGATGCTACACATTATTTTGCTGATTTGGAAGAACTCGAAGCATTACAACACACCAGCACGCCTCGTTGTACTGATGCGTGAGATATGCAACTCGTTGATCAACCAAGCGCGCAAGTATCTCAGTGGTGAGCTCATCTTTGCTCTCATTGATCAGGATGAAGCCGGTCAGGCTGTCGAACAGCTCAAGACGACTCTTCAAGTTTGCAGTGCCTTCAAGAGCACTTACTTTGACTACAAGGCAACCGCAAACGCTGAATGCCCGTCGAATCCGTGGCGGATTCAAGGCAATGCATTGTTTGTGCGTCTCGACTCGTTCCTCGAGCGCTGTCATGACATTCTCGACCTTACGCAGACCATTGTACAGTTCAGTAAGCTATCCAAGATCGAGGTGGGAGGCACGAAAGGCAAGACGCTCACCCTGAGCGTGCAGCAGATCCACGCTGACTTTACGGACGCTGTGAACGCGTTCAAGCGCGTATCCGGTGACATCATGGATGTTGGTGCGTCGAAATTCGATGACAACTTCTACGAATTCCGCTGCAAGATCAAGGAACTAGAACGTCGCCTTGGCTCAGTGCTTACGCAAGGGTTTGACGACAGTTCGACGATCTTCGGTCGATTCAAGCTGCTGGATTCGTTTGAAGGATTGCTCAATCGGCCGATTATACAAGACGAGCTTGAGAAGAAGCACGTTGCACTTGTGCAAAGCTATGGTCAGGACTTGAAGCTTGTACAGGAGCTCTTCTTGCACTGTCGTGACGCACCTCCCATTAGTTGGAACTTGCCTCCGGTCGCCGGTGCACTCACGTGGTGCCGCGGACTGATGGAGCGTATTGAACATCCGATGAAGAAGCTCAAAGAGTTGAATCAGAATGTGATGGAGCGCGAAGAAGCCAAGGAAGTCTACAAAGTCTATGGGACGATCATCACATCACTGCAAGAGTACGAAAACCAGAAGGTCGAAGAATGGAGTCGAGACGTCGAGGCGTCGTCACAGGCTAAGCTCAAGTACCCTCTGCTTGTCCGTCATCCTCATACGCGCTGTCTGCGTGTGAACTTCGATCCAGCGCTCGAGAAGTTGCTGCGCGAGATCAAGTATTTACGTCTGTTGAACATTGATGTGCCACCATCCGCGCTGCAGATCTCATCGAAGGAAGAGACGTATCGCAAGTACCGAGGCGAGTTGTCGCGCATCGTGGAACCTTACAATGCGATGATTGAAGGACTTCATCCGCTTGAAGAGCCTCTTGTGCGTCGTCATATCAACAACATTGATGCTTGTGTCGGACGTGGCATCGACGAGCTTAACTGGAAGAGCAATGGGATTGAGATGTTCATTGAAGAGTGCCGTAAGGCTGTTGAGGGCGCAAACGAGATCGTCACGAATCTCAAGGAGAACCTCAACACGATTCAGGACACTCTTGGTGCGTGGAACAGTCCCTTACTCGAACGCCAGGCCAAGCCGGTGGCAGTGAGCGAGCACGAGAAGCTTCACAAGAGCTACATTGTCCAGCGTACTCTCAAAATCCGAGAAGGCGCGGCAGAGATCCATCGTCGTCTCAAGCAATCAAACAATGGTATCGTCGGTGTCAATAGCGCACAGTGGAAGGCGTATGTGGACTATGTCAACAATATCGTGGTTACCGGTGTTGCCAAGGTGATCTGCTCATCGCTCGAGTTCCTGGCTAAGCAGTTGGATCCAAATGCTAGCCATGCGGCTGCCGCTGCCGCAGCCGCTGCTGCTGCTCAGGAACGAAGCGAAGGCGGCGGCACGACGAGCGGTAAGGCCAACAAGAAGGAGACGGAGCGTTTGCCTATGCTGGAGATTAAATTGGATTTGATCGCGAATCGTGTGCAGTTCAACCCAAGTATTGGTGAGAATCATGGCAAAGGACTACGTGATACCATTCAGATGTGGATCAACTCGTTCTTCAACATTGCCACGGCGGTCAAGCGACTCGATTCAGATGGTGGTGGCACATACTTGCGAGAAATGCACACGGATATGACCATTTGCATGCATCTCGCGACGATTAGTGAGTACTTGCAGGAGAATGAGGATATGCTCGGGATTTTCAAGAAGAAGTATGACCAGTATGCGTACCTCTGGGAGGCTGACATGCATGCACAGTTCCAGGAGTTCCTCGCAACGGCGCAGTATACAAGCTCGAACGGCACAGAGATGCTCGATTTGGAGAAATTCAACGCTGAGATCACCAAGTACGAGCAAGTGGCGAGTGAGATTGAGAACCTAACGACCCCGACGGACGTTGGATGGCTACGAGTCAACTCCCAACCGATCAAGACGGCTATGCTCACATGGGTCAGCAAGTGGATTTACCAGTACACAACGTACCTACACGAGCACGTTGTCAACAAGCTGCGTGGCTTGCATGGCTTCATGGACACGGTTGCGAAGGGATTGGATGAGCAAGTTGTGGAGAAGAACAAGGAAGCGCTCATGCGTGTGATGACGCACATACGCGATGTGCGCAAGCAGATGGACGCAACGAACGAGTTGTTTGACCCACTTCGTGAGGCTGTATACTTGCTTAAAGTTCACGGAATCAACGTGGAGGACACCAAGATTTCTGATCATGCGATCCAGGATTACTTGGAAGCCGCACCGATGCAGTGGGAGGGTATCGTGAACAAGACGTTTAAGAAGAAAGAAGAGATCATGCCACTGCAGATGGCCGAAGTCGAGTCGATCAAAGAAGACTTGGAGGCATTCTACTTGGATATGCGCAAGTTTCGCCACGACTTCCGTGCTACAGCGCCTTTCTCGTTCCAGGGTGCACCGGAAGATGCCTATACTCAGATGAATTCATTTGCCACTGCGCTGCATGAGAAGATGAAGCAAGCACGCCAGTTCAACGAGCTAGAAGAACTCTTTGAGCTCCAGGTCTCCAAGCATCAGGAGACGAGCGACACATTGTATGAGTTGCAACAGCTAAAGAAGTGCTGGGACTTAAAGGACCTTGTGCTCTGTACGTTCGAAGACTGGAAGACCACTCTCTGGAGCAAGATCCAGACCGATACATTCGAGTCGTTTACGCGTGCGTTCATGAAGCAGCTCAAGATGGAATCGACCGAGCACCAGATCATCAAGCAATGGCAGGTGAACAAGGACACGGAGCAAATCGTCAAGAACATGGCGACAGTGTTGCCTCTTATCAACGATTTGCACTCGGAGGCGATGCAGGATCGACACTGGAAGGCGCTCTCAAGCATCTGTAAGGTGAAAACCATCGAGCCAAAAGACCCCAAGTTCTGTTTCGCGGATCTGCTCAAGCTCCAGTTGCATCAGCATGTCGATGACGTGGGTGAGATCGTCGAGACGGCCAACAAGGAGCAAAAGATTGAGAAGAAATTGACTATGATTGAGGAACTGTGGAAGCGACTGACGCTCGAATACGTGCCACACAAGGATTCTGGTACGTTTGTAGTCAAGCCGTCGGAAGAAGTGGTCGAGTCGCTCGAAAGCAACCAGTTGGAATTACAGACCATGGTTGGCATGGGCAAGTTTGTCGAGTTCTTCAAGGACCGCGTCTTGGCCTCACAAAAGACTCTGGGTCATGTGGAGGAAGTGCTGAAGGAGTGGGTGTCCGTCTCGAAGCAATGGGCGTCGTTGGAGAGCATTTTCTTGAGTTCTCCTGATATCCGTAACCAACTGCCGGATGATACACGTACGTTCGAGTCGATCGACTCGAATTTCAAGGACCTGATGAAGAACGCCGTGCTGGAACCGAACGTCGTGCTTGCGTGTTCAGTGGATAACCGTCTTGAAGCGTTGAAAGAGATGACGACAATGCTTGAAAAGTGTCAGAAGAGCTTGAACGAGTACCTGGACAAGAAGAAGAAGATCTTCCCGCGCTTTTATTTCGTCTCGAACGTAGCGCTGCTCGAGATTCTGTCGAATGGCAACAACCCAAAGAAGATCATGCCGTTTCTCGGCGATTGTTACGATTCGCTGTGCAACCTGATCTTCGACGAAGGCTCAGCGAACACGGCACACACGATGATCGCTAAGGATCGCGAGGCAGTGCGTCTTCCCAAGCCTTTTGTTATGGCCGGTGCGGTCGAGTGCTGGCTCAACGACCTCACAGAGGCCATGCGCTACTGTATCCGGAAGGAGATGCATGACTCCATCGAGACAGCCGCCAACTGGGATGTCGAGAAACCTCGCCACCAATGGCTCTTTGATTACCCTGCACAAGTCGTATTGAACGCCACGCAGATCTACTGGACCGAAGAGACGGAGATGGCTCTCGAGGAGTACGAAAATGGCCAGGAAGACTCGGTGAAGCGCTATCTGCAAGTGTGTAACGCACGTCTCGAGCAGCTTATCAACTTGGTTCTGGGCGAGCTCACGTCAGCGGATCGATGCAAAATCATCGCGTTGATCACACTCGATGTGCACTCGCGAGATGTCGTAAAGAAGCTCGTGGACGAGAAGGTCGAAGGCCCATTGAGTTTCCTTTGGCAGCAGCAGCTCCGATTCATTTGGCGACAGGAGAACTACGACGTGGACATTCGAATCACCGACTTCCGATCCAAGTATTCGTACGAATGGATCGGTAACACTGGTCGTTTGGTCATCACGCCGTTGACGGATCGCTGTTACATCACCTTGACAATGGCGCTGCGTCTCTTCCTTGGTGGTGCTCCTGCGGGTCCAGCTGGTACGGGTAAGACCGAAACGACTAAGGATCTGGCTCGAGCCATGGCGCTGTGTTGTTACGTGTTCAACTGTTCGGATCAGATGAACTACCAGACCATGGCCGATATCTTTCGTGGTCTATGTCAGACGGGTACCTGGGGATGCTTCGATGAGTTTAATCGTATCAACATCGAAGTGCTCAGTGTCGTCGCCACGCAGGTCAAGTGTGTGCAAGATGCCATTGTCTTCAACGCCGTGCCGTCGAACCGCGAGCAAAAGTACCAGCACTTACCAGCGGGAACGCCTCCGGTGGTCGTCGGTGAGTTCGAATTCATGGGCGCATCCGACCGTATCACTTTGATCCCGACTTGTGGCTTCTTCATTACGATGAATCCTGGTTACGCTGGCCGAACGGAACTTCCGGAAAACCTCAAGGTGCTTTTCCGCTCGTGTGCTATGATTCGTCCAGATCTCAAGCCGATTTGTGAGAACATGCTCATGTCCGAAGGATTCCAGACCGCGCGAACCCTCGCCATCAAGTTCGTGACGCTCTATCAGCTCAGTTCTGAGCTTTTGTCCAAGCAGTTCCACTACGATTGGGGTCTCCGTGCCGTCAAATCCGTGCTGCGAGTCGCTGGTATGCTCAAGCGAGCCGAACCCGAAGTGGAGGAAGACAAGGTGCTCATGCGTGCGTTGCGTGACTTCAACACACCCAAGATCCCGCACAACGACACGCCCATCTTCTTGCGCTTGATTGCCGACTTGTTCATTGGTGTAGAAGTCGCATCAAAGGTGAATGCGTCGTTGCGCGAGAAATGTGTGACCGTTTGCAAGGCTAGTAACCTCCAGCACGACGACTCTTTCGTACTCAAGGTCAGTCAACTGCAAGAACTCATTGATGTGCGTCACTCGGTGATGCTTTTGGGTCCGGCAGGCTGTGCCAAGACGACGACGTGGCAAGCTCTCGCCAAGTGCTGGAATCTGGGCAAGGAGAAGAAGATTTGTGTGTACGAGACGTTGAATCCAAAGGCCGTGACGTCAGACGAATTGTATGGATACATGACGCTCTCCAAGGACTGGAAAGACGGTGTCTTGTCGATTATCATGCGTGGTATGTCCAAGAACTACGCTGAGCAGGGCTTTTACGAGTCCCAGTCGTACAAGTGGGTGGTTTTGGATGGCGATATCGATGCCGTGTGGATCGAGTCGATGAATACGGTCATGGACGACAATAAAGTGCTCACGTTGGTGTCGAACGAGCGTATTCCGCTCAGTGACGCCATGCGTATGGTTTTTGAGATCAACTCGCTCAAGAACGCTACGCCAGCGACGGTCTCTCGCGCTGGTATCCTCTTCATCAATGAAACGGATATCGGTTGGCGTCCGTTCATGGAGTCCTGGGTCGCCAAACGTGAGGAAGAAGCTGAACGCACCTACCTCCCAGCGCTCTTTGACCGCTACGTGGACACAACGTACGACCTCATGCGCAAGGGCTACAAGCAAGTCGCGCCAGTGCGCTTGATCAACCAAGTCTCGACGATTTGTTACTTGCTCGAAGGTCTCCTGGCGCCAGTGCCGCCTGAGAAGAAGACTCAGGAAGTAATGGAGTCGATCTTTGTCTTCTGTGCCACGTGGGCGTTTGGTGGCCCATTGATCGTCGACAAGAGTGTGGACTATCGCAAGAACTTTCATGAGCTTTGGATCGCCGCATTCACGAACATCAAGTACCCGAAGGACGGCTTGTGCTTTGACTACTTCTACAACCTCGAAACCAGCGAGTTCGAGCACTGGAACACCAAGGTCCCCAAGTACGTGGCTGCGCCGATTGGAAACAGTCCAGCTGAGACGCCGTTCAACTCGATCATCGTCAGTACGAACGACTCAGTGCGATTGCGTTTCCTCGTGGAGACTCTCGTTAAACGCCAACGTCCGGCGATCCTCGTGGGTGGCAGCGGCACCGGCAAGACGACGATCCTCAAGAACTTTTTGCGAGATCTTGACGATGACATGCTCTTCTCGATGATCAACATGAACTACTACACAGACTCATTCAAGCTCCAGCAGCAGCTTGAGTCGGTCATCGACAAGCGCTCAGGCCGCATGTTCGGTCCACCAGCGACCAAGAAGCTCATTTACTTCATTGACGATCTGAACTTGCCATACATCGAGACTTACGGTACGCAAAATGCGTTGGCATTGCTCCGTCAGCACATGGACTACCGTACGTTCTTTGACCGTGTGGATCTCGGCTTCCGAAAGGAGATTGTCGACGTACAGTACCTCTCAGCGATGAATCCGACGGCTGGTTCGTTCATCATTGACGAGCGTCTGCAGCGTCATTACGCGCTCTTTGCATGTATGATGCCGGGGAAAGACGACCTCAAGACGATTTACAACCAGATTCTCAAGGGCCATTTCCAGAACTCGGGTTTCCCGAGTCAAGTCATCGCTTCGAGTGAAGCGATTGTCAATGTCTCGATCATGTTGCACGAAGAGATGGTCAACAAGTTCTTACCCAGTGCGACCAAGTTCGTGTATAACTGGAACATGCGTGAGCTCTCCAACATCTTTCAAGGCCTCACGCGATCCAAGGGCGACTTCTTCCCCAGTGTCTTCTCGTTTGCTCGACTCTGGGTGCACGAAGCCACGCGAGTCTTCTGCGATCGTCTCATCAACGACGAAGATATCGCCAAGTACAACGAGCGCATCCGTGAAGTTTCAAAGAAGAACCTTCCGGATCTTGATCAGCTCTCATTGTTCAACGACCAGCCGGCGGCGAATTCGGAAGAGGCGACTGTCAATATCTTCACGACGTTTGCGACACAAGTGGCTGGTGCCGAGGCACCGTACTTGGCCGTGGCGTCGATGAAGCATCTCAACAAGGTCCTGGTGGAGCAGCTGGACGACTACAACTCCAAGTATTCGATGATGAACCTCGAACTCTTCGATAATGCTATGGAGCACGTCACGCGCATCTGTCGTATCATTGGCAATCCAGGCGGTAATGCCATGCTCATTGGTGTTGGTGGTAGTGGCAAGCAATCGCTCTCGCGTTTGGCCTCGCACATTTGCGGCTTTGAAGTACGTCAACTGTCCGTCACATCCAACTTCCGCATTGAAGACTTGAAGGAAAACCTCCAGGAGATGTTCAAGACCGCCGGTATTTCGGGTCTACCGCTCGTTTTCCTCATTACTGACTCACAGATCGTCAACGAGCGCTTCCTCGTGTACATCAACGACATGTTGAGCTCGGGATGGATCCCAGATCTCTTCCCGAAGGAAGATATCGATGGCTTATTGGGAGCTCTACGTAACGAAGCAAAGGCAAATGGTGTTCCTGATACAATGGACGCGCTCATGGACTTCTTGCTCCTACGCATTCGTATCAACTTCCGTATCATCATGTGTTTCTCGCCGGTCGGTGCGATTTTCCGTATTCGAGCACGCCGTTTCCCTGGCTTGGTCAACTGCACGGTTATCGATTGGTTTCATCCATGGCCACGAGATGCGCTGGTGCGTGTCGCGACGAGCTTCTTGGACAAAATGGAAGACGTAGGCGACGCGGCGTTGCAGCGCAGTCTCGCGAACCACATGGCTGACGTCCACATTTCGGTCACGGAGACAAGTAAGCGGTACTTCGAGACACAACGTCGCTACAACTACGTTACACCGAAGAGTTTCTTGGAGCTCATTAGCTTCTACGAGATCCTGCTCAGGCAAAAGAAGGAGGAGATCCAGAAGCAGATCACGCGTCTGGACGATGGTCTCTCGACACTACGCAAGACGTCAGCAGATGTTGCGGAGTTACAAGTCGATTTGAAGCACACGATGGTCAAAGTGGCTGAGAAACAGGCGTCGACCGACCAGTTGCTAGAGCAAATGGGTCGCGAGAAGGCTGGTGCTGAGGTCCAACAAGAGTATGCCAACAAAGAGAAGGCCAAGGCCGAGCTCGCGAGTGCTGCTGCTGCTGAGCTAGCGGCAGAGGCCGAGAAAGAACTGAGTGCTGCTAAGCCAGCCATGGATGCTGCGGCTTCAGCTGTCGACTGTCTTTCCAAGCCATCGATTACGGAACTCAAAAGTTTACCCAAGCCTCCGGCCGGTGTGGACAAAGTCACGACGGCAGTGTTGATTCTTGTCGAAGGCGAGTACAAGAACCACAAGTGGGATCGTGCCAAGAAGATGATGAACAATCCTGCTGCGTTCTTGGACGCGCTCAAAGAATTCAAGGGTGAGAACATCCCTGAAGCCGATATCGCACGTATCGAGCCGCTGATCGCTGATCCTGAGTTTACGGAGGAGAAGATGAAGTCCAAGTCGTCAGCAGCAGCGAACTTGTGCTCGTGGGTCGTGAACATCTACACGTTCAACCGTATCTACGTCCGTGTCAAGCCGTTAATGGACTCGCTCGAAGCGTCCAAGAAGAAGAAGGAGGAGGCTGAAGAGCAGCTCAGTCGGGCGATGGGTCAGGTCGCAGAGGTGCAAAAGCGCCTCGAACAACTCGAGAACACGTTGAAACAAGCGACAGAGGAGAAGATCAAGGTTGAACAGATGAAAGAGAGCTGTGAGAACCGACTGCTGCTCGCTGGTAAGCTTGTGAACGGTTTGGCAAGTGAGAACGAGCGTTGGGGCATTGAAATCGAGCAGCTCAAGAACTCGGGTGTAATGGTCGTGGGTAATTCGCTGCTCGCGGCTGCGTTCGTGAGTTATATCGGCGCGTTCGACCAGATCGTGCGTCGTGAATTATGGCAGCAGACATGGTTCCCAGATCTTGTCGCCAAGAATATTCCGATTACTGATGGCATCGACCCGCTCTCGATGCTCACGACAGAAGGCAAGAACGCCAAGATGATGAGTGAGGGGTTACCGGCCGATCGCATTTCCATTGAAAACGGTGCTATCATCACGAGTTGCAAGCGTTGGCCTCTTGTTATCGATCCACAGCTGCAGGGCATCAAGTGGCTGCGTGAGAAGGAGAAGGACCGAGGGTTGATCGTCATGCAACTCAGTCAGAACCAATGGCTTCGCAAGATGGAAACTGCGATTGTGAACGGTCACGTGGTGATTATCGAGAACATTGGTGAAGAGATCGACGCAACACTCGACCCAGTGCTGGGGCGTGCCGTGTATAAGAAGGGGTCGAATCTGTTCTTGAAATTGGGTGGTGAGGAGGTGCAATACGACCCCAACTTCTTCATGTACTTGCAGACCAAGCTCAGCAATCCGCATTACAAGCCCGAGATCGCCGCGCAGTGTACGCTCATCAACTTTATCGCGACGGAAAGTGGTCTGGAAGATCAGTTGCTGGAGAAAGTCGTCAAGAAAGAGCAGCCGGAACTTGAGCGGCAGAAGCAGGAGCTGGTGCTGGCGTTCCAGAAGTTCAAGATCGATTTGGTCGAGTTGGAAGATCAGTTGCTCGAACGTTTAGCCAACGCACCGGACGATATCCTGAGCGACGTGCCGTTGATCGAGAGTCTGGAAGAGACAAAGAAGAAGGCGACGGAGATCCAGATCTCAGTCAAGCGCAATCAAGAGACAGAAGTCGTGATTAACAACACGCGAGAGTTGTATCGCCCCGTCGCCGCAGAAGGCGCCATGCTCTACTTCTTGCTTACGACACTGTGCTCGATTGACCATATGTATCGCTACTCGCTTGATTCGTTCATCACGTTCTTCTACGCCTCGATCGACCGCGCACCTCAGGCCGAGAAGCAGAGCGATCGTGTGCTGAATCTTCGAGAGTCGCTGCGCATCACGATCTACACGTGGGTCGCTCGTGGCCTCTTTGAAGCCCACAAGCTCATTTTCCTCTCGCAGTTGACGTTCAACCTCATGCGGCGTGGTATTCTGGGTGATGAGAACCGTGTACAAGAGAACTACATGCAATTTCTGTTGCGTGGACCGAAGAAGACTCTTGCAGCTGACGCCGAAGCGAATCCGATTGAGTGGCTACCGAATGCGCAGTGGAATGCCATCAATGCACTTGGTGCTCTCGACGAGTTCCAGAAGATGCCACAGGATCTACGCGAAGCCTCGTCCCGATTCCGAGACTGGTACAACCACACGAATCCCGAGTCGGAGAAGTTGCCACTTGACTGGGCTGGTCTGGATCGCACGCCGTTCCTCAAGCTCCTGGTCGTACGCTGTCTCCGTCCAGATCGTATGACGGTCGCCGTGAACGAGTTCGTCCGCCACGTGCTACCAAACGGTAGTAACTACTGTGACTGCGACTCGACTCTGAACTCGCTTCAGGTCATGGAGCAGTCGTATTTGGACTCGACGCCGACCACTCCGCTCTACTTCATCCTCTCACCGGGCGCTGATGTCGTCGCGAGTGTGGACAAGCTCAGTGTCAAGTATGGCTACGAGCGTGGTGTGAGTTATCACAACGTGAGTATGGGCCAGGGCCAGGATATTCTGGCAATGGATCGTCTCGAAGTCGCGCATCGCAATGGCCACTGGGTCATTCTCAACAACATTCACTTGATGCCTCGTTGGTTGTTGGCGCTCGAAAAGAAACTCGACGAGTTCGCGTTGGAAGGCTCACACAAGAACTTTCGATTGTTCCTGACCTCGGATCCGTCCAACTCCATTCCGATCGGTGTGCTCAATCGCTGTATCAAGCTCACGAACGAGCCGCCGTCAGGTCTTAAAGCCAATCTCAAGCGAGCGTTTGTGAGTTTCCCCAAGGAGTACATCGAAGAAGTCGAGGGCAAGGTCAAGTCGATTCTCTTTGGTCTGTGTCACTTCCACGCTGTGCTCATGGAACGCAAGATGTACGGTCCACTGGGCTACAACATGATGTATCCGTTCTCGCTCGGTGACTTGCACGACTCGGCGATTTGTTTGCAGAACTATCTCGAAAACTCGGCCGGTGGCAAGATCCCTTGGGCTGATTTGCGGTACATCTTTGGTGAAATCATGTATGGCGGCCACATTGTCAACGACTTTGATCGACTCTTGGCGAATACGTACCTGGAGTTCTACATGCGTGACGAGTTACTTGACGAGATGGAGCTGTTCCCGTTCGTCGGAGACGAAAAGGGTCCGTCCTTTATGACGATTCCGCCGTCGTCGTACGATAAGTACCTCGAACACATTGATACAGAGCTCAAGACCGACTCGCCGCTGGCGTTTGGTCTGCATCCAAACGCTGAGATTGATTTCCGTACGACACAAAGCGAGACGCTGTTCCGTACGTTGATGGAGTTGCAACCGCGCGACGCTAGCTCGGGTGAAGCGGGTATGAGTCCGACAGAGATCGCCAAAGGCGCGTTGGAGATGGTGATGAGTCGTGTGGGTGAGAAGAAGTTCGAATGTGACGACATTGCACGTAGTCTGGAAGAAGTCGGACCGTACCAGAACGTGTTCCTGCAAGAGTGTGAAGCCGTCAACGTACTGCTTGCCGAGATTTTGCGGTCGCTGAATGAACTCCAACTCGGTTTCGCTGGTGAATTGACCATGTCAGACGCAATGGAGGCTGTGCAAGAGTCGTTGTTCCTCGATCGTGTGCCCAAGTCATGGGAGAAACTCGCGTTCCCGTCGTTGCGTCCGCTCGGCTCGTGGCTCACGAATCTCGAGTCGCGACTCCAGCAACTGGAGGAATGGACGCAAAACCCGGCGGATATCCCACGAGTCACATGGTTGAGTGGCATGATCAATCCTCAATCGTTCCTCACGGCGATTATGCAGGTCACGGCCCAGAAGAACCAGTGGGAACTGGACAAGTTGGTCATTCAGACCGATGTGCTCAAGCGTCGTAACACCGAGATCGACGCACCATCACGTGATGGCGCGTACATCCACGGTCTCTACCTCATGGGAGCACGCTGGGACTCGACCAACAACACAGTGGACAAGTCGCAGCCGAAGGAGATGTTCTGTGCGATGCCAGTGATCAATTGCAAGGCCGTCGCCGCTGATAAATTGGATGTCAAGGGATCGTACATGTGTCCATGCTACAAGACCGAGTTCCGCGGCCCCACCTACGTCTTCTCGGCGCAGCTCAAGACCAAGTCCCCGGCGGCGCGTTGGGTGCTCGCAGGCGTCGCGCTCATCATGGACGTCGTCTAGTTCTTCTCCAAGAAGCGAGCGTATTGCTGCCAGAGCTCGAGACTACCCTCTGCGGCGGGAGTGAAGCGAAGTCTGGTGGAAGCGTCGTTAATTCGGTGCTTTGCATACTGCGTGTGCGGATTTGAACGTACCCGGACGACGTCGATGGTGCGTGGGCGTCGAGAAAGTGGAGCCGCGCCGACTCGAACTTGTCTAATGGGCCCTCTTGATACAGCTTCTGCACGTCGTTGGCCGTGAGAGGGGTCTTCATGTGGAAAGCTGGTTTGTAAGTTGGTAATTCATGTCAGAAACACTTGAGAGGGGCTTTTAAATCTGTAGATGACGCACCGAAACTTGGCGTGTGAGCTTCCGCCTGATAGACAACCCCAAGAAGCAGAGGGTCTGAGAGCAGATCGGACGAGACGTTGATCTCCTCGTGCACTTCGTCCACGATCGAGTCGAAGAGCCGATCACGAGCGAGATTCTCCATACGGAGGCGGTCAGCGTCACGGTCAGGAGACTCGAGGGCGTCCAAGTCCGTCTCAGTCAACGAGAGTTCCTACACAGGAGCCACTGAGTACGCTGATGCGAAAGAGGTTAAGTCGTGGACGTACTGACGGCTCTGGATGTCCGCCTGGTGTGTCGACGAGCTGCTTGTAGACGCCGACGCTCCCACTCCGTTCGATGAGGACCAGGCGACTGTCGGCCGTCTCGACGATCGCAGAGACGCCGATCTTTCGTGAGAGGTACGCGTACGCGTACGCGTCCTGCTTGTCGTCGGACGCAGTGGTCGTCTCTGCGAGTCGTCGACTGTCTTCACACAGACGCGTGACGATGTCGGACCCGCACGTCCCCAGGTACGTCCGGTAGTCCGTCAGTCCACAGTGCAGTACAAGCGTCGCGTCCTCTGCCATACTCATGTGATGCAGTCGGAACTTGGTGCCATTGAACAGCCGCGGCGACTTCTGCTTGTACTCTTGCCAGACGTGCTCAATGGCGGCCTCGACCTGCGGATCCGGATGACTCTGGCGATTAAAACGCGACGACAGCCGCAACGCCGTTCGCTGACGAGCAAAGGGGCCACTGGCGTCCACCGCGGACGCTGTCGGCACGAAACTCGCGAGGGAGAAGCTCATCAAGCGCGACGGCGGCAACGCGCGGCTCCCTCGCATGTGGCACTCTCACTCGGTCGATGACGACAGAGCTCCTCATTTTAAGGTTTAGTCTAGCCTAGCTACAGGTTAGTCTCTTGTGGTCTACGTGATGCTAAGCTAGACCAATCCCTCCAACTGACTTCAACATCCGACCGGATGTGGTCCACTTCAATCATCTCCTAAGTACGCCTTACGTACGCATCCGCCGACCCAAGTGAAGAAGGGCGACGCCAAAGAAGAACAGAAGAAAAGGTCATCGACCCATTTGTGTGTGCTTCCCTCAAAGCCCCCTAGACGACGTGAAGATGCAGAGCTTGTTCCATGGCGTGCGCGAGTACCTCACGCCCGTGCTCACCGAGTCGGCGTTCCAAGACAAAGGCGTGTTGACGCCGGAAGAGTTTGTCCAGGCCGGCGACCTGCTCGTGTACAAGTGTCCGACGTGGCGCTGGGAAAGCGGCGAGCCGAGTCTGCGTCGGCCCTACCTGCCCGCGGACAAGCAGTACCTCGTGACGCGCAACGTGCCGTGTCGACGTCGCGTCACGGCGCTCGACAAGACGTACCAGGGCGAGACCGCGGTCGACGGCGAAGACGACTGGGTCGCCGCGCAGTCGTATGCGAATGAGAACGGAGCGCACCACGCGCAAGACGCGGCCACGGGGCTGACGGACGAGCTCGCGCACATCTCCATGACCGAGGATGACGACGCCAAGCCCGTGGTGAACAAGCAGGCGAGCATTCTCGACGCGATCGTCGACGACTACGCGCCGGATCTCAGTGCGTTTGAAGAAGACAACCTCGTGTCGGACGACGCGGCGGCGCTCCCCAATGGCGCGGCGCCGTACCTCGTGGCACAGGAGGCTGAGGACGGCGACGACGACGACGACGCCATCTTGTACACGCGCACGTACGACCTCTCGATCACATACGACAAGTACTACCAGACGCCGCGTGTGTGGCTCTTTGGGTACGACGAGAAGAACGTGCCCTTGCGCGCCGAGGCCATGTTTGAAGACATCATGCAGGACTATGCGAACCGCACGGTGACGATGGATCCGCACCCGCATCGCACCGGCGTGATCCACGCGAGCATCCATCCGTGCCAGCACGCGGCCGTCATGAAGCGCATCGTGGCCAACCTCAAGACGCCGGGCGCCGAGAGCGCGACGCAGCTGCGTAGCGACCAGTACCTGTTCCTCTTTCTCAAGTTTATCCAGTCGGTGATCCCGACGATCGATTATGACCACACGATCGAAGTCGGCGCGCGCAAGTAAGGACAGAGACAAAGACGTAAGGAGACAAAGGAATACAAGTAAGTGCGGCATTGCATTTAAGAACGAGTGCTTGTGTTAGAACGCGAGCGCGTGACGCTGCTCGGCTTCACTAACCGCTGGCTTGTCGAGGGACAAGGACCGACTCACAGTGAGCAGCATCTCGATGCCGCGGAGCTCGCGGACGCGGTCTTTGACCACTTGGCCCAGTTGACACAGGCGTGCAAGCAGGATCGCCACGTTCTTGCGCGCCGTGCCGTCGGGCAGCGTCTGCAGCGCGCCAATGATGGCCTTGAGACGCGTGGTCTTGGCCCAGAACGTCCGCGCGAGGGCCACATCTGTCTGCACGCGCAGCAACGCGATCAAGACCTTGACGATGTTGCCCGCGACGCGTTCGCAGGCCCGTGGCGTTTGCTGGTTCGTTCGCTCGTAGCAACGCGGCGCCAGGGCGTTGAGACGACCGAGTGTCTCGAGGATCACGGGGATGGTGCGTGTGTCGTCGCGTAAGTAGGCACTGACGGATTGTGGACGCTGGTCGAGCGCCCAGCCGACGTGACACCAGATCTGTGCTTGTGTTTGCCACATGACATTGTCGTTCTCATCGTCGTCCGTGTTGTTGTTGCTGGAGGAGCCACGCGACAGACTGCGTTCGCAGAGCTTGTGGAGCTGCGTCAAGAGTTCGGTGGTCGTCAGGGCGTCGACCAGTGCCTCCTTGGTGGAGACGTCCGTCACAGGCAACGAATGCAATCGACAGAGCAAACTCACGGCACGAGAGCTCACGAGCTCAATGTCGGACCATGCGTTGCGACTCACGAGACCAAACACACTTGTCAGCACAGGAAGAGTGTTGTGGTCCACGAGAACACGGCGGATATACGAGTCAGCGCCGAAGGAGAGATTCAACAAGGCCGCCAACGCGCGCTCGGCACTCTCGATCCAGGCCCTGGGGACTGCCGAGTGGCCTCGACGCGGCGTGAAAGCACGAATCAGCCGCTCGACGAGCGTTGTACCTAGATCAGAGGGCGAGGCGAGTCTGAGTCGGACACCTTCGTTGGTCGACAGATTGGTGAGCAGTCCGAGAACGTTGCTCTGAATCGGACGGTCGTGCTTCTTGCTATGGTGACGCAGCGCTGTGATGGTCGCTTGCAACGTCACGTCCACCTTCTCGACGAGGGCCTTGCGTCCATTGTTGTCGCTACTGATCGTAAAGAGCACACTCGACGCCGTCAAGGTCATCGCACGATGCGTAGTAGCTGAATCCCCCAATTCAAAGTGATCAGGATGGTTGTGCTTGCCTCGGACAATGTTCAACAGCGTCTGGATCCCCAGGGGCGACGTGATCAGTGTGCTCTTCCACGACTTGGAGTCGATGGCTTCTTCCCACACACGCAGCATTTGCTCCTGAAGCATCAACGGCAGTGTCGCCAAGGCTTCTAGAGCAGACAACAACGCGGATTTGAACGTGGTCATGCGGAATAGCACCACTTGATTCCGTGACGACGCCGTCAGCACGGCAGCGAGACAGTGGAGCATCGCACGAGCAGTTAGCACGTCGCTACGCTCGTCCTCAGTCTGAAAAAGTGTCGAGACTGCCGTCAAGACGCCTGTGAGTCGCTCGGCGAGTGTTTCGAGGCCCCCTGACGTACGGAACAACGTACGGACGTCGACATTCCGTTCGAGGAACGGAATTAACAGCTCATAGCCCACCCAGGCTGCGTTTAGGACCGTAAAATCATCTGTCTGGGTCTGTTCGTCCATCTTTTTGAGCACTTCCTGCATGAACATGAGCTCTTCCTTGGTCTCACGACTAGCCGAGTCTCGCGGGTCACTCGATCGCATCCGAGAGTCGAGCTCTTGTTGCACGAGAGAGTCTTCATAGTCCCCGACGATGATCGAGTGCTGTTCGATGACGTCCGTGTTCTCGGGCGCGAGCTCCAACGCCTTCTCCATGTCCTCCGCGGCTTCTTTCCATTTCTTCTGACGATGCCACACCGTCGCGCGTCGAGAGAGCGCCTTCACGTGCATAGGCTCCACATACAACGCCCGCGTACTGAACTCGACCGAGTCCTCGAGCGCCTCGATACGCAGATACGTTTGCGCCAAGTTGGCCAGCACCGCCACGTTGAACGGCGCGTGCTCCAGTGCTTGCATGTAGTGCTTGATGGCCATGTCATACTCACGGCGCTTGTAGCAACGGTTCCCGAGCTGTTTGGACTCTATCCACAGAACAAGCGCGTTAGAGCGCTACTAGTAGACAAGGGAGTCCTTTTAGTGGCACGTACTGTCCGCGTCTCGCTCTTTCGTGCGTTGCGACCGCTGTCGCTTCTCGAGGTCCTCTTGGAACTGTTGACAGAACTCGGGATTGTTTTTCTCAAACTCCTGGTTGCGCAATTTCTCCAAGGCCGCTTCGCGCGCCGCCTTCTCCTCCATCGACGCCGGGTCTTCCGGCACCCACGAGTCCCAGACCGAGTAATCGTTCGCGTCACGCGCCTTGTACGCCGTCAGCACGCGGTTGGCCCACGCCGTCGCGCGCTGGAACGTACTGCGTTTCGTCGTGGTCTCTTCCTCCTCATCTTCGTCCACCGCAAAATGGAGTCTCGCCTTCCGCCACCAGTTCTCCCGCTCTTCCTCCTTGAGCTTTTGCTTGCGCTCGGCCTCTTTGCGTTTGCGTTCCTCTTCCTTCCGTTCTCGTTCTTGACGCTCCTGTTCCTCCTGCTCCGGTGTCTTGTACCCCGGGATCTACCCGCCACAAGTCAAGTCAACACAACCCACGAAGGCATTCCGTCCACCACCGTAGCGTACGTACGTTACACTGAAGCGGATCGAACGTGCCGTCCTTGATCTGCTCGATCGCTGACGAGATCTAAGGACCCAGAGTCTCACTTAGCATCCTAGGTCTCGTATACGAAGCAAGCCAAGTGTATTACCATATCCATTCTCGAGACAAAGTCGTCGACGTCGTTGTGGGAGATGCCCGTACGGCGCTCCATGTCGAACAAGCTCATGGGATCCATCGTCTCCTCGCTCTTACTCTCTCTTGGAAAACAAGACAAGTGAGCCAGCGCTGGTGCACACCAAGCGACACCGAGTGGCTCTTCAAGGACGCGTCGTCATCATCGCGCATGACGTGGTCCACATGACAGGACAAGCATCTTTTCATGTGGTCGACACTAGGAGCTCGTGCTCCCATGCAGTGTGCGTCACGCTTGGGACTCGTGATATCATTTTCCCAATGGGAGCCATGCCCACCGACATGGAGGACGAGCTCATCGCGCAGCGCGACGCCGCCATCGCCGTGACCAAGGAGCTCCAGCGCCAGCTGCAGCAGCACCGCGACGTGGTCGAGCGCACCATCGAGCGACGTGCACTCAACGCCGAGCGCCTGCGCTTCCACGCCGAAGAGCAGCTCCGGTACACGCAGGACGAGCGCGAGTATGAAGCGCAGATGTGCAGTCGACTGCTCTACATGTCCTTGTTCTTCGGCATGATGGGCGCCATCGCCGGGTGGATCTCTGGATTGCTTGTGTTCCTCATCTTTGGACAACCACTCGTTGGGTTCCTCATGATCCTCCCGGGCATGGCCTTTGGCTCCATCGCTGGCTTCGTGATCGCCAAGGTGCGTCCTACACACAGCTGCCTTAGGAGTCTTTTACTAACGCTAGTGCGCATTAGACACGCATCCAACTCGAGAGTCGGCAGCGCGAGAGCAAGAAACGACGGACCTCGCGTCACGCCGAAGTGGATCGCGCCGTCACGAGTTCATTGGAGAACCCGGACGAGGCGCTGCCGCATCTCGGTGACGTCAGCAACGGCCTCTTTGACGCCACGGCCATCGCTGGAAGCGAGAGCGCAGCGATGACGTCAGAGACGGAAGCCAACGCGAGTGCCTCGACGGGCTCCCAGTCGTGGCTCGCGTTCGGATGGAACTTGGCGGGGCAGACTCTGCGCACGAGTCAGGAGCTGGCGTCGGGACTCTATCATTCCACCGACTATGTGCGTGGCGCAGTACGCAGTGAAGACGAGAACGCAAGCAAGAAGAGACGATAGAACGCGTGAGGGGTGCGTGAGTTAGAAAAGCGAAATACAACGAGTACGAACGCGATCTTTCTGTCGTGGCGTCGGTCTCATATCCTTCTATGTAGGATCCACTTGAAGAGGAGCAGTATCGCGGAGAACCAACGAGAGCTGGGTCAACTGCAACGACAAGCAAGCGGTTGTTGAAGTTGCCGCGCATTGGACTCGCCGTCTTCCATTGACCACGAAAGCTAGAAGCGCATGGTCGTTGGAAATGACGCAAGGATCAATTCTTCGATTCGCGCTGACGACTCGCGAAAGGATGCGACCAAGCGGATCATGTCGTGACCACTTCGATGGAGAAGCCAGCCGAACGACTGCCGCATCGCGGTGACGTCAACAACGGCCACGTTGGCGTCATGGTCATCACCGGAAGCGAGCGCATCGCCATGGCCAGGAGCTCGCGTCCGTCCGTACTCGTGAGTCATTCCAATAACTGGACTCTGTGCGCGGCGATGATGCAAACAAACTAGAACCAAGATCGTACACGATATGTACCACGGGTGTTTTAAAGCGAGCGTGCGTGGTCATGCGACACCCTTCCGAGTCCAGTGACTCGGAAAAAAAGAAATCCCACTGCCCCGATGCGATCTTTGCTGCAGTACGCAAAGGTGCACTGTCGCATGTGTCTTTCACGCTCGTCCGTTTGACCGAAAATTGGTCACCAGGAGGATCTTTCTGGGGAACCGCACGCGCGACCATAGTACTGTACACTGCGCGTACCGGACGTTCCGGATCATGAACCTCGAAAGATATTCCATGATGTCGCTTCGCCTCGTCTCGTTCTGGATTTCCGGCGCACATCATCCGGAAGAATCTTTCGCGTTGACTGCGTTAGGTGCCTTCTCAGCGGATTCCGCGACTCTTCGCGTCCAGGAGTCCAATCCGACTCGCCACGAGTACCTAAAATAGCAGAGAAAGTGGACTCGACAGCATTCGACGCGACTGACGTTCATTGGACACACATTGATGACTGGATTAGATGAATACAAAGAGCTTTTTCTATATGGGGCTGTTTTAATGTGCTAGTACACTGCCGACGGATGCTCGCGAGCAATGTCATAGCGAGGAGTAGTGTCGATGGAAGACCGGGAATATAATATATGATACACCTCCACCAGGCCTTTGTCACGGGTTTCTCAAGGCGCACTCTCTAAAGCTCGAGGTCACTCACGGTGGATGGACTGGTCTCCTTGTCGCCCTTCATGGCCATGTTGTGGAACGTTGGCTGAGGCGAGAGATCCGAGTTCATCTCGAAAGGAATGATGCTGAACTCGATGTGAGTGGCCATGCCCGTTTCGTCTGTCATCACTGAGGCCATTAGGGTGGCAGAGGTGACACCCGAGGCGTGGCGGACCTGGACAACCGCAGTTGATGGCTTGTGGGTGTCCTTCACGGAGTTGACAATGTGATCGAGCTTGGCTTCGTCCAAGCAGAGCGAAGGACGCATGGCTCGCGATCGGATCGTGTCCTCGTTGAGCCCTGAGAAGGAGAGGAAGGCCATGTTGAAGGTGACTGGCTCCATGTTGAGATCCACAAGCAAGCGGGGAGTGGTCGACTGCTGGAACGCGCGCTTGAAGACCTGGTCAGCACCACCGCCGCTCTTCTGCACCTGGCTGCGGTAGGTCTCGGCCTGCTTCTCTGCACGCTCAGCCTTCTGCTTGGCAATCACGAGGTTGCTTCGAAGCATGCTCACATAGTGGAATGTGTTGTCGAGGATGGACTGCTTGTTCTTCTTGGATTGCACACCAGCTTCGTCGAGGAGCGCCTTGAGAGATGTGATACGGTCGTTGAGCTTGAACATGCGCTTCTTCTCCTTGAGGTTGAGCTCCTCACGGGATCGCTTGGAGCCGCCCTTGCCCGCCGATGGGGTGGATCCATCCATCGAGCCCGCGTAATCAGCGGAGACATGGAGCATTGGGGTGCCCATCGGCGGGTAGAAGTGGCTCGACGGGTTGTGCATGTTCATCATGAGCGGCTCGTGGTCAAACTCACTTCCCTGGTGGTGCTGAGGCGTCATCGAGTGATGACCACCAGGGTTCATCATGTGTGGGAAGTCTTGCATGCCACCGTGGAGCTGGTTGAGCCCAGGCATACCGCCATGGCCATTGTTCTGGTCGAGGCTGAACAACTTCGGTCGCTCACCACTCTGCTGATGGTGCTGCTCGTAGCCGTTCTGCGCGTAGTGGTGGGTCACATGGTGTCCATTGGCATGGTGCCCTGTCGAGTAGCCAAAGTCATTCGGAGTCGCCAACATGCTTGCTTCGGGCGCTGCTTTCGCGTCGGTCGGTAGGATCGCTCGCTTGTTTGCACGAAGCGATGCCAAATGGAAAATGACAAATGGCTGTCAGCAGATGGCAGAGGAATGACCAAGTGCCAACCGTCGTCGCGGCATCGACGAGCTCAGGTCAGGACCAGAGAGCTCAGGGCTCCCTCTCGTTCTCGTTCTCGGACTCTGGACGCTCTCTCCCGCTCGAGTTCCTGGAGACCGGACATGCGTGCGGTGTGCGTTGTCGTCCTAGACGGGGGGAGAGACCGGACACGGCGTCCAGGTCTTATGCCAGGGGAAGGTAAGACCGGCAGGACGAGTCAGGCACACAAGCGCACACAGTGTTGACGCACTCAAATACAAACATACACGGGTGGGTGGGTGAGTACACTCGGTACATACACAGCGGCCCGTATAGACCGTCTGATCATGGGCAGACAGGTTTAGTACCGCGAGGGCAAGATGTATACGATCAATTTTCTATGGATGGTAGCTTGGAGGTTCCCAGGAATAGACCTCGGACGCAGCCTTATGCGAGGCGATCATACACAAACCCTGGACGTGTGTGCGTGGGCTGAGGCAACAAACACACAAACAAAAATCAGACGAGGCGAAAAATTTAGAGGCGACAGGTGAAAGAGTCGGAACGTAGGGTTGACTGTGTTGTCCAGCTTCACGACACGACGATAAGGGTGGACGATCTTGAAGTTGTCGCGCCGCAGGGTTGAAGCAACATAAGCGACATACACGCAACATAGGTGCGTGGTGAAGCCAGCGGCGTCGCCCAGCTGGAGCGGTAGAGGCCGCGCTCAAAGGGACATGCCCTGCTGAGCAACATGAAGCGGCCTGAGGCTTCTAGAATGCGCGAATGCCGCTGAATCGATGGAGATAAATAGGCGAGCGATACCTGCATGCTGGGTCACGTCAACACAGTCTCATGCACGTGAATCCTGGATGAGAACTCCCGATCGTTCCCGGGGAAGCTATGATGGGTGCGACATGGTACTGTACGGGTACAGAGCTCTGGACCCATTTCCTCACATAGATGAGACTCTCAACGTGCGTGATTCACTAGCCGAGTCATAGCATTTTGAGATCCGGGCCATGCTAACCCGATTGCTCGCAACTGCATCTCTTGAAGCTCATAGAAGAGATCAGAGTAGTCGGCATCGTCTGGTTCAACTGTTAGCCAGTTAAGACACAGCTGGCCATAGCCACTCAGGTGTTCTGAGACTCCAGCTGTTGCTTGCTAATTGGTGAACTCTTGGGAGACCACTTGTGGTGGAGGGCGATGATGATTATCCAGGCTCAATGCCACAGAGTGAACACTGGCGTGTGCCAGCAGATCAACTGCGAGACCTGACGCCAGTTCAATTCAGACTGGCGAACAATTGATTCGAGCGGCTGTGCTAAAAGAGACGGCAATGTGCTCCTTCCATGCCCGTCATATGCCAACTATTCTTTCACATGATCAAAGTCCAAATTGCTCGCACAACCTGCATGAATGACGAAAAGCTTTACTAGCTATCATAGCACAACGCCACAAACGACTCGCGAAAACGCACCACAGAAATCCGTAGAGAGCGAGATTGCGTGTCTTCTGAGGAATACGCGACGAAAGGGTGCCGTCATCATGTCTGCGACGTTCTTGATCCATGGATCCTAGAATCCAGGAGAGCCGTTGATTCAAGACGCTCTTCAGATCGTCCTCGACACCGCATCACCCTCTCTACCGTAGGAATTCCACGGAGGCCCGTCCACACAAAAAACCACCAAGCATTTCTTGAATTCGCACGAATCCGGATGTACCCATGATGCCCTTCACCATCCTTTCCTCGGAATTTCGTTCGCGCTGACCATACCGCTCATTACCGGTATCACCTAGTACTGATACTTACTGCCAGCTTCTTCAATTCAATTGAAGATCGGAATGCCAATCAATAGACTTCAACATGACCACCTCCAGATCAATTGTGTGCTTGTATCGACCTACAGAGTGTATTATTGATCGTGAGACCGCATCCGATCCACGTTCTTCAGCAAGGGTTCGCCTACGCAGTGTATCGTTTTGAAAACGCTCGCCACACCGAAGTCTTGATGGCACGCGATGATGATTCATTCTTTCTTCACCACGAACTGACGCCCTCTTGAGAATACGGCATGTGCTTGTCCAGTTGACTGAGCATCCACGTGTTCGTCTGGGGGATGAATGGGTCTCGTTTCACTATTTTGATGCACGACGGAAGCGATTCAGTGCCAGCACACGATTGGAGCTGCACAACGAGAGTGTCTTGCTCTTCGCACTCGAGAAGCTGGTCGATACGCGACGTGCATTTGCCGGTCTCCTCAAAGTATTGGACAACCGTCGGGTCCAACATTCTGGGGCTCGCCCCTGCCACACTATTCATCGAGATCACCAAACGCCTGGACGCCACGTGGGTCACATTGAGATTGAGCTGATAGGTCCCACGCTCACGTATCTTGACCACCGAGTTTTTGCGATTCGAGACCAGCTCGAACGCCTTGAAACTGATAGAAACGATCTCTTCCCATCGAATCTCCCAAATTGTCGCAGGAGAGTGGGTAAACGACGATTTAAGCCAGCTCGAGCGCACAATAAAGGTTGACACGGTAGGCTGCTTGGTCCCTGGTGTTGCGTTCGGCGGTGAGATTGAAGGAGCAGGAACCCGTTGGGTCGGAACAGGAGGAGGTGTCGCATTGACGGATGATTTCAGTTGCTCTTCTAGCTTCATCACCTTTTTCAGATGCTTCTGACACTCTCGCTCTAGCTGCTGATTTCGAACCGTTAGTGCTCCCATGTTTCGACGAGTCAGTTCCAGCTCACGTTTTGTTTCATCGAGCTGGTGAAGAGCAGAGGCCAGTCGGTGTTGCTCTGGCACAACCTTCAGTGGTAGGCCATACTGTTGGGCCCACCTCAAGCCAGCCAGGAAATCCAATTGTAACCGCACGTTGTTCCCCGAATGACCTGAGCGAATCAAATCCACCGACCCTGGGCCAGGTTCGACGTCTGGAGTCGTGACACAGCCGTCAGCATCACTGGTTGGTAAGGCGTGGAGGCAGTCCACTAGACCTTCGAAAACCATGTCCGAGGGATGGTCTCTCTTCTCTGGAAGCATCTTGAACGCGGTAATATCGCTGAAAGTGCACATCCTGTGGAACATTACCTACATGTTAGATCAAATTTACGTTGCATCAGTGGAATGAAAGCGCGCAGGTCTTACCACTGCTCGCTCGATGCCATATTTCCCACCTGTACCGTTGTCTCGTTGTCCTTTTCCCCTGAAGTGATGGTGACTCGATAGCGCTCTCGTGGGTGTGATGGAAATACAAGACCATGAATGTCCGCGTGGGTTGTGATGTTCGAGTCGTTATCGCTTCTTCTAGGCGACTCAGACGCCCCTGGTGATACTCGAGATGACGGGAGAGATGAGTTTTGTGAAGGAGGCTTATTTGCTTCGGCTCTCGATGTTGTGTATCCAAGGCCGTTGGGATCATTTCTATCACCGTTCGTCTGCACTGGTCGACGCAGCGATGGTATCCTCGAAGTCTCACGGTCACGTGATGGGGTTGGTGAATGCGATCGTCGTGGTACAGACGTTTCTGGCTTTGGCTTAGCTTTCTCACGCGACGGAGCTGGCGGTGGAGATCGCCGTGGTGCTGATGCCCCTGGCGTTGGCTTGGTTCTCTCACTTGATTGGGGAGCAGACGGAGTTGACTGACGAGGCACGGAGGCGTTCGAAGACGACTTGGCCTTCTCGCGCGCAGCAGGTAGAGCTGGTGGTATTATCTGAGGTGCAGGTGGCTCGGATTTCACCTTGACTTTCTTCTTTGGCTGGGAATGCTGTGGCTTTTGGTCGCTCACTTCCTGCGAATCAAGGGAAAATGATGGTACATCTCCCTCAAACATGAGCCCACGAGGGGACGACTTGCGTTTTACCTGTCGAGGAAGACCTGTCTTGAGTTTTGGCGTGTACTTCTTGGACGCTGCAGCAGACACTGGTGACAGCGGGCGTTTCTTCTTGCCAGTCTTGAGCAGTGGACGCTGAGAGTTCTCTTCTTCACTCTCTGCTGAGATCGTTGCCCCCGACTCGGTTTTCACACGAGTCTGCTCTTCCTGCACTGTGTTCTGCTTTGCATTGGGCGGGAAAAACTCTACGAATTCCTCTTCTTCCTTCCCTTCCTCTCCACCTCCCACGTCGTTTCCGTCATGGTCGCCATCGTCGTCGTATTCGTATTCGTCCGACTCTTCCTCGGACTCCTCGCTATCGTCTGAAGACTCAATCATGATGGCATCCGCAGCATAGTGTCCGTTCGATTTGCTCGACGTCGACGTGCGCAGCCGTCGCTTGGCTTTGCCGTTTCCGTCCCCATTCGCCGATTGCGCCTCGACCACCTCCTCCTTCACGTGGACACTCGAAGCTCGCGACGACGTCGAGTCGCGTCTGGAATCTGGAGTCACCTGCGAGCTACGAGCCGTTTCCTCGCTCTCACCAAACAGCTTGATCTGCAGCGCATATGTCACCAGCGCTGCTTCACCATAAAAATAATCCACATATTCGACGCCATCGCTGAGGTTCTTGCCTGGTTTGATGTAAAAATGGTCGTAGCTCAGTGGTTCTCCGGTCTTGGTGTGCCAACCCAGGCGCCGGAAGTGTGCCCACACTCTACTGAAGGCATAGAGTCCAGTGGAGATATCTACGTGCGAGGCATCCTGAAACATCCTGTGGGTGGTATGACACACAACGAGCGGACGTACCTCTTCGCGTGAGATTACTATCGGCGAGGTCGTCGTCCACAGTGCGCGTGCGCAGGGGCTTGGCCCCATTGGCTCGCGACGGCAACATTGACGCCCAGAGCACGTAGCTACACAGAGAGCGAGCCACAGAGGCGGCTCAAGAGCCCTGTGGTGGCCGATGTTGCCCTTTCTTGATGGCTCCCATGAGGACGAGGGCACATGGTGTGGACCACTTCGATCAAGTCTAATCGTACTTAACGTACATCGTACTTAGTGGAAGATATAGGGTGCAACGTGGGTCGACTTGTTGAAGGTCGTGAATGGCGTCATGCTGTCGCGGGATCTTGTCGAAGGAGATGGAGCGGTTGGATTCCCCATCAAGATCTCGGACGGCAACGCACAATCAAGCGGCCTGAACCATGGCGTTGCCGTTGCGGGAAGTGTGGAGTGCCCACCAAAAAGAAGAACAACCCGACATGTACACCTTTGGTATCGGCTGTGTGCTAGAGCTTCCCATCAAGACCTCAACTTAGGCACCACGACGGAAGGCACAGTAGCAATTCGCACCAACACACACATCTTTGGTGATCTCGTGCGCATACATGCGACGCTGAGCACGCAGATGAGCACTCGTGTATCCGCTGTGATCCAGCGTCATCCATGATCCAGTAACGCGCAGTGGACTGGACTGGAACCAGACAAAGAGAAAAGGTCAACCTCCAAATCCCCCACCCCACATTTTGGTCAACCGCACAAAAAAGAACGTTTCGACCAATTGAAGGGCGACCTCCGATTCACCCATTTTAGACCAATGATACTGCCTCAATCAGCCCAGTACACTCCAGAGAGTCGGTTTGTTCCCCTACCCGCCTCACGTTCCCCGCACCCTCGAGGCATGTTTTTCAGGAAAACCCCTTGATTTTCAAGGCGACGGGCACGTCTCTGTCTCTCTCAATGACTGGCCTTTCTGGCTCCATTGCCCATCTCTGCGTGGCTCTCGCTCTTCGTTTCGCCTTTTCCCCGTTGATCTTTTGTCTTGTTTCTTGGCAATCACGCACACCACGCCGAGCTGGCTCATCTGACCAGATCGGTACACAGCCCGGGCTGGCGCCATGGACGCCGGGTGAGTGTGTGTGCGTGCGTCCCCTGTCATCCCCCGGGTCTAACCCGCAGTGCGTCGTACACCAGCTGGCTCCCCCACCACCAGCTGCTCTCAAATCGCGGCCATTTGGTTTCCGTTCATTTTCCAATTGTCCTGTCAAGAGGCACGCCCAATTGAAGCATTTCCCAAGGCATCATGCTCGCGCCGCCAAGTGACTTCGGCTACTCTCCCAACCATGCGGCTTACCATCAGCATCACCCGGCTCAACCGATGCACCAGCACAGTGAAGAGCGTCCCAAGATTTTCGGCATGGACCCTGGCCACAATGGCGGCCCGTCCATCCAGATGATGGCCGGCCACGACTACCACCATCAAATGGTGCACCATGGCACGCCACACCACCACCACCATGCCATGACGCCTCACGCTGGTATGACGCCACAGCACGCCGCTGCCATGACCCCACAGCACCACCAGGAATACGAGCACGAGCCTCTTGTGATGAACGTGCCACCAGCCACGCACTACTACGCCCCAATGGGCGCTCACATGCTCCTCGTCTCGTCCGATTACGACTACAACTCGGCCCAGTCGAGCGATGGTGCCACGCCAAAGAACAAGCCTGGCACCAAGCGCTCGCGTGAGGATCTCAACATGAAGGAGAAGAAGCGTATGTTCAAGCTGAACGACCGTATTAACCAGCTCAAGCAGATGCTCGAGGACTCTGGTG
The DNA here is from genome assembly GCA_020085045.1 of Pythium oligandrum. Classification (NCBI taxonomy): domain Eukaryota; phylum Oomycota; class Peronosporomycetes; order Pythiales; family Pythiaceae; genus Pythium; species Pythium oligandrum. The sequence goes on along the minus strand of JAHRIK010000024.1, from coordinate 68,573 downwards.
TGCAGACCAAGAAGAACAAGCAGTCGATTCTCGACAACGCCGCCTACTTCATTGAGCAGCTCCGTAGCGATCTCATGATCGCCAAGCAGAAGGCCGAGCGCGCTGAGAAGGAGGCTGAACAATTGAAGATGCAGGCACAGAAGTCCACCAAGGGCGAGTCCAACAACCTCTACCAGGACAACTTCCTCAAGTCGACCACTCCTCGCGTGTTGGTGGATCTTAACCTGCGCCCAGTGTCGATCAACCAGGCTTTCGTCAAGTTCTCTGGCCACAACGAGGCTGCCCTTCAGAAGAAGGAGACCTTGGTTGCTTGCCTTTGCGCTGATGCCGCCAAGCTCGAGTCTATTGTGAGCAAGGTTCGTGACGAGAACAAGCCAACGAGCGCGATGGTCGAGGTTAGCGTTGGTGGCCGATCCACCAAGGTTGTGTTGATGGCTTCCGCTGTCGCGGGTGATGACGGCAAGCCAGCCAGCATCGAGTTCAGTGTGGCTGAGTGCGAACCAGCAGCAGAGCAGAAGGAAGCTGAGCCTGTTGCTGAAGAACAGACCAGCGCGGAGCCTGTCAAGGCTGAACCAGAGCCAGAGACCGAGTCTCCAACCGCCAAGGCTGATGACACCGCCACCGACTCGGATGCGTCCGTGGATTCGACGGTTGTCTAAGCCAACCAATTTTTCCTCTCCTTTCGTGTCAAGTTTAGTGTATTCGTGTGTATAGTATCCGTGCAGTGCAATACAAGTATTTAGAGAATCCAATGCCTTCCCACTGGACATGGTTTCCTGTCATCCTCCTTCCATTGAGAGCTCCTCCCCATTCTTCGCTTTCGTGCTCGTCGCCATGAGAATCCGCCATGAAGTCGCAGCAAGTCAGTCGCGACGTCTCATCCATCCACTGCGTCTTTTCTACAGTACTCGAACGCAGCCACTCTCGTCGTTGGGTCGTAAAAAAAAAAAAAAACGGCGTCGCGGGTGGATGAGGGAAGTCGTCTTCACTGACGAGGCCCCAGGGGATGAGCGGGTCTAAATGAGAAAAAGATCGAACCTTCGAGACTCTAGTGTCGAATCGCCAGTGGGATGTGCGTACCACTCATTATCTTTCGTCGCGTCGTTAAACGGGTTCTCTGTGTTGCCGTGCCGTACAACAGTACTGCACACACACATACACCAAGACAAGACAAAGCGCACACACTTTCTCTCGGGGTGGATTGGATCGGCGTGCTGCACACGCACACACACACACACTGCGGGTCGTCGATTGCGGATCACTGCGCAGATTGCGCACTCATTGGTGTATACGACACGCACGTTTTGTCGCAGTGTGTATCGCATCCGTTGAGGTTGTTGATGCACTGCGTGCGACTGCGGTGACCTCAGCATGCGTCATCGTCCTTCGCATTCAGTATGCACCGTGATGCATTCCCACGTTCTTGTGCCTGACTCGCAGTTGGAGAGCATCCCGCTTCCAACTTTGACCTTGAACAGGAACGGGCGAGACTGGAAGTTGGTCGGATCTGATCGGACAAAGATTCCGTTTGCACCCAACATCCACAGTCTGACTCCACTCCGTCTCTATGGGACCTGGGTAGTCACCTGTGACTTCCTCTTTCTAGCCTACTCCGATCCTCGGCGATCTTGCAGCATGTCCAAGGTGACGTGAGTGTCCACACGCTGCTCGCACCCTGTCCTCTAGAGTGGCTACATTTGTCTGGTGCTCCATGTGCCAGCTGCTTCCGCCTGGCGATTTGCTGGTCGTGTTCACAGCGCCATCTGGCTGCCACCGTGGGCGCCATTTTCGCTTCGTCCCATGGCGATCTTCTCGTCGCCGTCCAGATTCGCCACACATGTGCACGCTTCTGATTTGTCCAAACTAGCCACACAAACCCACGTCTCTGATTCGTCCAAACTCAACGCACAAATACAGAACCGTGATTCGTCCAAATCAAACTCAAATATAGACCAATCAACTCTCGTCAAATCCTTTGACCCACATTCTGTTCGGAGGTGACCATCATTCCGCAGAGTCGCTTTCCAAACGTACGAAGTCGACGAGAACAGTCGCGCCGTGCACGACGATGACGATGGACGCGACGCGGCCCTTGCTCGCCGGCGACAAAGAGGACTTTGTGGAGCAGACCAACGGACACTACACCAACGGCACGCACCACACGTCGGTGGCGCTGCTGCTGGACGACGACGACACACACACGTCGACGTGTTGTACGAGCTGCTGGCGCGTGCTCTGCTGCGGACGACGCTCGTCGTCGCCCTCGTCCGGATACAAAGAACTCTCCTCTCGACGCGATCGACTGCTCTCGAATGGCACTGCGAGCAGCACAGGAAGCAGTAATGGGTATCCGCGCAGTTATTGCGGCACCGGTGCCTATGAGACACCACGAGACGACGACGACGAGTCGCTCTGCGGCGCCTGGGCGTGCTGGAAATGGATCTTCCCGGATCGGATCACCGACTACGAAGACTTTGTAGGATCCGAAACGGTACGGGATTGTGAATATGTGGGTCTGGTTCTGTGGAGACTCGTGTGCTGATACCAAAAACGTTGAAAACGACGCTGTAGCTTGGCGAAATCTACTTTATCCGACAGAAGACGCGAGAATTCTTCGAGCCTGCGAATGCCGGTACGCGCACCAGCACGGTATTGGTATTCTCCGCTCTGTTCGTATGGTTTATCGCTTGTTACGTGTACAGAGGACAACGAAATGGTGCATAACCTGTGGAATGCGCTCTTCCCGACGCTCCCCTACGACGGCCGCGTGAATCCTCGATGGCGCGACATTGGATTCCAGGTGCGTTTGGTATTTGTTGCTCTCTCCGTTCGAAATGCTCAACGCAATCGATTGTTTGTCTTGGAAGAACGATGATCCAGCGTCCGATTTCCGAGCCTCGGGACGTTTCGCACTCAAGATGCTCTTGTACTTCTCGGAACACATGAACGACGAGTTCAAGGTGCGTGTTGCTTGGTTTGCATTCCCATTAACTCATTTTTCTGACATGTGTATGGCGAACATAGCGCCTCGTGCGGGAAAACCGCTTCCCAGTCTGCCTCTGCGCACTTAATGTGGTCGAAATGATGCTCATCCATCTCAATCTCAAGGATCCACTGCCCATGGTGTGTCCATGCTGTGGCACTGAGAACGCGGAGTTGGAGACGTCTCATCCAAGTCGGGATCGCCCAGAACTTCAGGGCTTTGTATCGATTCTGGCCGACTGCACGTGGTCGTCTGCATCAAACCAGTTCAACTACGCAGCGGAATGGCCAGTCGAAGTGGCTTTCGCCCAGGTGTTCATGCACGCGATGATCGTACTCGACAGTGTTTGGCGCCAGATGCTGCAACGGGACCCTACGACGACGCTGATGCATTTCCGAGAAGCGCTGCTTGAAACGCGACAGAAAACGCTGGCGTTCCTCGCTCGACGGAATACGCCCGTGAATCTCGTGGAGCTGCAGGCCTGGAGCACTCGTCAGCTCGCTGCGATCCAGCGACAACCGAAGCACTCGTCAAGAACGTGTCTCTAAGTCGAATCAAAGCGAGCTCATTCATGTTTTAACTATATACAAGCGCTGATAGATAATGCACGACGGTTAAAGAACGAGAGGAGAGTTACACCACATTCCAGTCAATCGGGTCCTTGCCGTGCTTGACAAGGTACTCGTTGGCCTTGGAGAAGCACTTGGAGCCGATGAAGGGCTCTTTCGTCTTGGTCGCACCCAGTGGCGATGGATGCGACGACTTGATGACGAGGTGCTTGGACTGGTTGATGAGAGCGCCCTTGGTCTGCGCTGGCTTGCCCCAGAGCAAGAACACAACATTGGTGGAGTTCTTGTTGATACGGTCGATGATGGCGTCCGTGATACGTTCCCAGCCCTGGTTCTTGTGCGAGTTGGGCTCACCTCGACGCACCGTGAGGACCGTGTTGAGCATGAGCACGCCCTGCTTACTCCAACAGGAGAGACAGCCATGGCCAGGACGCTTGATCTGGACGTCCGCGATGGCTTCCTTGAAGATGTTGGCCAGACTTGGTGGTGGTGGCACGCCCTGGAGCACCGAGAACGAGAGCCCATGGGCCTGGCTCGGACCGTGGTACGGATCCTGACCGAGGATGACCACTTTCAGCGACGAGAACGCGCAATCACGCAGTGCAGCAAAGACATTCTCTGGAGCTGGGTAGATGGTTCGTTTCCTATAGACGAATCAAGGCCATCCAGTTCAGTACGGCATGATACAGAGGAGTTCATTCAATGGGTTCGCTTCGTACCTGGACTCTTCGCCTTCGAGGAACTTGACCAGCGACTTGAACTGCGGGTGCTTGAATTCGCGCTCGAGCTGCTCGTACCACGTCGCATGCATCAGCACTTGGACGTTCTCGTGGAGGTTCTTGAACTTGTGCTCGACGATTTTTTCTGTTTCTTTGTCATCGTCGTCGCCCTCCTTGGCAGCAGGTGCCTTGCTATCGTCAGCGGAGGGCTTGCTCTCTTGCGTCTTCCCGTCCGCACTCTCCTTAGTCACATCTTCTTCGTCATTGTTGCCAGCCTTGCTGCCGTTCTCCTTGTCACTCGCAGCGTTGGCGTCTGCGTCGGACGACGGAGTTGCGTCCGTGCGTCGACGCTTGCTCGGAGGCGCCGCGGCGCCACCAAAGAACGAGCGGATGTCTCGCGTCTGGCCCATGATGCTGCGGTGAGGAGGATGCGGGAGGACGAGCGGCCGAGACCGAGGAACGCGCAATGGCAGAGCACGGAGCACTTGGCGCCACATGGTTCCAGCAGCTCCAAGGATTTGGCGCCAAGTTAACTTGACACGGTTCGAAAACGGTTTGTAACAGTCCAACTGGTTCACTACCGGTAGTATCCGGCTTGAGTCACACGGTAGATACACGGTTGTTAACTCAGTAGACGCAACAGTCTACTAGCCAAGCCTCCGTAAAGTGACAATGCGATAACTTGAAATATAGGAAACAGGCCGAAGAGATACTGGGATAAAAGGGATTTGTTGCAATGGCACGTCAGATCGTCATGCAACACTCGCTGAACGCTTTACACACTCACTACACTACTCAGCGTCTTGACGCCGTGCAGCATTTTAGCGGAGACTCTCGTGGTGGCTATGTCGTCAAGCGGAAGTGGCAGTGGCGGTGGTGCAGGGAACACGACGCGGTTCCTATTGGCACGAGGACTGCAGTCAAGTTCCGGGTCCAGTTCCGGGTCCAGTTCCAGGGCCGGGCCCTCTATCGGGGCTGATCTGGTGGCTGGCGTGCCCACGCCGTCGCCTACTCCGGCCGAGACAAGCACGAATAGTCAGACCATCTCCGTCGTGGCCATCGTGGTGATCTCTGTGGGTATTGTGATCGTTGGTATCGCAGTCTTCATGGCGGTCGTGTGGTACCGACGCATCCGAAAACGCCATCCGCGAACGTCAGAGGTGCCTCAGGTGCTCAATGCCAAGTCAGCTCCTTACCAGATCGACACGGTCACAAGACTACGTGGATCAGTGATAGGACAGAATGCTATGGCGAGGAACGCTGCCTCGCTCTGGAACGACGAAGAGCTCTTGTCGTATCACATGCGGATCGAAGATCTCATGGACGTTCGAGTCATCGGTAGTGGCGGCTGTGGTATTGTATACCTCGTCAAGTATCGCGAATCTCGTCTCCTAGCGTCGAAACGACTCGTTCGGGACCAGTCAACGCGACAAAAGTCCCGGGCATTGGTGGCCGAGATCAAACTCGTAGCCAAGCTGCAGCACCCGTGCATTGTCGAGTTTGTCGGTGCTGCCTGGACGACCGAATCGGACCTCCAGGCACTCTTCGAGTACATGCCGAACGGTGACTTGCGCTCGTACTTGGACAAGACACCACAGGCTCCGTGGGATGAACGAAAGCTCATTATCGCCAAAGACATCGTCGAAGCGCTCGTGTATGTCCACTCGTTCTCTCCTCCACTCGTTCACCGAGACCTCAAGTCACGAAACGTGCTACTCACCGAGGAAATGCACGGCAAGCTCAGCGACTTTGGTGTGTCTCGGTACCAGTCCGATAATCGTACAATGACCGGAGGTGTTGGCACGAGTCGATGGCTCGCTCCTGAGGTTATCAATGCCAGCGGCGAGTACAACCATATGTGCGACATTTATTCGTTCGGTGTGTTGCTCTCGGAGCTCGACACGCACGTTATTCCATTCTCAGATCTACGATCGCCTCAAGGCAACCCGTACCCAGAGGTTGGGATTCTCCAATTGGTCAGTGAAGGCAAGCTGCAACCTAGCTTTTCTGCGTCTTGTCCAGAATACTTGGTCACTCTGGCCAAGCGCTGTCTGTCGTTTGATCCGTCTCAACGTCCAAGTGCGATTGAAATCGCTTATGTGTTGCGTACAGCAGGCAACGCCGCGTAATATTTTACGTGTATTTACGCTTCGTATGTCAAGTGATCTTGTTTAGGTTGGTGGTCTATGATACACACATAGGAGCAAAACGTAGGGATCTAGATCGAGTCCTCTCCACTTGAAATGCTTCCTCAAACCAGCAGTTCAGCCCTTTCATCATCTCTGAATTGGGAAATTTCCGATTCCTCATGTTTACGCCAATGTTTGCTGACGGCAACTATCCAAACTACCGGAAAACAGATTCCTTTAATATAATTCCTCAAACTGGACACGAATTCTAAATACTAAGTCTAATTAAAGTAAACAATATTCATGACACTGGTTTAGATGATTTATCTAGCACATCCACTAGTATAAGTGATCTCGTGATCCCAGTCAAACCATCACCCAATATGCTCGACGTCGGACAGAAAATGGTCTTGAGTTGGCTGTATGCTTGGTCACAGAGTCTATCTGGACGCACTGAAGCGGCGTGTTCTCGACTGCCGGAAGTCCTGATAGTCCTCGATGGCGTCCAGCGGAAGCGGCGTGGCGAACATGACGCGGCTGTTGCAAGTCCGGCCGTATGGAGATGGCTCTGGGTCGTATCCAGATGTGGGAACTGGTCTCCGTCCTGGTGTACCAACATTGGCTCCTTGGAACTCCTCCGTCACACCGACGCCGACGGAGCATCCGACGAACTCCACGAGTCCCACTCAGCTGGTCATCATCATTGTGACGATCGTCATTGGCGTCGTGATCATCGGAATCGCCATTTTCGCGACGATCGTGTGGTACCGACGCATTAGAAAGCGTCATCCGCGACCATCAGATGCCCCGCCAGTGTTCAAAGCCAAATCCACCAGCCGCGCGACGGATACGACGTCGTCGACGCCACGAGGACCAGGAGCAGGACCCAAAACTACACAGCTCACGGGTTCACTTTGGAATGATGAAGAGCTCTTGTCGTATCACATGCGAATCGATGATTTGCAGGATGTGCGTATCGTTGGCAGCGGTGGCCATGGGATCGTCTATCTTGTCAAGTATCGCGACTCGCGTCTTCTAGCGTCGAAACGACTCGTTCGCGACCAACTGACTCGTCAAAAGTCAAAAGCACTTCTGGCCGAGATCAAACTCGTGGCCAAGCTACAGCATCCGTCTATCGTCGAGTTTGTTGGAGCTGCTTGGACGACCGAGACCGATCTCCAGGCACTGTTCGAGTACATGCCGAACGGCGACTTGCGCTCGTACTTAGACAAGACACCACAGGCTCCATGGGACCAACAGAAGGAGTTAATTGCTGCCGATATCGTCGAAGCACTCGTATACGTCCACTCGTTCTCTCCACCACTCGTGCATCGAGACCTCAAGTCACGCAACGTACTGCTCACCGAAGATATGCACGCAAAACTGAGTGATTTTGGCGTGTCTCGGTACCAATCCGACAACCGAACGATGACTGGAGGTGTCGGCACGAGTCGATGGCTCGCTCCTGAGGTTATCAGTGCCAGTGGCGAGTACAACCACATGTGCGATATCTATTCGTTCGGCGTGTTGCTCTCGGAGCTCGACACACACATTATTCCCTTCTCGGATCTACGATCCCCTCAAGGCAATCCATATCCAGAGGTTGGGATTCTCCAATTGGTCAGTCAAGGCAAGCTGCAACCTAGTTTTTCCGAATCTTGTCCAGAATACTTGGTCACGTTGGCTAAACGCTGTATCTCATTTGATCCATCGCTCCGACCGAGTGCCATCGAGATCGCGTACGTCCTACGAACAGCAGGGAACGCCGCGTTTCATTTGTAAAATCCTACATATATTTACGAATGAACACTACAGCACTGCTTGATCCTGGTCTTGCACACGGCGCTCACGCATACTGCCATGAGAAAACCGGAGCTCATGTTCCGAAAAGATCCGATCGCGCAGCGCTATTTTCTCCACGTGAAAGTCGGTAAACGGCAGCGCCTGACCCGATTCAGGAAGCAAAAACACCTTGTTGTGGACAATGTCTGGGTACTTGTCGTCATTACTCATGACGATGAACTTTTCAGCTTTCGTGATCTTGTACGGGAAATATTCGATGCGACGTGCTGGGAAGGCGATGACGACAAGAGCGAGCAACACGAGGACACCACAGCCAATCATTGTCGCCTTGAACGGACTGCTGGGTAGAACTACGCGGATGTCGCGGAGGACGATGTCGCCCTTGAGCTTGACGTTTGACAGAGCGTCTGTTGACGTCGACCAGAGCTTGGTCAGATTGGCAAACGACGTGTCGTTGAGCTCTGTGACCGAGCCGTTTGAGAAGAGATGGAAGAAAGCAGCTCGGTAGACGACACTGTATGGGAGGTCGAAATAGAAGTTGTTGTTCTCAATGTGGTCGATGTACGAGTCGACCAAGACTGAGCAACTCGCGTTAGACAATGGCTTCCATTGAGTCTTGTTGAAAACATCAGGAGGTGCGTCGTGCCACTGGAGACGCTCTGGTGTTACCTCTGCGCCGAGTCGTGAGATGTAGACGGACACTGGGTTGAGCTGCACAAGCGGCAATGGCGCAAGCAACGACACATTCGAAGCGATCAGGTCATGAACTGGAAGCGAGTCTTCGGCAGCGAAGATGTATCGGCCAGTTCGTGGGAGTTTGTACGCCAGGCCTTCGCACTTTTTACTACGACGACACTGAGCGTCAAACTCTTTATCCAGCTCCTTTGTGCGCCACGTGAGCTTGCCCAGTACTAGACGAATATGTCGCTTGGGATTGATCAAGTATGGCGTTACTGCACTCAGTCCAGCCAGGTTTGAATCGTACTGAGTGATATTGCTGCCGTATTCGTCGGCACTGATGTACGAAGTGGCCGAGTACACGAGCATGGAGTTGTTCTCTGGTCGACAGTCGATCGGGAAGAAGCCACGGAGATCGCTCGAGTATCTGATCGCTTCCTCCGTGAAGGAGCAGTTGGCCTGGTACGGCATCGTCACGATCTGCCGTGGGATACTGGCGAGCGGCCCCGAGTCTATGAAGAGACAGTTATCACTGCCGCAGATCTCGCCACCAAAGTAGTCAAAGCTGTAAATGTGCGTCCCATCGTCCATCTCGACGAGAAAACCGGTCTCCTGGACTGCTACCTCACCTTCGATCACCACCATCTCGAGACTTATTTGAGGATTGAGCTCGTAGTGTGCAAGTTCCATCGTCAAGCTGGTCTTGTCAAAGCCGTCCACCGTCTGCGCCAGACCGGTCGCAGTCATATTCACTAGATTCGCCACGGTCAATCGCTTGTAATCAGCGAGGTACCCTCCAATGCCTGTCAGCCAGTCATGCGAGAAACCGCATTTGATGTAAGGCAGCATAGGATCCTCGGTGGCCGGCAAGCTTTCAGTGCCGTCGTCACTCGATGCTGATTGGAGTCGTCGATCCATCGGATTGTACCCAGTACATGGGACATACTCGTTCTTTGTCTCGGCCAAATTCTTGTCCAGTAGAACGCGACTTTGGGCCACCATTTCGTATACTCGCATCATGTCGATAGTCTCGGGGGTATCCACTGCGTGGGGATCCGCCATCACACTCTCGTAGTCGTACGAGTAGCTAGCTTTCGACTCGAGCTCCTCGTCGAGCGCTTCGCTGTTCCATTCTTGGGCTGTGAAGCCGTAAACGACGTTGGTTGCGTCCAGGTTGTGCAGACTCAGTTGGAGACTGACGTCTTTGTGGCCATGCTTGTTAGAACACGAGGAATTCGTCTTGACAGAGAACGGGACGCTTGTTCGCTTCACGGCGTTGTACAGAATCCCTAGATCGAGTGTGTCTCCGTTTAGATTATCCATCATCCGGTTCGATAGTGAAGAGTTCTCGTCGGTGGATATACTGGCCTTGATCTGCTCGATCATCGGCTGTTCACGACGAAGGTCGTCGACCACCATGATCGTCTCAAAGCCAGTTGTCGACTGCGCAGCTTGTAAGGAACGGAGACTGTTGCCAATCAGCAGCATGAGCAAGACGGGAAAGAAGAACATCGAGAGCGAGCGGACAAATGCCGAAAGCTTCATATACGTCACGTTGCGGTGCAAGAACCACAGCGAGTTGTGGAGATACACCATGAACGCTGGCAAGAAATTGGCCATGAAGAGACCGAGACACACCTCAACGAACGCGAGGATGAAGCCCGAGATGGTGTTGTAAAGCTGCACCTGATCTTCGGCGCGCGTGGATGACGAGCCAATCTCCTCCGTGAACTTGTCAATGACGATACCAAAGTACGCCACGAGCGTGAAGATGACGAGGAAGAAGCACGTGAGCAGCACATACCACAGCAATTTGCGCGGAATCAACGACACGGCGAGTCGCGGCGGGATGTCGTCTCGGTAGCTGAGCACGGAGCCCGCGTCCGACTCGGTTCGCGTGGTGAATTGCCTTGATAGCTGTTCCGTCCGCGCAGAAATGAGCAGGTCAATGTCCACGGAGAGCGCGGGCTGGAGCTTTCGGGGCTCGTTAGACCCGGACTCGTGCTCGGAGAGCTCGCGCATGACGCATGCAGCTCAAGGAGCTCGTGGGGAGGACGAAGCGCGCGAAGATAGACCGTCACAGACTGGTGCTGTGGCTGACGTTTGGCTCCATACTTCGCTTAGTCCATCCGAAAAATGTGCATTTTACATAAATCAGGTACAAACGCAGGTATATACGTTACGCACAATGTATAACATGGTAAGAATGGGTTAGCCCTCCCATACACTGTATGTGATAAAGTACCTTGTTTTGATAAGATACCTCAAATCTACACGAGAACTTTGAAACCGCCTGAGGAGCTCATCTCCAGATGGGTGAATTCTGCTCCTGGCGGCAACACCAAGCGCTTTGACGGTCGTGTAGCTCGTCATGCTATCCAGTAGATCGAGTTGCGAGTCCCCAGAGGCTCGTAAGGAGCCCAAGGAGCTCTCTCATGCTCCAGTTCCGGCAGGGGAAGAGCCATATTTTCTCAAGGTCCAGCGCAAAGAGAACACCTCAAGTCCCATTCCACAGCTCACGTTGCACGCCGCGCGGTTCCTCTTCGTCGTGGCGCTTGGTATTACTGTTATTATCGCTCTGATCTCCACGCTCTTGCAGGGAGTGACCATCGACCGGAACATCAGCGACCCCATTGGGTCTTCCCAGCACGCGGACAACCTCGTGGCACTATATCAGACCATCAATGGGTTCTTCTGGGCTGCCTTTGGCCTCGTGCTGGAGGAATACTTCCATATCTTCCTTGCTGTGATGGTCACGTTCCTCTCCAACACGCGGTGGTTCCCATCGGATCGCCCTCAGGATGGTAATGGCAAGCTCAAGCGCGTCGTCATCTTCTGGTTCTCGCCGTTGATGCTCTACATGATCAACATTGCGCTCTCCAGTGTGTTCATCGAGCACAAAGTGACAGGCCAAGAGCGTGGCTTTGTTGACGCCGACCTTGTGGCCGTGTCCACTTTCTCCGCCCACAACGCGTCAACTATGAGCGAAAACTCCTCCAAATGTGTCCTGGACACGGTGCTACGCTCAGCTGTGCTGGACAAAGTCGTCCCGTTCGCACTATTGCGAGATTCCAAGTGTGCTGTCAGCAACTCGGCAGCTACAACGTCAATGAGTGTGACGCAGCTGCAGAGCACGTCAGTGGCGTACGGGTTTCCACCGCAGACGTGGAACTTTGACGCGCTACCCTTCGCTCTCACACCGACCCACAGCATGAGATTCACACCGAACTTTTCCATTGACCATCCTGAGGAGAATCAAGTGCATTTCCGAGCCTTCCAGCGGGATTCAGGGGTCAACACTTCCGTCATTTATGACATGATGGTTCAAGGTGTCATTAGTTTCGACAAGGCCAAGACCGACTCGAACGCGTGGTTGTACTACCCGTGCACCTGGGTCGACCATCTTGAAGACGACCTTCTCCCGGACGACGACACTGATTCGACAGAAGATTCCCAAGCAGATGGCCGCCGTTTCTATCACCGGGCTCGACGTCTACAAGGAGGAAACAGCTCGTTTGTGGGATTTAATGCCCCACAAGACACGTTTCCAGTGTTCACGGATGAGGATAACTGGCCAGAAATGATTGGGCTCCGGAAATGCTTTGGGCTATCTTCGGCGCTTCCGATGCTGCTTAGCAAAAATCCCGAGTACATCGACGACTACATGTCCCTGTGGTCTGACACAGCAAGCGACGTCTTCAATATCAGTACCATGTCTGTTCAGTTGGACACGTTCGAGGTTTCGCCCCAGATGAACATCACTGCCATCACCTTCGACTTGCCGTACAGGGATGGAGTCCAATATCGCTTAGGCACGAGAGGTGAGGACACGATCTGCGATGACGAAGGGCATTTTAAGGACCCCGAGAAGGCGAAGAAGGAATATCCGACCCCAGTGGAGTACGCCCAAGCCGAGAGGCAGCACTGTGACCCATCTTACTACACCATATTCGGCCATGAGCTTTGTGGATCACGCAACTGCGTCTTCAAGGACGAGTCCGAAGTGGCTTCCGTCAAGAAACAACTTCAGATGACGCCATACGTGGCTAACTGCGACCTATCCAACCTCTCCTACGACCTCGACACGTACTCGTGGTTTCCAGAGAACTGTACTGCGCAAGACAACACCATCTTTCTATATGGATTTGGCTCGCACATCACAGGAGATTTTATCCCCAAACCAAACGAGAGCAATGTGTTGATTCCGAACGTTCGTCGCTACAACACCGTCAGCTTCGCCAAGATCAACTGGCGTTTCGAAGACGTCAGCTCGCGTTTCAAGGCCAAGTGCCAAGCTCCCAATCAATGTGACGGGCTGCTCCATAAATTAGAGAAGGCGTCGGGAACGCTAGCGAATGAGAAGGATAAGGCGCGTGTCTTGGTTGTGGGGAAAGATCACCTCCGTACGCCTCATCAGAATCATTCGATGCACAATCCGCTCACACTCGTCTCGGTCAACGCTCCCTACTTTTACTACAAGCCCAACGAACTGGGCAAGACCGAAGGCTTCACCTTCTACACCTGGGAAAACATCGATCTGAAGCTCATGAACACGACATACAACGAATCCGACGGGCTTGGATTCGACAAGGGAGGGTGCTCACTGCTCATCGACTCGTATCTTGAGCAAGTCAACTCCAACCATTACTACATCCAGAACCCACTCCAGGCCATGTACACGTCCGCCATTTACTACCTTTTTCAAGACGCAGCCGTCAAAGAAATCGACTTGCCCAAGGAGAACAAACTCGGCGTCGTAGATCTCAGTCAACCGTACATTGGGTCCGCGCGTATGAGGGGTGACCGCGAGAGGAAAGAGATCAAGTACTCGATTCCACTCGTCTCGGCGGTGTCTACAAGTCTCGGGATGATCGTACTCGTGATTTACGCCGCTGTGATGCTCAAGTTCCCTCGCGATGCCGTCAAACTGACCGACGAAGCCAACTTTGCCGCACAATATGCCGACGTGTTGATCGATGACCAATACTCGAGAAATGTCCACGAGCGTCTGCTTCGCCTCCCCGGCGGCGAGAAGGTCGAAATCGACGACTATAGCGTCGAGTCCATTGAGTTTGTCAACGTTCACGAGCCAGATATCACGCTGAAACTGTAAAATGAGTGCGAATGTGACGTGAGAATGTAAAGTTTCCTCGGTTTTGGTATGCTTACTTTAAAGTCGGACCCTTCTAAGAGCCATTCTCATCCACGTCACAGCTGCTGATGACTTCTCCACATCTGATGAATACGATACAACACTTGCGCGGCAGTTGGTCGCGCGTCTGGATCCACTTGCACACAATCTAATCCTAACTGGGCCATTTCCGACTCGTTCGAGTGGACAAACTCGACCTGGATTTTACCCAGGGCCACCATTTGGAGCACGGCCGTGTCGGGGAGCTTCCGTCCAGTGCCTGGCTCCACGGCGTGGGCGTATGGTAGCTCATGCGAGTCAAGTTCCGACAACACCACACCAAACGAGAACACATCCGCTTTCTCATCGTACCGCTCGCCCATCATCACTTCAGGAGCCATCCACAGTGAAGAACCAACGCCTGCTGTCATAGTACGATCGTCACGCTCGCGAGAAACACCGAAGTCCGTCAACTTAGCGTTCAACTCGTTGTCCAACAGAATATTACGCGACTTGAGATCGCGATGCATCACTGCAGGCTGCAACGAGTGCATGTACGTCAGCGCATGGGCCACATGCAACGCGATCTTGACCTTGTCGGCGTCGAAACCCAATTCGTGGGAGCTGCTCTTCTGGAACTCGGACAGCACTGACCGTAAATCACCACGCTCGAGGAACTCGGTCACGACGCATACTTCGTTCAGCGAATCCCAGGCCACACCGATGAAGCGAACAATGCGTTCATGCTCCATCGTCGACATGAGCTTGACCTCGGCCAAGAAGTTCTCGATCTGCCGCATGTCCTTGCGTCGTTCGGGCAACAGCGTCTTGACGGCCACGACTTCCCCTCGGTACTGCCCTCGGTACACTTCGCCGTAGCCGCCTCGACTGATCAGCTGTCCAAACACGACCTTCTCGAACGGAATACGCACGGCGTTGATGGTTTCGTCGTCTGAAAGATTCGATCCGGTCGAGTTCGTAGACTTGTTGGTACCGTACGTTGTGGTCATTTGGTGCGCTGTACGTGTACCTGCGGTCATGGTGGTGGCTCCCATCGTACGACCGCCGTTCGAGTTGGAAGCACTAAAATGTGTGTCTGACCCGGTATCGCCATAGGCGCCCCGGTAGCCTCCGCCAGTGTTGCCAGGAGTACGGAACACTTCCGCCTGGTGCGCCTGCTCTTCCTGTTCGCGCTGCATCTGCCGGCGTTTGCAGCACACGAACATACCGGCGCCGACGACGGCTACAACGCCGACACCTCCGCCGATCATACCGATCAATACGCCCGTGTTCAGTCCGCTCTCGCTCGAAGTGTCTTTCGTCGGCGTCGGCGCCGACGTCGGTGAATAAGTGACTGGGACAGTGCCATCGTCACCATTTGTCTTGGAATCGTCGGAAGACGGCGGCCGCGTCGTGGGTGGAGCCGTCGTCGTGTTCGTAGGAGGAGGCGTTGTAATCGGCACGAGGGATGAGCCGGAACCGGAGCCCGATGGCTTAGATCCCTTGCCACCACCAGACCCCGAGCCAGAACTGGACTTGGACTTGGAAGACGACGATGACGACGACGATGCCGCGGAGCCTGAGCCCGAGTCGGAGATGGCGTTCACGCGCTTGCCAAAGCACTCGACGGCTTTCTTCTTCTCCTGCAACTGCAGTTCTTCCACGCCATTCACATTGAGACACCCGAGACCATCATACGTCCGCAGCACCTTGTAGATACCAAAGCAGTCATCACTCGCACAGAAGCGCTTCAAATCGGTCTCTTCCGTGCCAAAGAACGAGAACGACGACGTCTTGGAGCAGCCATCGTACGCTTCCGTACTCAGCGCGAAACCCTTCTGCGTCGCCGTGCACTCTTTTTCCGTGGGCGCGCCTAGAGCGACCCAGGGCGTCGCGCAGAGCACGCCCAGCACCGCCGCCGACGCGAGTCGCATGGCTTATTAGGGCGGTGAGTTACAGTAATCGCCTCAGTCGACGGCCAGCGTCTCAGTGGAGACCGAGTTCTGCCCATCGACCGACGATGGTCATCATCTTGAGCGTGGGACGTTTGCACAGGACGAGACCACATATTAGTGGCCAGCTGGGATTCTGCACTGGGTTCCGACACCCCGGGTTTATCTGGTCGAAAGCGACTTTACATGGCTCAACTAGTGCAATTTGCAGCCACAGATGTGGTTTTTGGCCAGCTTAAGGCAGCTTTCGACTGATTCGGCCGGCTAATTAATCTGATTCGACCACGACCTAACATCTGAATCAACCCACGGCACAAAGACCAGCCTGTGCGAGTCAGAGTCGGAAGTGTCCGAATGCCACAGGGATACGTCACTCAATGCCAAGTTAGTTTCACGTTTGAATAAAGATTTCATGTTAGGAAACAATAGATTATTATTCGACTTTTTTCTACAGGGTGAGCTTGAGATCTGGCTCAAAGATGTTCAGGAACTTGATTGAGTCGACCGTGTAGTCGTCCATTTCGACCTTTTCTCCACCTGGGAGTCGAAGACGGCGCTCATGGACGTTCTTCGGGTAGTGGTCGTCGATCAAGACATCTGCGTAGCGAGGCGCAAAGTTGAGTTCATCGGTCAGTTTGACGCGATCGCGAGGCAACTTGAGCACGATGGCCGTGTAGATCAGCAGGATCGCGATACCAATCGAGGTCGAGACGGCCGAGACGAGCGGGATCGAGTACTTGATCTCCTTCTTCTCGCGATCGCCCTTCATGCGCGCTGAGCCAATGTACATCTGACTCAAGTCCACCACCCCGAGCTTGTTCTTCTTGGGCAAGGTCACATCTTTGACCGCCGCGTCCTGGAACAAGTAGTAGATCGCCGACGTGTACATGACCTGGAGCGGCTCGTTGATGTAGTAGTGGTTTTCGTTGACTTGTTCGAGGTACGAGTCGATCAACAGCGAGCACATACCGTTTTCGAGACCCAGACCGTCTGATTCCTTGTACGTCGTGTTCAAGTAGTCGAAGTTGACGTTCTCCCACGTGTAGTAGTCGTATGTGTCCTCGGTCGCGGTTCCTTCGGTGACGTAGTAGAACTTGGGCGTGTTGAGTGAGACAAGGGTGAGCGGACTGCGCATCGTGTAGTTCCCATGCGGTGTGTAGAGGTGCTCCTTCCCGACCATGAGGACCTGAGCCTTGTTCTTGGCTTTCGGTGCAGTGTCCGACACTTTCTCCAGCTTGTGCAGAAGGCCGTCGCACTTGCCAGGTTCGCTGCACTTCGCGTCGAAACGCGCGCTGAGATCCTCAAAGCGCCACGTGAGCTTGGCGAAACTCAGGACGTAGTGGCGACGGGCTCGTGTGATCAGCACACTTTCTTCTTCAAAGTTGCCAGCGAGGTATGAACCCAAGCCGAAGAGGAAGACCGAGTCACTCTGCTCCGTACAGTTTCCCGGAAACCACGAGTAGAGATCGTGGTCGTAGGTGACGTTGGACGGGTCACAATGAGTGGAGAACGGCGCCATCGTAAGCTGCTTCTTGATACCAACGACCTCCGATTCGTCTCGAAAGACGCAGTTTCTCGCCCCACACTGCGAGGTAGTTTCAAATGGGTAGAACGTTGGGTCGCAATACAGCTTTTCCCACAATGCGTAGTCTTCTGGGTCCGGGTAGGTCTCATGAGCGAGCTTGATGTCGTTGAAGTGGCCTTGGCCATCACAGTTAAACTCTGCTCGTCTCGATCCGAGCCGATACTCTTGGAAATCTTTGAACGGAAGGTCGATGGTAACCGCCGTGACGTTGACTTGAGGCGAGAGCACATAGGACTCAAACTTGATACTGACGTTGGTGATATCCAGCACATCATCGGTCGTCGACGTGGCGCCGAATACTCCTTCCAGTGTCTCGCGATTCAATTCACTGAGCATCGGAAGCGATGAGCCCATTCCGAAGCACTTGCGCTTGCCGTTGTTGTCTTTATCTTCATTGCCATAGTATTGCCAGGCAGCCAACCCCGTCGCGATCACTTCGTCATCGTCTTCTTCGTCATACTCTTCCATTTCTTCCGAGCCTTCGTCACCAGAGCCTTCGTCCATAAGCAGCGAGCCATCATCTTCTTCTTGTAGCCCTCGAGGACTCATGAGCTCGTCTGGTGACAATCGTCTGCCTTCAGTACTGCTGCCACTCGCGGACGACGAAGTTGAGGTTGAGGTTGAGCCAGAGGCCGCGCCAGAATCCATGGTCGTCGTATCTAAGGAGGTATCGTTATCGACGTCGCTGCATGGATAGTCGTGGTTCGTATTCGAGTCCGTCTTGGTCTTGTCGTACTGGATAAAGCCTTGCATGATGATGTCGAAGATCTCACGAGATTTTAACCCGTTCTCCTGGAGGAAGGCGGCGTACTGCTTCTCCGACTCGTCCTTCTTGTCATTGAACGTCTTGAAGTCAAACTTGACGGACGACGCAGGCTCCAATGCGACCGGCATGGCATCAAGCAGCCAGTCCTTGTTCGGAAACGCGAACGACACGGACGTCGACTGGATATCCACGACGTTCGGGATGAAGGTGGCAATGTTTCCCCCCGTGGTGTTGCTGGCCGAGTGATTGCCATTGCTGAGCTTGGAGAGGTTGTCGACTCGACATGGCGAGGTCACTGAGATCTCGAACGGCGTGACTTTTTGCAGGACGGCTGGACGCAGCACCGTATCCAACACACTGTTCGCTCCATCGGAGATGCCCGTCTTGCTGGAAAAAGAGGTCACGGCGAACGTCGCCGTCGCCACGAGGTCTGCTTCCGCAAGTCCTCGCAATTGACCGCTCACCTTATGCTCAATGAACACACTGGACAACGCAATGTTGATGAGATACATCATCAGCGGTGGGAACCAGAAGATGATGTTGCGCTTGAGCTTGGAGTTGCCTTCTCGTGGCGTGTCCGACGGGTACCATCGCGAGTTAGAGAGGAACGTGACCATGACGGCGAGGAAGTTGTTGTAGTACTGCTCAAGAACGAGACCAAACGCAGCCCAGAAAAAACCATTGATTGTCTGGAAGAGCGCGACACGACCGTCTGCCTCGCTAGACGTACCGATGGGATCACCGACCCGGTGCTCGATCGTGATACCGTGCAAGATGAACGAGATGAGCATGGCGACAATGGCGATGCCGACAGCCACGACGATCAAGAAGCGGATGGAGCGCAGCGCGATCTGCGGGATCGGCGCATTTGAGTCCTCTTGCCACTGGAGCTTGAGGTTATACGGCTCTTCCGCGGGCACATTAGCGGCGCTGGTGTACAAGTACGGCTCATCCTGCGTGTCAAACTTGGCGCTGTCGAGCCCGCCTTGCACTAGCGGAGACCGTGCGAGCGACCCGTTCTTCTCGGCCGCGCGACGGAACATGACGGAACTACTCGTCCTATCTACGAGGAGCAAGTTGAATTGTGCCCAGCCACACACGCAACACCTGCATGGGCGCCGTCCCGTCGTGCACACACGCAGTGAACCCAACGAGCGCCTGGAATCATGTGGCAAGGCAAGACGAACTCATCTCATCCACTAATACTGTAACAATTTATACAGAGATGGTGGAAAGCTCTGGCCGTTCACAGTGGATGTGTGTGATCAAGACTGCGAGAGTTGATACTTTACTGTCGATGGTTTATTGTGGCTCGTTTTTTTTTCGTCTCTCCCAGATTTCTGAGCTTCTAAACCAGCAGAAATCCTTGTGAGCTGGTGGCTTTGGCAACGGCAGCAGTGGAAGTTACGTGCGCACTACCATTACGTTCCCAGGAAGAAAACGCTGGAGAAACTGTCACGGAGCTGACTAGTGCCCCTAGTGTTCGACGGTTTGGCTGGTTCTCCTGCTCTAGTAGCTGAGAGCGTCCAAGAATGAGTTGACTGGGTTCAGTCCGGCCAGACCCGCTCAAGCGCTCGTTATTAACCGTTTAAATGCCTTTTCGAATGGTTGGTGCTGCTCTGAGAACGCATTCTTGGCCCACACGTCCCTCGTGGCGACTGATGCGGACAGTTTCAACGTTCTTTGGTGAGTTCAGCACGGCTTATAACTGAATTTTAGAACTTCATAAATCACTCCTACTGTACCGATCGGTCTTGATTCTTCTGCAACAGAATTCAAGATCAGAACAAAGACTGGTCACGAGCGGATGAGCCAGCCAGCCAGTTGTTGAGGGACCACATGATCCACAAAGAGTCACGACGGGACCAGCTCACTGTGCAATTATTCGCCTCTTCCAGACTCGATCATGGCCTCGCCCAGGTCGCCTCGAGGCGCGGACGGCCGAAGCTCTCTACCAGAGACTGAGCTCTACGACATGGATGACATCCCTCAGAGCCCAGGCATGCCATACCCCCGCCAGTCGGCGTTCTTCATCGGTCTGGACACGCCTGACAACGTGAACGGACAGAAGCAACTCCATCGCCAAGTGACAGTGGGTGGCCAGTCAGATCACCAGATCGATTACATCCAAGATACGCCTCCCAAGCTCGCGATTACTTTGATTAGCAAGCACTTGTTGATGAACGTCTTCGCGACGTGTCTCTTTCTCATCGTGTTCACGATCGTTGCGTACTATGGTATTGTCATTGACACGTTCACGGAAGAAGTGGGCTCGACGTCCACCAAGGCCGCGGATCAGGTCGAGTTGTACAACACCATCTCGGGTTTCATCCTCGCGTTCGTCGAAGTGTGTCTTGGTCTCTTCATGTTCAACTTCTTGCCTGCGTTCATGGTGTACCTGCACAACTGGCTCTGGTTCTTGCACCGCAACGAGACGTACATGAAGTTCTCGGCGGCGTTGCGGTCGACCATGATGTTCATCTTCCCGGTGTTGATCATGCTGCTGATCGGCAATAGTCTCCGCTCCATGCAGGCCGCGCAGTCGACTGTGGGCTTCGAGACGATCATCCTTATGGACGATCTACGCAGTGAGCTCCCAGTCATTCAGACCATCAAGGCGGAGATCATGAACAACGCCAACAAGACCATGTCGGCCGAAGCGCTTAAGAACCTCACGGCCAAGTCGCTGGGTATGGGTACACTAAAGAACGCGGTGGAAGGCACGTCCATCCCCTTTGCCGTGCGCAAGTCCCTGTGTTCCAAGAGCTCGGAACGACCGTCAAAGGACTTTCAATTGAGTCCACACGATCTCGACTCGACCAATGTCGTCTTTGGCTTCAAGGCGAGCGAGTGGAACAGTGAAGCGCTGGACGAATCCTTGGATGCAGACGTGAGTCTCGTGTACAAGTACCCTCGTGTGCATGCACTCATCGAGAAGAATGCCTCTGTGAAGCAACCGACCGACTTCGACATGCATCTCGCGTTCGAGATGTTCGGGCAAGCCAAGGTTCTGTTGGACAAGAGTCTGGCGGATACGGATGATAACTACGTCGCATGCACTACGTACAAGTCCGTATCGGGTGCGCTTCTCAAGCGTCGACTTCAGTCCGACTCGAGCGATGTGGAGGGCGAGACGAGCAGCAGTGAGACTCGCGATGGCTCTGAAAGCGAGACCGACACTGAGGTTGACGAAGGGGACTCTGGCTCGAAGCTCGATGACGAAGAAGTCTCCAAGAAGTGCGACACGGTGCACTCGACACTGACGCAGATCGGTGATTTCCTCAAGGACTCGAAGAAGGCCACCGTGCAGAACCTGATGACTGTCGTGGCTGACGGTATCGAACAGACGATCACTGGTGTGAACAAGACCAGCACGTCCATCACGCTCAAGAGCTACAAGATCAACTCGCAGATCAAGCTTGAGACGATGCAGATCGATGTGTCAGTGGCGATCCCTGACTCAGAGTTCTTCACGGTCAAGGAAGAAGGACATCGTATCTATGAGTACGAGAACTGGGGTGCTGAGTTCTGCGGGAGCTCCAACTGTCTCTTCCTCGACATCAACGGAACTCGACGCGTGCCTCGACAGGTTGTGTTGATGCCGTACCAGAGCAACTGCTCGTTCAGTTCGGAAGATCTCTCGTACTCAAGCGATTTGCGAGGCTTCTTCCCTTCCAAGTGCAATGCCCAGAGCAACTCGGTGATGGCGTTCAGCACCAGCACGTACATCACCGCGGACGAGTACGGAAGTGACATCACCAAGTACGACCCTGGTATGACCAGTGGCACCGCATACTTGGTGAACCCTCGCCGTTGGATCCGACTCGTAGTGACCAAGCTCACGTGGCAATCCAAGAACCTGGCCCACGACTTTGATATTGAGTGTCGTCGAGAGGGTGCAGCGTGTACGGGCATCACCTATCGGCTGCCTCGTACGGGTCGTTATGTGTTTACGGGTGAAGACGCTCTACCAACGCATCGACTGATTGAAGACAAGGTCTCTTTGGTTGCCCCGCTGCGTTTACTGCAAGTGAATGAAGCCACCATGTTTATTGACGAATTCCAGAAACAAGTGATCCCCGAGCGACTGGAGTGGCGTAACATGCCATCGACTGTGTTCAAGAAGACGCGATGGACCAAGAACGCGCTCAAGGGAGGGCAGTGCTCCATGCTAATCGACTCGTACATCAATTACGTCACCGACAACCAGTACTACTTGGATCGACCGTACAGCACTGTGTACCGCGCTGCCTTTGCGTATGTCTTCTCGAACGGCTCGGTCACGGAGCTCAACGATACCTCCATCTTCGTCAACAACACGAACCAAGCTCTCACCAACCTCACCAGCTTCCTGTCAAAGGACTCCCTCGGAAATCTCAAGCTCAAGGGCGACGTGATCCAGCGTGATATCCGCGTGCTCGTGCCCAGCAGCTCGTTCAAGGCGACGATGATCGGCTGTGGCTTGCTCGTGCTCTTCGCTCTGATCGTCGTGGCGATTCCGATGCGTCGCGTTGAGTTTTTCACACACGGCGTCTCCAAGGCCGAGGAGTTCATCGTCATGAGCAAAAACGAAAAGTATCCCGACCTCGTGCACCAAAAGACCTTTTTCTTCCCTGAATCGGGCCAATCACTGCCCATGTCCGACTTTTACGTCGAGGAAATGACTCTCCGGCATCGTGTTTTCCCAGAACAGGAGCTGCGATTCTAGGACGCAGCATACAGTAGTTGAATACCAAAGACACTAAGTTATTAACACGTTCAGATGTCCTGGCAAGCGATGTTCAATCTATTATCTACTACTGTCTTCTGTACTGGGAATCCTTTACAGATTCAGCTGTTGGTGCTGCTGAAGCCGATGATGGAGCGTCATCCGATCCACTTTCAAGTCCGAGAAACGCACTTCCTTGCCTGATTCGGGGAAGTACAACATCTTGTCATGCGAAGAGGACATCTACGAAGATGAGTACGATGAAGAGGAGGAATACGAAGAAGAAGAAGAGGAGGAGGAAGAGGAGGAGGTGGAGGAGACTGAGCTTGTCAATGTCCCCGACGACAACTTCCAGCGCTACAACAACAAGGACGTCGATGGCAACGACTTCGGTAAGCGCAAGTGTATCGGAGCAGAGTCGTCGCTTCCTCGATTTCGGCAAGCAAACCGAGAACCCTTGCTGGACTCTTCGATTCATTGGCAAGCTTTGAAGAAACGATGGATCTGAACACCACACTCGTCAAGTTCGAGACTTTCGAGATTTCTCCACAAGTCAACGTCACCACCATCACAATTGATTTACCGTTCGCGCTCGACTCAGCGTATTACGCGGGGACTGGGAGCGAAGATTGGTGCGACGCTAATGGCCGCCTGAGTGATCCTGAAACGTATCGAGAGGTGTTTGGTGACGACTTTGCTGAAGTCGAGAAAGAATTCTGTGACAAGACGTACTATGCCATCGATGGTTCAGAACAATGCGGATCTCGCAGCTGTGTGTTCAAGGACGAATCGGACGTAATGGGGGTCAAGAAGCAATTCACGATGACGCCGTACATGACCAAATGTGATCCGGCCGATCTCACATACGACCACAACGTGTACTCGTGGTTTCCCAGTGGTTGTACCAAGCAGAGTAATGCAGCGTTTCTCTTTGGACTGGGCTCCTATGTCACTGGCAACTTCGAGCGTCGACCTGGCAAAGGAGCATTGATCACAAAACCGCAGCGTCATTATGTTGTCACCTTTGGTAAGCTCACATCGCGCTTTGAAGATCTAAGCGCGCGCTTCAAGGCCAAGTGCAACGACGGACACTGTGACGGCTTGCTTCACAAGCTGGAAAAAGTGTCGGATGCTGCTCCGAAAGCCAAGGACAAGGCTCAAGTGCTCATGGTCGGGAAGAAGAGTATCCGCACACCGCATCAGAACTACACGATGCGCAGTCCTCTCACTCTCGTCTCGCTCAATACGCCCAAGTTCTACTACGCCACTCAGGGGGCTGAATCGGACGAGACGTACACATATTATACGTGGGAACATCTTGACCTCGAGTTCCTCAATACGACGTACAAGGAATCGGACGGTCTCGAGCTGGAGAAGGGCTCGTGCTCGTTGATCATCGACTCGTATCTCGACCAAGTCAACAAGAACCACTATTACGTCAGCGACCCACTACAAGTCTTGTACACGTCCGCCATCTACTACTTGTTCCAAGACGCGGCGGTCAAAGAAGTCGAGTTGCCCAGTAGTAACAAGCTCGGCGTGGTGGATCTCAGTCAAGCTTACATCGGCTCGACGCGAATGAAGGGCGATCGTGAGAAGAAGGAGATCAAGTACTCGATCCCAATCGTCTCAGCCGTTTCCACTTTCATCGGAATCATTGTCCTCTTGGTGTATTCAAGTATCGTCCTCCAAGTGCCTCAAGAACGCGTCAAAGAGAACGACGAGCCCAACTTTGCAGCCAAGTATGCAGACGTGCTCATCGACGACTCGTACCCAAAGCGAGTTCACCGACGCCGACTGGAGTTGCCCAATGGAGAACGCATCGAAATGGACGAGTACGGCGTCGAGTCGATCAGGTTCGCTCATGAGCACGAGCCTGACGTCAAGGTCACCCTCTAGAAGACTTTTGGAGTTTGACGAAAAGTCGAAAACATGGCGGCATCTGTAAGCAATCGTAAAGGAAAATGTAAAACCGACATAAACTGGCCGGACGATGTGTCACGATGAGAACTTGCCGCTTGTGCCCCCTGCGATTTCTGGTGGGAACCCAGGATCAGTGGTTCTCTTCGCATAGATCAAACCTGAGGTATCTGTACACTCGGTAAAGTTGAAGACGGAAGAAGAAACAGATACACCAGTGGACAGAGACAGGTGTTTGTATGCCTTATGTATTACTTCAACCCAGCGAGATGTCCAGGTAGGAACCCACTGGCCAAAGCAGATGATTGGTGTCCCTGTCGTCTCGTTGACTTTATGCAACGCTTGAAGACGGGTAGGTCAATGAACTGTCCTCACTGAGAGAGGAAGGGGATTCTTGAGTTTC
Organism: Pythium oligandrum; assembly: GCA_020085045.1. Lineage (NCBI taxonomy): Eukaryota > Oomycota > Peronosporomycetes > Pythiales > Pythiaceae > Pythium > Pythium oligandrum. The sequence goes on along the minus strand of JAHRIK010000024.1, from coordinate 43,227 downwards.
CCTCTCGTTGCCCGCTCACTCCGTCAAAAGTTTCAAGACTTCAGGATGCGTCTCCTCCTCACAGTTGTTGTGAGCGCGCTCTGTATGGCACCAAGTGTGATGTACAGTGCTGATGCAACTGGTGGTGTGTGTACGGCAAGTAAGCGGCAGAACGTGTCGAGCTCGGGGGCATATGAAGGCTGCTACAAATCTTCATCGTTCTCTTTCGTCGCCGACGGTGTGGATACCGACTTGACGAACTTCTGTAGGAGCGACGAGTGTTTTGAACTATACAAGCAGCTCTGGAAGATAGATGGTGTCAGTTGTCTCTCGTTCAAGAACGTGCTGGTGTTGAACTTGACGAGCATTTTGAAGGCCGAACGCTGCTTTGGAAATCGCTTGGTCGAATTTCTCGAAACGCAGTCAGACTCGGCCTCCGGATCCGACTCGGCATCCAGGTCGGAATCAAAGTCGGAGTCAGAGTCAACTACGCATAGTGAATCGAACTACACCTCTGAAGTGGTTGTGGATCCGGTCCCAGTGACTCTCTCGCCCACCAACTCGTCTGGGTTATCGAACGCTGATGAGTCCAACTCCAAAGACGGCAGCAAGTATGGATCAACTTCCATTCTAGCACCTGATAGTGGCATGAAGTCCGGTACGTTGATCGGGATCGTCGGAAGCGTTGTTGCTACTGGTGATTTTGTGTCCGCATGGATGGAAAAGCTGTTTTTCCTACGTACATCGAGAAAGTCCAACCCGCACTGCCAAGGTCAACCAAGCGGACGTTTTCTTCTCGAGCCCTACCGCGACACAACCGCTGTCCTTGGGCTCTCGGTCCCGACCACGTCAGTGTCGCCGTCCACTCGATCCCTTCGAGCTGGACTCGCTCGGTCTCGACCACGTCAGTGTCGCCGTCCACTCGATCCCTTCGAGCTGGGCGCCCTCGGTCCTCGGCCACGTCAGTGCCACTTGTCCATTCGCCCTCGCAACGGTTCACTGGACGACAGCGCTGGAGATGCTGGCGGGCGACCTCACCGTCGCCTCGCTAGCACCTCCTTGCGCTTCAACTCGGACCACGAGATTTTTCGGACCCACCACATCCACACCCGGGGCTCACGCCTTTCAGGCGTGGCTCAAGCTCATAATTGACTCCATTAATTCAACATTGCCATTGGTTTGCCCCATTATCCATTTTGTCCGCCCTTCCTACTTCTTTCGTCGGTTCACGGCCCAATCTCACGCGATTGGAGTAGTGAAAATATGGGTGTTATCTGTTCCCTTCTCTTCATGTCGTTCAAGCGCAAACGGATGCAACGCCAGAAGCAGCTATACACAGGTGTGCTTTTGGCCCCAATTCGAGGCCTCTTACAATTCCAGGATATGGCAACACCTATCGATGGTCTCATGAAAGCACGTGCATCCACGACTATGCGCTCGCGCACGACTAACGATAGGACCACGCATAGTACCGGCGTGTCTGCGGGATCGACCAGATCGAGTCTCTGGGATGACGAGGCCATCAACGCTCTGCGTGTTCCTTACGAGAAGATCGAATTCGGACAACTCATCAGTCGAGGCGGCTATGGAGAAGTCTACCAAGGAAAGTATCGAGGTGAAATCGTCGCGATCAAGACGTTGCTACCGGAACGACAGAAGGACATGCGGCAGATTGAGAAGTTCTTGGTCGAGGCCAAGATGATGGCTGGGATGGAGCACGAGCGAATTGTTCGCTTCGTTGGTGTGGCGTGGGACTCGCTGAACGAGTTGTGTGTGATGACCGAGTGTCTTGAACGTGGCGATTTGCGGTCGGTGTTGACCGAGTTCCAGCATACTGGCCCACATGCGTTGGGTTTTAGCGCCGACAAGGTCAAGATTGCGTTACACGTGGTCCATGCATTGACTTATATGCACTCGTTCCAGCCAGCGGTGCTCCACCGTGATCTCAAGTCACGGAACGTCCTGCTTGACAATGAATTGAACGCCAAGCTCACGGACTTTGGTGTGTCTCGCGAGCATGCAGACAGTACGATGACGGCGGGTGTTGGATCGAGTCTGTGGATGGCCCCTGAATTTATGATGGGCGAACGTTACGATGAGAAGGCAGACGTGTTCTCGCTTGGTGTAGTGTTGTCCGAGCTCGACACGCACGAGCTGCCGTACGCGCACGCTGTTGAAGCTGGCACGGGTCGCAAGCTCCCCGACACGGCGATCCTACAAATGGTGTCGTTAGGTCGTCTGCAGGTCGAGTTTGCTCATGCTGACGACTCGCCCATGGCGCAACTGGGTCTGGACTGCGTGGCTGTTGATCCCAAGGCTCGACCGGCTTCGTTCGAAGTGCTTTATCGTATCCACCAGATCTGGAGTAGTGACCAAGTGCTGTAGAGCGCAGTAGGACCATGTACGTTGGGCATATATGGCCAAACCTTTTAGACTAACCATTTAGAAATGTCCAGAATACAAATCTGATCATCTGTGCGATATATCAGAGTAACCAGGCTCGTTTACGTTCGTGTATGTAAATTCTCATTGGCGGAAACTAGAAGCCTCGGGCCGCTATCGGTCACCTAATCCGCGATTTAATGTTCTCTTGGACATAAACAGGTACATTCCTACCTCAACTTACCGTATATAACCCAGTATAACCCAGAACATGCCTGTTTCGGCCATGAACACTCTCTGGCGTGAACCCAGTGGGATTGGTGAGCTCGTCGAGTTGTCGGCGAGGATGCAGATGGGCGCACTCATGACTGTCCTCTCACGCGTGTGTTTGGCTCAATCGAGTGTTCTGCGTCCGCCAATATGCGTCTCTTGCTCGCACTCGCGCTCAGTGTGGCGCCCAGCGCCGTGCAGGCCGCTGGCGCCGCCGGCGATGCGTGTACGGTCATCATGCGGACCAACGTCTCGAGTTCCGAGGCGTACGACGGCTGCTACCGCTCGTCGTCGTTCTCGTTCATCAATGACGGCACAGATGCCGACGTGACGCGCTTCTGTGAGACCGACGACTGCTTTGATCTCTACAAACAGCTCCGCAAGGTCAATGGCGTGAGTTGTCTTGCGTTCAAGGGCGTGGAGAAGCTCCAGCTGACCGACATTACCAAGGCCGAAGAATGCTTTGGAAGCCGTGTGTTGGAGCTGGATTCCGGCTCCGGTTCCGAGTCCGAGTCGTCGTCCAAATCCAAGTCAGACTCGAAATCCGATTCCAAGTCGGGCTCGTCCGGACGGGATAACTCCAGCTCGGGTTCCGTCCCGGTGCCAGGGCCAGGGCCGACTCCAGCGCCTGGCACGCCTTCGTCAAAGGGAAGCAAGTCCAGTGACTCGTCTTCGTCGACGGGCGACAACTCCACGGACGACAACAACTCTGGGTCAAGTCCGACGCCAACACCACCTCCAACTTCGACGGACAGTGGTACGGACACGGGCACACTCATTGGAATTATCGGTGGAAGTGTAGGTGCCGTGGCCGTCATTGGCGCTCTGCTCTTTGTGTGCTGCAAGCGTAAGCAGATGCGGCGAGAGCAGCACACGGGCGTGCCATTGACTCCGGTTGACGGTGGAGGCGCCGCTCAGTATACGGGTATGAGAACGCCGACTGGAGGCTACACGAAAGCTGGTACCACCGCGAGTATGGGCTCGCGCACGGCAAACGGAATGGCCACGTACAGTACCAACATGTCAGCGGGCTCGACGGCATCAACGCTATGGGATGACGAAGCCATCAATGCCGTCCGTATCCCCTTCGAAAAGGTCGAATTCGGACAGCTCATCAGTCGAGGCGGATACGGAGAAGTCTACCGAGGTCAATACCGAGGTGACGTCGTCGCTATCAAGACTCTCTTGCCAGAACGACGCAAGGACATGCGACAGATCGAGAACTTCTTGATCGAAGTCAAGCTCATGGCGACGTTGGAACACGAACGTATCGTGCGCTTCGTTGGTGTGGCGTGGGACTCGCTGAACGAGCTGTGTGTGGTGACCGAGTTCCTGGATCGTGGCGACCTTCGCTCCGTCTTGGCCGAGTTCCAGCGTACTGGCTCGCACGAGCTAGGCTTCGGTGCCGACAAGGTCAAGATCGCGTTGCATGTGGCACATGCGCTCACCTACATGCACTCGTTGCAGCCAGCGGTGCTCCATCGTGATCTCAAGTCTCGTAATATCCTGTTGGACAACGAGTTGAACGCCAAGTTGACGGATTTTGGTGTATCTCGCGAACGTGCGGACAGTACGATGACGGCTGGTGTTGGTTCATCGTTGTGGATGGCTCCAGAGGTGATGATGGGTGAGCGATACGATGAGAAGGCGGACGTGTTTTCGTTTGGTGTTGTGTTGTCCGAGCTGAACACACATGAGCTGCCATACGCTCATGCTGTTGAAGCTGGCACGGGTCGTAAGCTCCCTGACACGGCGATTCTCCAGTTGGTGTCGCTTGGTCGACTCCAGGTCGCTTTTGCTCATGCTGGCGACTCTCCTATGTCACAGCTGGGTCTGGACTGTGTGGCCGTGGATCCAAAGGCTCGACCAACTGCTGCCGAGGTGCTTTATCGTGTGCACAAGATCTGGAGTAGCCACCAGCAACTGTAGATCGCTATACAGTACTAGTAGTATTGTTCTAGTAGAAAACTTAAGAAACTTGACAATGAATTATTACTGTTCTTCTTGGACTACCCGTGCTTGGATCGCAGCGTTTGACTGGGTATCCCCACAGCGTCGGTCTGTTCACGCAAGGCACTAATGGATAAAACGTGTTTGACATCTGTCTTGTCAAGCATGTGGACACGACTGTCCCTTTTCTTACTCGCTCGGGACATCCCAAGCCACAATAGACCGACAAACCCATCAGATCTGTCACACGACTTGTTCTGTAGCCACCGCAGACTGGTTGAGCGTGACTTGGCCGTCTGGTTGTCACCAGCTCCTTTTCTAGTTGGTGGACATGATGACACATACCGATAATAACAAGGGAGCGGGAGACTATGAAAAAGTCATTGCTCTGAGTCCCACTCGACCATTTTCCATCACGAAGACATGCGTGCCGTGTTCACTGCGACCGTATTTACAGTCGTCATGGTCTTCATGACCCTTCAAACGGCACACGGGGCTGTTGGTGGGGCGTGTACGATAGTCACGGAGGGCTCGAAGCAATACATGCGCACGAACGTGTCGACATCCGACGCGTACATGAGCTGCTACAAAGCCTCGTTCTTTACGTTTATTGTGGACGGTGTGGAGGCGGACTTGAACGAGTTCTGTGCGAGTGACGATTGTTTCGACATGTACATTGAACTCCGACAAATCGGCCAACTCGAGTGTCTGAACTTCAAAAACGTCGCCTCGCTCGAGCTGTGGAACGTCAAAAGCGCGATGGGGTGCTTCGGCGATCGCGCATTCTCGAATGTTTCTTCCGATTCGTTGTCCTCGCTGGTCCAGTCATCAAACAAAGCAAGTGCGAATACTGAGGCGTCGGAAACGGACTCGAGGACGTTGGTTGGGATTATAGGAGGGAGTATTGGTGCTGGTGCAGTGATCGCTACGAGTGTGTTCGTGTTTCTCAGACGCAAGCGACTCCAACAACAGGGACTGGATCCGGAGAAGGCTCCTAGAACTACCAAAGCTGAGCCTTCAACCGAGTTCTTAGCCATGACTGCTAATGGAGGTCATACCAAAACAAACTCCACATTGAGTATCGAATCTCGTGCTACAACGTCGGGCTCAACCCTATCGGCAGGTTCAACAGGATCGACTCTATGGGATGACGAAGCCATCAATGCCGTCCGTATCCCCTTCGAAAAGGTTGAATTCGGACAGCTCATCAGTCGAGGTGGATACGGAGAAGTCTACCGAGGTCAATACCGAGGTGACGTCGTCGCTATCAAGACTCTCTTGCCAGAACGACGTAAGGACATGCGACAGATCGAGAACTTCTTGATCGAAGTCAAGCTCATGGCGACGTTGGAACACGAACGTATCGTGCGCTTCGTTGGTGTGGCGTGGGACTCGCTGAACGAGCTGTGTGTGGTGACCGAGTTCCTGGATCGTGGCGACCTTCGCTCCGTCTTGGCCGAGTTCCAGCGTACTGGCTCGCACGAGCTAGGCTTCGGTGCCGACAAGGTCAAGATCGCGTTGCATGTGGCACATGCGCTCACCTACATGCACTCGTTGCAGCCAGCGGTGCTCCATCGTGATCTCAAGTCTCGTAATATCCTGTTGGACAACGAGTTGAACGCCAAGTTGACGGATTTTGGTGTATCTCGCGAACGTGCGGACAGTACGATGACGGCTGGTGTTGGTTCATCGTTGTGGATGGCTCCAGAGGTGATGATGGGTGAGCGATACGATGAGAAGGCGGACGTGTTTTCGTTTGGTGTTGTGTTGTCCGAGCTGAACACACATGAGCTGCCATACGCTCATGCTGTTGAAGCTGGCACGGGTCGCAAGCTCCCTGACACGGCGATTCTACAAATGGTAGCAATGGGTCGTCTCCAGGTCGAGTTCGTGCAGGCCGACGAGTCTGAGATGGTGCAGCTAGGACAGGACTGTGTGAATCTGGACCCAGCCGTTCGACCAACGGCCGCGCAGGTGCTCTATCGTGTTCACCAAATCTGGAGAAGCCACCAGCAGCTGTGAGTCATACAATAATTTTAAGCAATGGTTCTCCAGTTTCCTGTCCTGCAGACCAAAGCAGAGCGTCAAGTCGCGAGACGGAGCCAGAAACCACACCGCGCGCGTCAGCCGCACGACTGAGTCACCGAGTGTCGCGTGGGCGTCAGGTGCGTTGTCGTCCGCCTCACGTGACGAAGTCAACAAGCCTCATAGCCATCCCACACACGTCGCAGGTGCCACCCGATGGGCATCAACCCTTTAGACCACACAGAAAAACCTCGAGCGAATCAGACTCGAAAACCTTGATTAAACTGTAAAACATGATAATTAATCAATTTTGAGAAATCTCACATACTGGTTCCGTCTCATGCGGCAATTGCTCATGAGACGGACCATGGACGCAAAATGGTGAGTGGATGGCGATCCTTCTGGCCCAGCACGTGGATTCAGCATGCATGATGCACGTGTGTGAGGATGGCGTGCGCTCGGCAGTCTCTCGTGGTCTCATGGTGCCATAGTTCAAGATCTGCGGTGCGTGACAAGTCTCCAACCGACAAGACCGATCGAATGGTTCATCCGCGTGTCAAGACGTCGGTTCTCCGAAGCTCCCAGCTCTCTCAACAATTGAACACTGCGTTGCTGTGTCAGCAGCTCCTCGATCGCTTTGTGTTTGTGCTTGCTGTCGCTGGTGTGATGAATTTCATCCTGTTTCTCTTGGACACGTCCAACTGGAGGAATATGCATCTCGCGGTGGTGCTCCTCGCAGTCTCGGCTTGCACACGCGTGACGACCTGGCTACTTCAATACCCAGGGCTACATGCGATCGCGAGTGAGTACCGAGTCGCCCCCATTCGTCGACAGTAGCTATCAACAAAACGAAACATGACAAACAGATAAAAGATTAATATTAGCTGCACGTTGGAATGCTCCTAGCTCTCGACAAAGAGATAGATCGGTTCGAACTAACGGCCACGCTCGGTAAGGTCACAACGCTCAAGACATCTTTACCCTCTCCTTCAATGCTACAAGAGTTTACGCCAGCTCCATGTGCGTAGCCGTACGAAGTGGGAGGAGCACCTGAGCATTCCCTAGCAACAGCAAATGCACGAGATTCATACGTAAAATACAGTACGCGAACTACGGCGTGGGTAGCCGTACGAACGGGATCGGGGTACACCCATCAAGCGACGAGGAGCTTGAAACGAAGAAAGCTCGTATGTACGCCATGGTGCGTAGCCGTACGACGAAACTGGCTGCTGTTTGTACCGTCTTCCTCCTGTGTCTTCCGGCCATGGAGATGGAGAGATCTCGTCGTACGGCCGTGTACCATGACGCATTTGCCGCTTCGTACGGCTACGTCCTGGAACTGAACGAGCGAGCAGGAAAACCTCGCGGGAAATTCAAAACCTTGCTCGATAAAACCTTTTTGTCAAGGTTTATATTCATGCCAGGGGCCAATCACAACGCGCCATTCGGGAAAGTACAGCACCCTTCGAATCAGGTGAAGTTGGTGTGTGGTCGATGGAACCGCCCAGCATTTCAAGGAGGGACGTGCCATGTGTGCTCACAGCTCGCTCTGTTTCATGAGTCTCATTCGCGAATACTCCCGACGCCTCGCAAGATGGGAATTGGAACTGCAAACTCGGTCGACAAGCTCAAACTACTTCGATGCAGTGTTGGCCAGTCGGCCAAACCAGTGCTTGTGCAAACCGTGCAGTCAACTTGGAGCCTGGGCTGGCTGATAATGTGCCAGCAGTTTCTCGATCGCTTCTCGGTTGTACTTGTTGCTGCCGGGATGATCAACGTCGCCTTGTATCTCTTGGACCCTTCGGCGTGGAGACACTTGCATCTCGGTGTGGTGCTCATCACCATCGCCTTCGACACCCGGATGACGACATGGCGTCTTCGCTACCCACGCGCGATCAGGAAATAAACTCTCGATGGGATAAGTTGTAAGCGAGGTCAAAGTAGGACGTGGTAAACTTCCCTAATAACACGAATCCTCGTGCTCACGTCCGCGCCATAGTGCTGGAAAGTGTGCGGTACATGCGTTGACATACTTGTGTGTGTTGAATACAAAAAGAGACACCTCCACCTCATTGAGAAGAGTCAGTTGAAGTTCACTCTCGCTGCAACACTGACTCGAAAGATAGCTCAGATTCGGGAATCCTATTCCGTTTATACTTGGCATTTCCTTGTCGTAAACGCAACGAAAGCGGAGCCTTGTTAGTCGTGTCGTGTCGACCGTCCAAATCAATGCACTAAGTTACTTATAAGGACTTTGAAAGCGAACGCACTTGGCCATGACGAAGTGATTATCTATTTGTCGATAGTCATGTACTTATTCTCGTGCGATGTTTCCATCCTTAACTCGACAGGTAGAGTTACCACGCCAAGTGGCGCACAAGCACACTCTCCTTCTCGGATGATAAGTCACGGCGTGCAGCATACTTGTAGCTCTCACTGTACAACCAAGTGAGCATGCCTGTGCCGAAACCAATGAGCCATGGCACATAGTCTACCGTCGCAGAGCCCATGAAGCCTTGCACACCAGGAACGTAGACGAGAATGATCGCGAGCGAGAGAGACATGAGCACACCGTAGATCATAGTCGGGTTGTTGGAGATGCCGTGCTGGAAGAACGATACACGGCGAGTCTTGCACATCCACACGTGGAAGAACTGGCAGAACACCAAGGCAATGTACCACGACGAGCCAGCCTGCGCCACAATGGCTTGTTGCTCCTTGTCATCATAGCACACATCATCAGTCGTGCACAGAAGCGGAGCGCCATCCTGCCAGTACACATCAACACTCATGAAGACGTCGTTGAGAGAGATACCGTGGCGCCAGAATGCCGATGAGTAAGCGAGCACGCAGCCCAGCAAGTTGATCATTCCAGCCACAAGGTAGGCATAGAGAAGCAGAGGCGACGACATGAGTCGATCCTTGGACATGTCGCGAGGTGGACGTTGCATAATGTCCAGTTCCGCACGCTCGTAGGCCAACGAGATTGCTGGACCAAGCTCTGTTCCCAAGTCAATGCTCAGAATCTGCAACGAGGTCATTCCTGAAGGCATGCCGAACGCCAAATTGATGGCGACCGAGGCGATTTCGGGCCACAAGTGCGTCAGCGTGTAGGCAATCGTCTTCTTGAGGTTGTCGTAAATCACACGGCCTTGTTCAATGCCACGCACGATCGATGAGAAGTCGTCATCCATCAACACAATATCGGACGCCTCACGTGCCACATCGCTTCCGTTCTTGCCCATGGCAACACCGACGTCCGCTTGCTTGAGCGCTGGTGCGTCATTGACACCATCGCCAGTGACGCCCACGCATTCGCCAAGTGCCTGACTCGCATTCACGATCATCAGCTTGTGTTGCGGTGTTGTACGTGCGAAAACGACTTGGTTCATGCGCAAGATCATGTCCAGTTGCTCGGGTGCGAGGTGGTCAAGGATTGCACCGTGCACAACGGCTGCATCATAGGCATTCCAGTTCATTGGGACCATGGCTTTGGCTGAAGTCGGCGACAAGAGCTCCAGAACGCGTGCCGTCTCATCCAACAGGCCAATTTCGTGGGCAATCGCCCGAGCCGTCAGCGGGTGATCACCCGTAACCATAAACACCTTGACTCCAGCTTCCTTGCACTTGAGAATAGCCTCTGGAACGTCATCGCGTGGTGGATCCATGATAGCAATCATACCCACGAAGCACAAGTCGCTCACGGGGAAGTTCTTTTCATCAGCAGAGAACGATGCGGTGGACGATGATGTAAAGCGACGCGTCGCGACAGCGATGACTCGTCGACCATGGCTACCGAAGAGCTCATAAGCCTTGGTAAAGTCCTGCTTGAAGCTCTCATCCAGTGGCTGTTCATCGCCCGACATCGTCAGATAGGTGTTGCAGCGTGTGATGATCACCTCCGGCGCTCCCTTCATGAACACATCAAACGACTGGCTTGTCGTCTTCTCACCAGTTGAGGGCACAATCACGAGATGCCATTTGTTCCTCGAGTTGAATGGGATCTCGAACACGAGAGGGTACTCGGCACGTGCTGTCTCAGCCGAAAACTGTAAGTCAGCGAACCGAAGCAACGCGATATCTGATGGGTTGCCGGTGTATTTGCGCTTGGCGACAAAGTCACGGCGAACACGGAAGGAAGACTCGCGATCACGCACCGAGACGGCCGTGCTGGATGTGCCGGGGCCTGCCTGCCGCTTGCGAGCCGTGCGCAAAAGCGCTGTACCTGAGTGGAGAGTGCTTGAATCCGACTGGTCAGTCGCCGCTCGATTGCAAAGAGCAGCCCCGCGGAACAGCGTAGCAGCAACTGTCTTCCCGTTCAAGTAATCCACGTCGTCATCAGTATCGATCACCAAGTGGTCAACTGTGTGCTGTCGCTGGAAGGCGCGTCCCGACCACGTGTCGGTCACTGTCATCACGTTCTTGGTGAGAGTACCGGTCTTGTCAGTCGCGACGAGTGTAATGGAGCCAAGGGTTTCGACGCAGTCCAAGCGCTTGACGAAGATGTTGCGAGCCGCCATACGAGTGGCCGTGATCGTGAGCAAGGACGTGACAGTCGCAGGGAGACCTTGTGGGACGTTGGCGACAATGATCACGAGAAAGCCATTGACAAACGTGTTGAGTACGTCGTCAGCCTTGGTCCGCGCAACGCCGACACCGAAGAGCACTGCCGCCATGCCGATTGCCAGGATGGAGATGAAGCGCACAAACGCCTTGACTTCGCGCTGCATGTTGGTCTCGCGCTGGGCTGTCGACGTCGCAAGCTTGGCGATGCGACCAATGACTGTGTTGTCACCAATGCTGAGCACAAGACCCAAAGCCGAGCCGTCAAAGCAGAGGGAGCCATTGAACGCCACGTTCTTGCACTCGAGAGGCGCGACTGACTCATCATGGGCTGTGGCTCTTAGCGACACCAGCTCCGACTCACCCGTAAGGGACGAGTTCTCGACTTTGAGGTTGTTGCAGAGCAGGATGCGCAAATCCGCAGGGACCTTGTCACCGTTTCGAATCCACACCAAATCACCGACCACGAGCTCCTCAGCTGGGATGAGTTGACTCACGCCATCACGGACGACGGTGCACTTGGGTGGGAGCATATTCTTGAACGAATCCATGACTTTGCTGGTCGAGCGCTGCTGGAGGAACGTCATGATGCACGTGAACAGTACGATTCCAAAGAGCACGAGTGCGAGGTACAAGTTCAACGGCACGGACGTGTCCAGGAGATACGTGATCAGACTGAGCACACCGGCGACGTTGAGCAGCACCATGAAGAGGTCGAGAAACTGGCGCAGGAACAGAATGTAGTCTGGGACGCGCTCGGGTGGTGACAAGCGGTTGAAGCCATACACCGCACGAAGTCTCTCGATGCTTGTGGAGGCCAAGCCGTGGCTCTGCTCCAAGTTGGCCGTGGCGATACCGCTCTCAGCGTGCTTGAGAACCAACTCGTCGACTTGGACGTACGCTTGCCAGTAGCGACCGTCGTCTTGCGACGCAGCGTCACCCTTGTGCTTCTCTGGCGCGGGCGAGGGCATCGCAATGTAGACCTCACGCGGACTTTCCACCGCTTGGCTATGGGAAGTCATCGTGAGACTGGAAGAAGGAGAGATTCACTTGGTTGAGTAGACAGAGAGTAGCTTGAGGGACTTGGAGGACTTGGAAGTCTTGTGGCGGCCGAGGAAAAATCGGGAATGAGAAACTGAAGATGCTAGAATGGCATGGGTGTATGTCCAGCAAGATCGTTTCTTCTAAAGGAATGGTCGGCGTTGGTTCGTACGGCTACACCGCATGCGCCAGTGGGGTAGCCGTACGAACGGAATGGAGTTTCCACAATCTCCCAGCATGTTGTTGTTAGCCCGTCGAATTTTCAAAGCAGCATTTGCACGATCTTCAACGGCCCAGCACCCAGCTCCTCGTGCGTAGCCGTACGAAGCGGGATGGAACTCGCAGGCATTTCTTGAAAGCAAAGCACACTCAAAGATTCAAACCGAGCACTTCCCCAACTCCCTCGTGCGTAGCCGTACGAACGGGATACCTGTACAGTATGGATGAAACGTCTGCGCCGTGCGACCACCTTGTTAAGGGCCCATGCATATGTGTGCGTTGTGTGTTGTGCGTAGCCGTACGATCGGCATAATGGAGCTTCCATATTGTTCGCCATGCCGTAACTGCATGATCAACTCCCGCACGGCAGCATCTGCACGAGTGTAGCCGTACGAAACGGAGGAAACTGGTGGAACTGAGCATTTCCCGACACCTCGTGCGTAGCCGCACGAACTTCATACAGTATATCAAGGGGATCAGCGCCGTTCAACCCAGTTGGACAGCATGCTTGAGAGGAGCTTCTGGGATCAGCGTCCTGAGTGGAGCGTCTGAGCCATTAGGCGCGCTAGAGCCGTACGAAGCCGGCAAAGAAGGCCAGGAAGCCACGGTGCGTAGCCGTACGACAGAGCATGAGACTGTGGACCGTCTTCTCGTGTGGAGATGGTCGAGAAGGTGTCGTACGGCCATGCACCATGACACATTGCGCTCTTCGTACGGCTACGTCCGCTGGAACGTTTAGACCTGGGTACTAAACCTCAAAACCTCGCTTGAAACGCCCCGTTAAACCTATCTGATTCAAGGTTATGTAATAACAAAGGTTTACCATACAATACAGGATTGATTTTTTTAGCCAATGAGAGTGCGCAATTCGGCATGTTCTGTGTGAGTGTGGGCAAGCATGGAAGGCACGATGGCATGGGCCACTGTGCCGACCGGATGAGACGAATGTGCGCAACACGTGACGGATGGGAACGTTCTGGGTGCGCTCTCGTGGCCGGTGAGGCTCAGAGTTGGAGATTCCCCGCGCACAGCACGATGCCAACTCGTGCGCCGGAGCAACTCCGAGTTGCCAATGGCCGCCACCCGGCCAAGGCCGTGCTCGTCCAAGGCTCGCCACGACGTCAATATCAACGAGGATACGTCTTAATGAAGTGCCAGCAGGTCTTTGATCAGTTGGTGTTTCTTGTGGGATTCGCAGGTATGATCTGCCTTGTGTTGTATCTGTTGGATCCGTCGAATTGGAGATACCTGCATCTTGCCGTCCTATTCTTCACGCTCGCATTCTTCACGCGCATGACGACGTTGACGCTCCGATACCCGGTTGTCGACCCGGCCAGCGGCGACCGCTACCGCGCCTCGGTGATACGCGAAGTCCGACCACCGCATCGTCCTAGCTAACAAAAGTTGGGACACGAGCTGTGTCCCGACAACTCGGTCGTTTGACGTCACGTAATAATGATCACGTCCATCGAAAACGTGTGCGTTCTCTTGTGTTTGTGTTTGTGTGTCATCCTCGCGAAGAATGAGGCGAAGTTGGTACGGTTGTAGTAGTCGAAAGTATCAGATATCACCAGTCTGTCATGTCCGTTGATTCGTCCCCGCCATGCCCCCACGCCTTGATCGCCTCATGCGCGTGCGTGAGTGACACCTCCGGGCTTGTATTCAAGACGGGTCTTGTGTTTGACTTGAGACAGTGTTCCCTTTAACAGAGAACTCGTCGGAATCTGAACTCGACAGCATCAGAAGCCTGCTGTGCTAAGCTGCCATGCTCACCAAAGCCATTGATGCTGGCTGATGCAATGGCTCAAAAGGACGGTATGGCTTGGATTCAAAGGATTGACGCGCTCGCAAGCCAAGGTAACCCTGTCTTTCGCTAGTAGATTGTCCTATTAGCATGGCCAAATGGACTCATGTGGGCAAGTGGCCGAAAGAGTCCAGTGAGCCTCAACAATCCGCATCGCTCGCCAACTCCAAGACTGCCCTGATGAGCTCTGTCAAATCATGAGTTGGAGGAGCTGGTGAGCTTCCACTGGCGGCAACGAGTGGCACGGACTGGACTCTACGCCACCGTCAGCTTACTCAGTCCGGATTATGCACGATGGACGGACTCAAATCTACAAGTACTCGCCCTTTTCGTTTGTCGTCGACGGAGTGAATGCCGGCCTCGAGCAGTTCTGTAAGAGTGACGATTGCTTCGACTTGTGCATGCTATTCCGAAAGATCAACAATGGTCTCAGTTGTACGGCATTCAAGAACGTCCAGACGCTCGCTCTTTGGGACATTAACAAAGCGAAAGACTGCTTCGGAGATCGAGTGTATGCGTCTTCAGGCTCAAGCTCAGGCTCTTCGAGCACGTCACCGACCCCCACATCCACCCAGCCTGTGAAGACGCCAGCGGTATCGACTCTCACGCCGAGTCCTTCGAAGAGCGAATCAAAATCTGGTTCTGACTCGGGAAAGGAACCCGTCTCGCTGAGTCCAGCGCCAACCAATTCGACTGCATCTAAGTCTGACGACACGACTACTATCTCATCCCCAGCTCCTACACCTGGTGATAAGTCAAGCTCTGGAGATGGTAATAACAGTAATTCGACAACCAGTGCAAGCAACTCGGTCAGCGTCCAACCACCACAGTCTGCAAAAATGGACACCACCGTCAACAGCGGCCAGAATTCGAGTCCGTTGATCAGCATCATCGGCGGCAGTGTCAGTGCAGTAGCAGTCATCGCGATTTGTCTCTTCGTGCTTTACAAACGCAAGCTTCGTCAAAAACAGAACGAGGGTGTCGACATCGCGATGAGCAGCGATCCGACCACAGGCTTCACGTCCATGACATCAAATGGACCCAGAGCAAAGACCGGTGGAAGCTCGGGTTCGCGGACAACGAACCCTATTGGCACGACACATAGCTCAAACAAGTCCGGAAACTCCTCCGGCTCGGCATTTTGGGACGACGAGGCTGTCAACGCCGTGCGAATTCCGTACGAGAAGATCGAATTCGGGAAACTCATCAGTCGTGGTGGCTACGGCGAAGTCTACCAAGGCAAGTACCGAGATGAGGTTGTTGCTATCAAGACTTTGTTACCAGAATGACGGAAGGACATGCGACAGATCGAGAACTTCTTGGCTGAGGTCAAGATGGCTGCTGCTATGGACCATGAGCACATTGTGCGATTCATTGGTGTGGCCTGGGATTCATTGAACGAGTTGTGTGTGGTGACCGAATCTTGGCTCGTGGTGATCTACGCTCAGTCTTGGCCAAGTTCCAGCGCTCTGGCTCGCACGAGCTCGGATTCGACCCCGACAAGGTCAAGAATGCACTCCATGTGGCGCATGCACTCACGTACATGCACTCTTTTCAGCCAGTTGTTCTGCATCGTGATCTCAAGTCGCGTAACATCTTGCTGGACAACGAGTTGAACGCCAAGCTAACAGACTTTGGTGTGTCTCGCGAACGTGCGGATAGTACGATGACAGTGGGTGTCGGTTCGACCTGATGGATGGCTCCAGAGGTGATGATGGGCAAGCGTTACGATGAGAAGGCAGATGTGTTCTCGTTTGGCGTGGTGCTTTCAGAGCTTGACTCGCATGAGTTGCCCTACGCCCACGCCGTCGAGTCTGGCACTGGTCGCAAGCTACCAGATACAGTCATCGTCCACATGGTATCGATTGGTCGGCTTCAAGTTGAGTTCGTGAACCCAACCGAGTCCGAAATGGCCAAGGTGGGACTAGATTGTATCGCGCTCGACCCTACAGCACGTCCAACCGCGGCTGAAGTGCTCAATCGTGTTCACCAGATCTGGCTGCGCCATCAACAGCTGTAAACAATTCAAAATGACAAAAAGAAATTGAAGTGCATTCCTAGTTTTGTTGTGGTCGAGGCATGAAACTCTTCATTACTCAACTCGTGAGGGGTTCCACGACCTGTCGTTATGCAGAGGACTTGCTCAGTTTCTCGAGCAACACACCTAGTGTATGCATTTATACAATAATAATGGATCACCATACTTTCCTCAACATGCCATCTTCCTATCGATTGGTTGTCTTTGGGGTTTCAAGTTGTGGATCCGAATTCAAGTCGCTGCTTGTTGATGGTAATGTCGAGTATTCCGCGACGACTGACAGTCGTTCATCATCGTCAACTTCTTTTGTGCGCTGCTCCGCAGGGTTCTTGCGGCGAAAGGAAATGAAGCAAGCGGCAATAAGCATGATAGCAACGACGTTGCCCACACCAATCCACACGATAGAACTGCTGCCTGTGTCGGTGCTTTGGGTACTGCCCTTGTCTCGAACCACTGGTTCCGCAGCCGACGAACTGGACGATGAGGAGTTGGCGTCGCCTGTATGTTCACTGGACGTGTCTGTACTCGAGCTGCCGGTATTGTCCATTGTACCGAAGCAAACCTTCGCCTTGGCTTCCTCCCATAACACCAGCGTCTCTAACCCACCAAACGCCGTACAACTCAACGCATTCTCCTTCTGAAGCGCCTCATACAGAGCAAAACAGCCTTCGCTTCGACAGAAACTCGAGGTATCCACACTCGTCTCGTTGCTGAATGCAAAGCGAGAATCCGTCTGGCACCTCTGGTACGCCTCCGTCTTGGCGATCGAGACTTGTACCGAGGCTGGACACGAGTCACTGGCTTTCTCACCACGTGCAAAGGCGGCAAACACCACGAAACCCACGTAAACGGCTCGCATACGTCGTCCTCCGTGCATTTTTGATTGTTTTCGTTGAGTGCGGCGTAGCATTCTCACGCGTTGGGCTCTCATCTCCATTGGCAGTCTGACGACTGTCCGACTGATCTGGCCCCAAGGGTTCATTTTCCAGATCACGGTGCACGAGATTAGTCGGAGGTCCAGAGAAGATCCACACAATCCACCGTGTTTTGCACGCAGATCAGGTCTTCGCGTCGTCCTCTCGAGATCAGACGATCAGAGCTCTTCACGTAAGTTATCACTTTTCATAGGTTCTTAGTTGACATTTACACTGTTTATCTCAAAACATATTGCCTAACAACTATTAACTTATAGGGTCAACGAACCGATTGTCTCCTGCTATCATCACGTATTCTCATACAATGGTGGACGCTCGGTCGTTCACAGCCGATGACCGCGCACGGAGACGCTCCATGTCACTCTGACGCCACAACTTGTGCACTCGATGCAACACCTCAGCTGCACGAGGTCGATCATTCGCACGAACACGCACACAAGCCAAACCCAACTGAGCCATCTCTGAACGATCCGCGTCCGTAAACTCCACACGCAACTGATCACCAGCCACCAGCTGAAGAATCGCAGTGTCCGGCAATCGACGATCCGTACCGCCTCGTTCCACCGCATGCGCATACGGCATCGTGTGCTGATCCAACTCCGCCAACACCACACCGAACGAAAACACATCCGCCTTCTCGTCGTACCGCTCGCCCTTCATCACCTCAGGAGCCATCCACAAACTCGAACCCACACCCGCGGTCATCGTACGGTCCGCACGCTCACGAGATACACCGAAATCCGTCAACTTCGCGTTACGCTCCGAGTCCAACAAGATGTTACGAGACTTCAAATCGCGATGCAACACCACTGGCTGCAACGAGTGCAAATAAGTCAACGCGTGCGCCACGTGCCACGCGATCTTGATCTTCTCTGTATCGAAACCACGAGGACGAGATCGATCCGACTCCAGACGAGACAAATATGAACGCAAATCACCACCAGATAGAAACTCCGATACCACACACAACTCGTTCAACGAGTCCCATGCCACGCCCACGAACCGCACGATACGTTCGTGGTCCATTGCCGCCATCAACTTCAC
The DNA here is from genome assembly GCA_020085045.1 of Pythium oligandrum. Lineage (NCBI taxonomy): Eukaryota > Oomycota > Peronosporomycetes > Pythiales > Pythiaceae > Pythium > Pythium oligandrum. The sequence continues at coordinate 24,977 of JAHRIK010000024.1, read as the reverse complement.
TTCCGACAAGAAGTTCTCGATTTGTCGCATGTCGTTACGTCGCTCAGGCAACAAGGTTTTGATGGCGACGGTCTCGTCACGGTAGGTGCCTCGATAGACTTCTCCGTATCCACCCCGACTGATGAGAGGACCGAGGATGATCTTCTCGAATGGGATCCGCGCGGCATTGATGGCTTCGTCGTCCCATAGCACTGCCATTGATGTTATTTTGGACTCGGTGGATGAGATCACAGCATTGGCGGAGCTGTTCAACGTCGACGGAAGTGACCCAAGAGCTGCATAACCAAGTACTGGCAATCCGTCGTCGTCTTCCCCGAATCCTTTTTCGTTCTTCGCTCGTCTGTGACGGACGAGAACAAAGACAACAACGATCACCAGCAGCCCAATGACAGTGCCGAGCGCAATCCACAGCGTCGTGTTGCTGCTGCCGCTCTCGTTCTTGTCACCACCACTTGGTTCCGAGTCGTGTGCCAGCGAGGAAGTTGACGAGCCTGACGATGTCGAACCTATGGACGGGTCGTTAGTAGTGTCATTGACAGTTGCAAGAGAACCATTGGTGCTTCCTGTACCCTTTGGGGACAATGCCGTGCCAGAGCCTGCTTGAGATGATGGGCGTGTGGATCCAAGACCCGAGCTCGACTTGGTGTCCGACGATCCTGTTGTATCCTTTGATCGAGACCGAGAAGAAGCTGAAGACTTTGCGTCTTCATTGTCTTCACCGTCATTGTCACCTCCGGAAGAACTTGGTGGCTTCGGTTTTGGCTTGGTTGGTTTCGTGTCGGTATTCGACTCGTCCGAACCGTCTGAGTCACCCGGTGCAGGCGTCACCTTGGGGGTGTTGGGCGAAGGACCTGAAGTAGGTGAAGGGCCAGCAGTGGGTGAGGGACCTGAGGTTGGTGAGGGACCCGAAGTGGGTGAAGGGCCAGAGGTAGGTGACGGACCTGATGTTGGAGTTGGTGTGGTGGTGGCTGGAGCAGTCGTAAGGTCTGGATCCGTGTCGACGTCTGGCTCAGGATCCGGTGTATTGTGGAAGCACGCCTTCGGGTTCCCCTTCACCCACAATGCCAACGAATCAAGCCCAGCGTACGCTGTACAGCTCACAGCGTCGATCTTCCGCAGTCTCTTAAAGAGCTTCAGACACTTCTGACTTGCACAGAACGCCGAAGCGTCTGCTTTGGCCGTTGTGCTGAACTCAAAGCCCGACTCGGCCTTGCACTTCTTATAGGCCGGCAGTGTGTTCACGGCCGCTTGCATGTCTGCCGTGCACCCATCCATAACGGCCGCCAACGCCACGTTCGCGAGCACCACAGCGGCCACGAGCGCCGTCAGACTCGCCTTCATGCTGACCTGCGTGTCGCGAACTGGTCAAAGCGCTGAGACTGGTCTGCAGACAGCTGGTTAAGTCTGACAGCCAGCAAAACATGCGTCCGATCCGTCCAGAGGCTGGCTGAACCAGATGATGTGGTAGCTGATCTATATCTACAAAATCCACTCTCTGACACCCTACTAAACGTGAGATATCACAACCAGGTGACAATGAACCTCACCTTCACGCATGACTTACCTGGATTTGAGACAGAAACCCGTTTCTGTCGTCAACTTGACGTGGAAAGGGCGACAAACACGTGTGGGGTGGATTAGTCTATTTGATTTCAGAGGTCCTGGATAATAGAGGTTGTATTTGGGAGATGGCTAAGTTGGGACTCATAATCAAATGTGAGAGGTGTTACGCCACAATACCAGCTGGGGTGGAAAGTCGACAGGGAAAAAATATCGAAAACGTGACTTTTCAAGAAACGAATCTCGCGCATGGGTACACCGAAAGTCGGTGTGGGATAATTGTCGAAGAACTCACATGACTGTACGTATCCTGGTCGGACTGAATTGCAACATGAAAAGAAGCTAGAAGCTGTACGAACTAACTACATGTAGGATGAGGCTTCTTGGTCTTTGCTGGTGGTGAAGAGAGTTCGGTGTCCGCGTCCTGCCCAACTTCCCCACCTGGAGAAGTCCCGGTGAGAGGAGGGGCTGGGGTCATTTGCGGCGTGGTCGTTGGAGAACGAGGAGCAGTTGTCGTTGGAGTTGGAGCTGTCGACCTAGGAGAAGTAATGGTGTCAGGGTCCTCGTCAGAATTGGAATCAGAGTCGTCCGTGTTCTTGAAGCACTCCTTTGGGTTTTCCTTCACCCAGAGCTTGAGTGAATCAAGGCCAGCATATGCCGTACAGCTCAGAGCATCGAGCATCCGCAGCTTCTTGAACAACTTCTGGCACTTCTGGCTCGCACAGAATGCGACAGTGTCCGTCTTCGCCGTCTTGCTCAATTCAAACCCAGAGTCGGCCTTGCACTTCTTGTAGGCTGCCAGCGCATTCATCGCAGCCTGCATATCCGCCGTACACTGGTCAATCACATCATCGGAGGATGTCGGAGTCGGCGTGGTGGTTGTCGGCGCTGGGCTAGTCTTCGTGGGAGCTGGTGTCGTTGTCCCAGGTGCACTTGTGAGATCCGGGTCTTCGTCACTATCGGAATCAGAGTCATCGGCGTTCTTGAAACACTCCTTCGGGTTACCCTTTTCCCATAGCTTGAGCGAATCCAGGCCAGCATACGCAGTGCAACTCAACGCGTCAACCTTGCGTAGTCGCTTGAACAGCTTGAGACACTTCTGACTCGCACAGAACGCAACAAGATCCGTTTTTGCCGTCTTGCTGAACTCGAATCCAGAGTCGGCCTTGCACTTCTTGTAGGCGGGAAGTGAGCTCACTTCAGCTTGGAGGTCGGCTGTACATTGATCGATTACATCCCCAGAGGAGGCAGGAGCTGGCGTACTCGATTGTGCTGGCGTGGTGGTTGACGGCACTGGACTTGTCGTCGTGGAAGGCGCTGTTGTTGTCCCTGGTGCAGTAGTGAGATCCACGTCGTCATCACTATCGGTGTCAGAGTCATCGCTGTTCTTGAAACAAGTCTTCGGGTTTCCTTTCACCCAAAGTTCCAGATAATCGAGACCAGCGTACGCTGTACAGCTCAATGCATCCAGCTGCCGTAGCTTTTTGAACAGATTCTGACACTTCTGGCTCGCACAGAACGCCACGGCGTCGGCTTTGGCCGTGGTGCTGAACTCGAAGCCGGAATCAGTTTTGCATTTCTTGTAGGCGGGCAGTGTGTTCACTGAGGCCTGCATATCCGTGGTGCATTCGCTAATCACAGTCGCTGAGTCCGCTGGTACTGGTGCTGTTGATGTCGCTACGGTCGACGCCGGGGCTAGAGTTGTGGTAGCTGGGGATGGAGCAATCGTCGGGGGAACTGGAGCAATCGTTTCGAGAGTGAGATCCGTGTCTGCATCAACATCAGGTTCAGGATCAACCGTGTTCTTGAAACACTCCTTCGACTTCGCCTTTACCCACAGCTCCAATGAATCAAGTCCTGCGTACGCTGTACAACCCAGTGCATCGATCTTGCGTAGTCGCTTGAACAGCTTCAGACACTTCTGACTCGCACAGAACGCGGCAGGATCCGCCTTTGCGGTCTTACTGAACTCGAAGCCGGAATCCGTCTTGCACTTTTTGTAAGCAGCCAATGTGTTCACTGACGCCTGCATATCTGCTGTGCACTGGTCAACCACAGCCGCCGAGGCGGCATTCGCGATCACCATAGTGGCCACAAGCGCAGTGAACCCGAGCTGCATGGTTGGGTGACGAGTCTCTCGGTGCGAGCAAGTCGAGCAATGACGACGGTCTCATTCGTGTCCGTTCCGACTCGATCGCGCATTGACCAGCAGCGTTGCGTGCGCCGGATCCGCTGTCGCCAGCTAACCCACTCACTGGCGTCAACCGAAACGTGAAATATCAAGAAACGGTGCGATCCTCAGGATAGACCGCCACATTTTGCGCTCTCAACACGTCAGGTGGTCAGTGCATCTATTCATAGAGGTATGTTCACAAGGTGGATGTATTGTGGATCTATTCGACCAGAGACTCATTACTCATTTCTGCAGGTTTCTCAACCACCGTCAGATGGTTTTGATCCACAGCATGGATCAGTCCATCTTTTTGCAAAGTTTAGGAAAGAGAATTGTAGATATTTGGTGGGGAAGTCAGAAATGGCTACACTATCTTAGGTTCACCTGGTCAATTCATCGAAAAACGCGTCTTCGCCGCTCGAGTGTCGACGTCGAAGCAGCTCTGGGGAGGATGCTGACCGATCCGCCGATCCATTGGACGACGAGGTGAGGCCGAACGCCTGTTCGAAGCCCTTTCGACGCCAGGGCGATTTTTCGGTAGTGGTTTGAGCCGGGTTGGGCGAACTCGGGACGGGTTTGACGATCATACGCTGCGCACGAGCGACCAAAGGCGCGACTGGAGCGGCAGACGAAGGTTCCGTGTCTCTGTTAGGCTTGTAGAAGCTTCCGAAGGCCTTCCATCGACTGAACGGACTGCTGCTGCCGCTCGACGTCTCCGGGGCACTTGTTGGTGTGGATCCTGGCAACATAGAGAACATGCGGCGCTGGGGACTTGAAGTACTCGTCGTATTTGTCGGTTCAGACTCAGTTGGTAGATCTGTCAAGTGGTGCTGAGGCATCGTGTGTTTGGAGAGTTTCTTGTAAAACTCGAGTTCGTCTGTCAGAAGGCGGCATTTCTCTTGGGACATGATGATCTGCTGCTTAAACAGTCCTTGGTACTCTTGTAACGAGTTCTGGAGGCACGAGATGTGCGTTTCCTGGTTGCTCAGCCGTGTTTCACACGCTCGGTTCTTCATCTCCAGCTGATTGCATCGCACATTACTCAGATTTGCTTGAAACTCGAGCTCTTCGATGCGAGTCTTGAGCTTGGCGTTCTCGAGAACGATGAGATACTGCTCACCATCAAGTGACTGCTTGGTGCTCTCGTTGAGATAGTGCAGCTGAAGCTTGAGTTCGACAATCTGCCGGGATAATGCCTCTGCATCGACTCGATGCACACAAGGCGAAGAGCAGTCATTACTGCCATTGCATTGCGTCGAAGTGGTTGCAGCGGCCGTACTATCCTCCGAGCAATTGACGGGTGAAGCAGACACTTTACTTGACGACCGTGTGGTACTGTCGTCGCTACTGTTGCTTTCCGAGTCACTTGAATCACTTTCTGGACTCCCGAGCTCCTTCCATGCGTCGCTTCGTAACCATAATTTGAGTGACGGTGCGTCGTCGATCTCTTCAGTTGACCGCAGGCAGAGCATCGCCTTGTCGTTCGATTGCTTGACAAGTATCTGATCCATTTGACTCTCAAGACTCACCAGCACGTTGAAGAGACGCTTGTTCTCGTCTTCAAGGCGCTGATGAGATGCCTCCATCGACTCGATAAATGTTCCACGTTCATGACACTCGTCGGGATCATCGCTGGTGTGGCTCTCGCCATCATGGGCCGTGGTATACGGCCCGTCACTCTCTCCTTCGCTCGAGTCTTCGTCAAGTTGAGAGGTTTCCATGGCAAGTGACCCCAAGCCGCTACAGCTCGCTCTACTGTCTGCGTACTTGAGTGGTGACGTCGCAACACTCCGACTTCCGCGATCAAGAGCCTCTTGAGCATCGACGTTGGCAGCGTACGCCTGTGCAAGCAGTCGTTGTAGCTCGTCGATCTTCTTGTTCTTCTCATCGATATCTTCCATCGCCTGTTGATACAGCTCCTTGAACACGCCACCAGCAGCTCCCAGTGCGCCATCTTGCTTCATCGCGACAGGATTCTTGATCTCCTTGGCTCGTAAGCCGAAGCGTAGAGTCGATATTGTCTCTGCCATGTTGTACGAGCTACATGACGCCGCCAGGATGAGACACGTCTTCGCGGATCCGCCGAGAGAGTCTTGAAGTAGCCTCGTCAACTTGGAATCTCGATACGGCACGTGCTTCTTCCCCTCGACAAGCGCTTTGATCACGTTACTCAAGGCAGCAAGCGACTTGTTGATGGCTTTTGCCTCTTGCAAGACCTTTCCGCTTGCATTCGTCTTGTTCACGAACTCGGATCCAGCCAAATCAACGATGTACATCGTCGAGCGCTTGACGACTGTACCGCGTAGCTCCTTTCGAGTCGCCCCGATCATGAGGATGCAGTGACTGCGACTCGAGTCCTTGTTCATTCGCGTGGACGCGACCGCGCGGTTGAGAGTACCCGAGCGAACGACCTCGAGCATTGCGTTTTCCGTGCTGCAGGCCACTTGCGTCATCTCTTCTATGTAAACGCCACGTTGGGTGTTTTCTCGGATCTTGAGTCCGCCAGCAGCCGCCAGGGCGTTGCTGTTGCTGTTCGTCGAGAGCAAGTCACGGATCTGCTCCATGTAAATCTCCACAAACGACGCCGTGAGTTCGATCGACACGTCTTTCTGCTTGTGCTGGACGGACTGGAAGAGTTCGCGCACGACACGGGAGATGATGCCTTCGTCCTCGACTTTGCTCAGCACGCCGTCTTTCGGACCGAGGATCGTGTGCGTCTTGCCCGAGCCTGTCTGGCCATACGCAAAGATCGTGCTGATCAAGTACAACGCGTCAGCGAGATACACTTCCTCCTCCTTTTTGTGTACACGATCGCCTTACCAGTTGTAGCCCTGGAGAAAGTCCTGCACAAGGGGCTTGGCCGTGTGCTCGTAAACCTCTTGTTGCGTCGAGTGGACATCAAACACGCGGTCAAACGTGCATCGGATCTCATCCACATCGCAGTTTTCGTTACGCAGATAGAGCGTGCGCCCATCCACCACTGACGAGCTACATAATACGAATCAGCACAAACTTCTCAAGCGCTAGGACGGATGTAGGAAAGCACGCACCACGGAATGGCTCCTTCGCGCTTCTCGAGCTGGTTCTGCTGGCGCAGACGACAGAAGACCTGGATGTTCGTGCGCTCGCCGCTGCCCACAGCCGTGACGCTCGCTCGTCGACTCGTGTCGTCCATGGCTTCTCGTCTCAAGCCGTGACTGGGGCCCAAGTGCCCATGACGCACCCGAAGAGCTCTTCTGGGCTAAGATGTCGCCTCAGATAATGTATCCATATTTATTCCACCAATCAAAAACGTTCCTTCCAACGTCCACGCATTTGATTGGCTCCTATTTCTGAGTCCATTGTACCTCTTCAACCGGTACCCCTCCGCTTCACCATGTACCAATGTATCGGTACACCTTAGCTCTTGGTCGGCATTTATCGAACAAAAGCGGCGGGAAGAGATGAAGCGTCGTCGGCCACTCGCCGCGTCCGTTCCTGGGCGATTGCGCCGTTCATTCCACGGTCTCTCGCGGCGACAGCATGCATCGCGGGACGCCCTCTTCGTCCGCGTCGAAGCGGTCGACGGCGACCGAGCGCACGACGAGAACCACGCCTTCCAGTACGCGTCCGGCCAAAGCGTCGCCGGCCACTTCATCATCGACGCCAGCGATCACCAAGCGCCTCGTGATCGGCGAGGCCGTGTGGGTGCAGTCGCGCGCCGCGGCAGCTGCCGTGACGCCGGCCAAGCGCACCACCGACGACCCACAGGCCGTTGCGGCGAGCGTCCCTCGTCGCGGGAAAGTGCAGCGCCTGCGCTCGAGTGGCGCCATTGACATCTACTATGAGAACGGAGAAGTGGAGGAACGCGTGGGGAAAGAGCGCATCGCTACGGATGCGCGCGCGTTTGCGACGCCTGCGTCCGCTGCCACGCGAAGCAAGCCGACGAGTGCATTCGTCGAGCCAGCCAGTACGGTCCCGTCGGTCGGGTCGGTCGGCGCGTCTTCATCGCGCGCGGATGACCCGCCGACGTTCTTCACGCCGTCGTCAGCGCGACGAGCCAAGACTGCGGACGCCACGCGAGCTGACCGATCGGCCACGCGCGCTCCGCTGCAGAGTGCCGGGCTGTCACGAGGTAAGTATGTCGACATGAGTGACGCCCTGGACGAGAACCAGTCCAAAGTGCTCGAGATCCTCGAGTCCATCCAAGCCAAGCGAGACGACGCGACTGCTGTGGTACGTACACGCGGCTGGGCTTTGATGCGCTCGTTCTTAGTGTCTCTTTCCCTTGGGATGTTCGTAGAAAAACGCGTTCTCGCAGCTTCTTCGTGTATTGCGTGCGGCGCCACAGGTGACCGCTGAGTGTGTGCGGCAACAGCGCGGCGAGTATCTTCTGCTTGAGACGATCCGTGCGCATGCGTCGCATGCCGTGTTAGTGTGTTATGGATGCGTGTTGGTGCGCAAGCTCTGTCATCTGAGCATCGAAGCCACCGAGATCTTTGTACAGGAACAGATCGTGCCGCTGATTGTCGAGGCGTTGCGTCGTTTCCCGGAAGATGCGATTCTCCAAGCATCTGTCTGTGGTGCTCTTGCCGTGTTGGCCCAGTCGAGTAACCCCAGCAAGCACCAAATGCTGCACAACGACCTCCACGTCGTCTCACTTGTTTTGGTCGCGCTCAACATCCATCGCGAGTTCTCCAATCTGACGCGTCAAGTACAGATCTACGCGTGTGAAGTCCTCACAGAGTTGTGCGACTACGGCGGTCGATCTACAGCAAGTGCTATTCTAGACACCAGTTCTTCGTCAACTGATCTCTCGGCCATGGAGTTACTGGCCTCGCTGCTTCGACAAGGGATTGCCCACGAAGACAAGAAAGTCACGTGTGCATTCTGCACAATGTTGTTATGGTACGTACCGGCTCCAACAGCTGGAGACGGAGTCCAATCTCTAATGGGATGAATTGTGCGTTGTAGTCTTGCAGCGAATAGTGCTGAAGCGGCCCTCAGTCTCCGTCAGCTTGGTGCCATCTCGGATCTCTCCGTAGTTATGGCCAAGTACCCTGTGGACGACGGCATCATTCGATTCTCAGCTGCTGCTCTCACAGAAATCGCAGCTACCAGTCTCCAGCACTCTCCGTCCAAGCGTGTAGTTCAGACCGCTCGCGTGATCCTCGAAGATGATGTGTGTCAAGCACCAACTCGCACAAGAGACCCATCCCCCACACCAGGACGAAGTCGATCTCCACTACATCAAAGCTCTTCGTCTGCTTCTCGTGATTCCAAGCCCCGAGAGTCACGGACTCGAATGCGCGCGCCTTCACCATCATCGGGAGCAACAAGAGGCCGATCCAAGTCACCACCACGTCCATCTTCTCGAGCAAATGACGCCAAGGGACCGTTTGCGCAGTTCGCCTCCAACGTGGGGAAGGCACCTGTGATGCCAACGACGACCAACACAGGAGGAAACGAGTATGCAGGGTCGTCCTTACGAATGGGCACACCGAAGACGCGCGGTGACTTGTCCAAGACTACAAAGAAGAAGGTCACAAAAGCTGGTGAAGAGCGAGAGAAGTTGCTGTTGAAGACGTACGGTAACGCAAGTGCTGCTGCCAAATCCACAGCCACTCGTACTGGCGCACGTCAACCACCCCAATCAACAATCGCGGCGAACGAACTGAATGCCGCTCGCGTTGCATCTCCACTGCATAATAATTTCGTGCTTGGTGTTGACACCGGTTCAAGATTTGTCGTTCCACCGCCACTGGCATCGACACAAGGCGAGGGTTCCCAGGGACGTCTAACCCGCACGAACTCTGGCCGATTGCAGCCGATTCCAGTGGAGAAGATCAAGTTTTCCTCCAGTCGTGCCACGACTCCAGCAGCATCCACCAACGCGACGACCATTGCCGCTGAGCCGGCAGTCGTGGTAACCAAGGTATCAAGTGACGGTAACAAGCCACGGCGCTCTCGTGTCGTTAGCGAAGCCAAGAAGACGTCTCGTAGCAGCAGCTCTTCCAGTGGAACCCGTCGGGCTAGCTCGCCGAATCAAGCAAAACGTCACGACTCGCGGGAATCTAGACGTAGCTTTGAAGCACAGGAGGATCTGATGCGGATACCTGATCCAGAGCTGACGATACCACCACCTCAGATCGACACGGATCACGATACAATGGCGGAGCTGCGTGACTTTGCCCAGCAGCTGCTCAAGGAGGAGGCGAGGATATCGTCGTTACTAGAGACTACTTCGACGAGTCCCAAGTCTCCTGGCCGCATGACATTCTCCGACAAGTTGCACAAGATGATCGAAATCGCCGAGTCGTCGATGTTTGAGCCTAGAAGTTCTGTCGAACAGCAACAGGAGGAAGAGCTTGTGGTAAAGAAGGACAATGTAGGTGGTGGCGTGGCTCTGCCAGCTCTGAACACCAAGACCTCGACAGCAGCTGAGCCCAAGCATTCAGGAGATCGAAAGTCTTCACCGCGAGCTAAGTCAGGCGGATACAAGGACACTCGGACACGGATACCGCATCGCAAATCGCTTCGATCGTCGACTGAAGCAAACAACCAGTCAAGTAATGAGGCGTCTACGTTGCCAGATCTCAATGCGCGCGTGCCTTTTGGGTTCGACTCTCAAGAATCACTACTCGGTGGCAAATCACGACCTGGTCCAGAGAAAGTCGAGAACGAGATCGCTACCCAAGGCGTCGACGACGCGGTGTTGGAGCAGATCGAGCTACCAGAGATTCTCCCGTCGGCTAATTTGTCTCTATCTCATGATCATACTCAGAGCGATAGTCAACCGGATTCGCCCAAGATTGCTGAGGAGATTGTGTGTGAACCGGCTGTTGAGATCCCACAAGAAGAACCACAGGTTCTTTCTGCCGAGGAGATCCCAGAAGATGTTATCGAGGTAGCTGAGTCCCCAGTGGCTCGTGCTTCTCAGCCTGGAGTGTCAGATGAAGAACCATCCATTGTGGCCGAAGAGATTGTCTCGTCCGCAGAGAACGAGGAAACGAAGGCCGCCCCGGTAGAGGTGCAAGATATTCACGAATCTGTGGTGTTTGGTGAAGAAGAAGAAGTGACGGAGTCGACTCTCCCGGGTGTTGATGAAGCCGCGCCGGCAGAATCACGAGAAACGACACCTCGCGTCGATGTATCTGCGGACAACCAAGTGTCTGTCACGGAGGGAGATGCCAAGTCGTCGATGGTGGCTGACGCAGTCTCCGAGTTCCCAGTTGAAGAGGCAGAACACGGCGATCTCCTCCTCCCAGTCGACTCGAATCTGTCACACGACGAGCCATGGGAGAACACAGTCGACAAGACGGTGGAAGTTTCGGTTGCAGATTTTCCAGCTGAAGAGTCAGACGTTGTGGATGATACTGTGGAGAAGGTGCCTGACGAATATCATGACGACACATTTGAGTTTGTCGAGAGTGGTGATCATGCAGAACCTCCTCCGTGTTCTCCAGCCCAAGTCCAAGTCGAGGAGACAGAAGTCGTCGTTCAAATGCACGTTGATGCCTTCCGTGACGCTTATGAAGGCATTGTGGTGTCAGCAGTGGATAGTGCACTTGCTGTGGTCGGTATCGTTTGGCTTAAAGCGTCATGTGATGGTGTTGTGGAGGATGTCGGTGAGGCTCAACAGACTCCTACTGTCGAAGACGTCAAGCTGGGACCTGAGCCAACAAACCAGGAAGAAGAAGAGGAGGAATCCCCAGAGATTTCTGTGCACGCGTCGATTGCCGCTGGCACGGTCACGAGCGCAATCATCGTCACTGCTTTGCAGCATGTTGTGGATTTACTTGCGACACCGGAAGTGTTGGCTCAAACTATTGTGAACTCGGCTGTCGATCAAGTTGCTTTGGGCATCGAGTCGGTGGCAGAGTCGGTGTCAACGGCAGACGTGCAAGACCATCAAGCAGTAACTGACTGGGAGATAGTTCAACGGGTTGAAGACGACTCCTCTCTGGCAAACAGAGTTGACAAAGAAGTGATGGAGAAGGTTGAGTCCGCACCAGAAGGTGAAGAAGATGTGCAAGATGAGGGTGAGTCTGAAGCTCTTTCGGTCCGCATGTCGATTGAGATCCGACGGGTCGTCACCGCAGTGTTGGCTGTCTCCATGGAGAATGTTCTTGAGGGTCTTCGCCAGTACGCGACTGTGCAGCGGTCTCCACGTGGGGATGCACGGACTGCGGAGCCTGATCTGGCAACGGTCGCTGCTGTCGAGGCGGCCGTGAATGCCCTGGTGATGTCGTGCGTTGCTGAGAACACCACCAAACTGCGGGAGCTGAACGAAGAGAAGACGATGTCTTCACCACGGAGTGAGGAGTATCCAGTGAGTCAGGCCAGTCACGATGAGATTAGTGCTTGCGTTTCGTCCGAGGCAAACGTTGACGAAACCGAAGAGGAACCAATGTGTTCTGTCCAAACAGCGATCGCGATTCGTCGTTGCGTGGATGGTATCCTCGCGCTGTCGCTGTCAAATGTTGTCGACCATCTTCGAATAGAGGCGGATGCCACGAAGAAGGATACGTCGGTTGTTGAGCCGCAGTTGGTGCCTGACGTGACTGTGTCGTCAGTGTTGATTCCAGATATGATTGTGGATGCGTTGGAGAGTGTAATTAGCTCGATTGTTGTGGATGGTAAAGACGATGCGTTCAAGGTGGAAGTGCTGAACGAGAAGCAAGGCGAGACCGAGGACCAAGTGCTCAAGACGGAGGTGCCTGAAGTGGATGAGAACCAGAACCAATACGAGGAAGATGAGGAAGAAGTTGGCATCTCGGTGCCAATGGCGATTGCGATTCGTCGCACTGTGAACGGGTTGATTGCTGTTTCATTGGAGCACGTCGTCAGTCGTGCGAAGGAAGAGACGTTCGACAACAAGTGCGCGGAGACTCCATTGGCGACGATAGAGGAAGTGCCGGTGCTTGAAGAAGAGGAAGGAGAAGTGATCTCGGTGGCGATGGCGATTGCGATTCGGCGCTCTGTGAATGGAATGATTGCTGTTTCATTGGATCACGTTGTGAGTCGCCGGACAGAAGAGGCGTTGGGTAACAGCCGCATTGAGGCTACGATGCCGCCGATTGCGGAAGCACCGATGCTTGAAGAAGAAGAAGAGGAAGAGGAAGGAATCTCCGTGGCAATGGCGATCGCGATCCGTCGCTCTGTGAATGGAATGATTGCCGTTTCATTGGATCACGTCGTAAGTCGCCTGACAGAAGAGGCGTTAAGTAACAACCATGTTGAGACTCCATTGACGTCAAGCATTGAACCACCACCTGTCGAATCAGAAGATGATGTCCCATGCAAAAGTGAACCTTCCGAGCCAGCTGGCCATGGCGTTGAAGAACGCGGGTTTCGAGATGAAGTCACGCCAGTGGAAGACGAACCTGAGTCTTGCGATGTGGCTGAGCCTGAGCATGGCGGGGTTGACGCAGAAGAAGATCTTTCGGTGCACATATCGATCACTGTCCGTCAGAATGTGGCTGCGATTGTCGCCTTGTCACTCCAAAATGTGCTTGCTCAGATGCAACTGGCACAGGCTTCGCCACGTCCTGTTCCTATTGCTGATGACGCAGAGTCGGCTAATGCGGTGGTGAGTGAAGCATCCGCACTAACACCCACAGGAATCTTGCTGGCTCCTGTGCTAGAAGCGGAAGTTGAAGCTGCGGTTCTAGAAGCAATTCAGAGTGTTATCGCTCAGATGCATGACGAAGTCGCAGTGGTTCACGAAGGTCAAGTCGCTGCAGGCACGGATTACGAAGAAGAGGTGGGTTTGGCTGACTTGGTTCCCAAACTTCCCCTGCAGCTAGTAGAAGAAACGGTTGATGATGTGGTTCCCGAGGTATCGATTCAGATGGCAATCGCAATTCGCTGGGCTGTGAGTAGCCTTATCGGTGTCGCAGTCGAGAAGATTCTTGCCGAAGCAGCAGTTGTTCACCCCAGTGCCACACCAGCCGCTGCTACCGAGTCAGCAAACCCCAATGGAGAAGTTGCGCTAACGCTGGACCAGCACACTGTCGAGGAGAAGGAGTATGCCATCCCGCATGTTGATCAGGCCGTCAGTGACAACGAGGAGGAAGGCATATCGGTTGAGATGGCGATCGCGATTCGACGCACAGTGGATGCTGTAATCGGCATCGCGGCGTCTAACCTCATAACGCAGGTCCTCTCGCGTGCGGAAGAGGAAGGAATTAGTCGTGATGTTTGTATGACGGTGCTTGCAACGCCACGGACACAAGAAATTGATATGACCGCGGTGATTGCTGATTTACCTCGATCTGGTTTAGTTGAAGGCGAGGCTGAGAAGGACCAAGTCGAAGAAGTGCCAGTCCAAATGGCGATCGCAATCCGACGCGTTGTCAATGGCTTGATCGGTGTCTCAGTCGAGTCAGCAGTGGCAGAGATTATGCAGACTCGGCGTCCAAGTCAGGTGGTGATAACTCCTTCGGAGGAGCGTTCGACAGGTCAAGATACCGGCTCTCTGGAAGAACCAGAAGACATGGGAGTTGCATCGCTGAGTGCTCAAGCTGTAGGAGAAGTTGAAATCAAGTCTTCAGTTAGCTCCAAAGCTACAACGTTAGTCCCAGGTCAGAGTAAAGAAAGCTTGCTCGAGCCACAGATCGGAGAAATCGAGACAACCGATGCTGAAATCATTCTGGCAGCCTTGTCCGAGATGGTTGTACGAGTGGAATCTGAGGGAGAGTCGATTTCAGTGGTTGATGTGGCTGCTGTTGAGGAGCTGGATACACAAAAGAATGCCCCAGTGTCTGAGACCGACCTTGTCACTGCATTGCCGAGTGACTCGACGATGGATTTGATGGATACCACTGGTGATGCTACAAGCAAAGAATTGCGAGTTGAGTACGAGCACGTGCAAGGTGCGAGCCATGTTGACGGTACGCCAGCGCCTGCAGTCGGTGACGAATGTATTTCAAGTGAGGATGTGCGTTGCGAGGAACTCGAGGTTGTCACTCCTATGACACACCTAGTCACAGATGTTGAAAGCAACTGTGACGCCATCGATGGAGAAAACGTCGCTCAAGTCCTATCGAAGCTGGTCATTGAAGTGGAGAGACGCGATGCAGCAGTGGCTTTCGAAGCCAGCACCTCGTCGTCGACCGAAGCAGAAGCGCAGACGAAAAGTATCGAGGAGACCCAGTCTGACGACGTGACAGTCCGAGGCATCATCGCCGAGAACGGCTATGCTCGTCAGGAACCAGGCGAGTGTCTTGACGAGCCTTGTCCAGCCGTTGAGCGTGTCGAGCTTGTGGAATCAGAGATGGTTGTTGATGTGGCTGGTTCGTTAGAGGGTTTGAAGGGTGCCAGATCCACTGAGACACCAGAGGCAAGCGAGCCTTATGAGGATACTCCCGAGTCTGCCTTCGTAACCGAACAGTCGGGGGCCGACCAGTGTGTGGAAGTCGCTACGGTACCAACTGAACTGGTACTACCAGCTGCAGAGGATATGTCTGTGGCAGCAGGTGTGCTTTCAGACATGCTGGCATTGCTGGAGACTGGTGCGAACGCTTCAGTGGCAGGTGATACCGAGATGGAGCATGAAGGTGCAAGTTGGACCGAGTCTTTTGAGCAGGAGGGTGTGGTTGAACGTACTGAAATGGGCGACTCGTTTGAGCCGACTGAAGCTTCATATCTTGCGCACTTCAGCGAATCAGCGATGGTTTCCGATAGTGTGGATGCTGTGGTCAATGCGGAGGCGGAGGCAATCGATGCCGCAGAGCCTACCAGTCAGTTAACCGAACCAACAGAGTTGAGTGTACTCAAAGAGGACGCAGCCGAAGTTGTTGTCGACAAAGTACCAAGTAGTACCGATGACGTGCCCCGCGACGTCTCGGAAGCTGTGAACGAAGCACTGCTGAACGTGATCGCGTCAGTTGAGGCGGATGAAGCAGCGAAACTATCAGAATCGATGCAGTCGGTGAAGATAGAGGAGAGTTCTGGGCCATCGGAGACAGTTGATGCCCCAGTCGTGTCGATTAGCCCAAGTGAACGACTTGAATCTGCCGAGCTGGATCGTGTGAAGGGATCAGCGACTGTGGATATTGACACTGGCGTCGAGGCTGCAAAGACAACAGAGGCTGTGTCATTTGGACCAGAAAAGCCAAATGTTCATACTGATGAAGCGCCTTCTTTCACTGAGCAAGCTGAGCCAAGCGAGTCCGCCATCGGCGTGCAAGAAACTGAGGTTACTATATCTGCGAGCGAAAGTGTACTGCGAGGCGCAACAGAACCTGCTGAGACGGTGAATGTCGTCGAAGCTGAAGAAGGTGACACAATAGTAGATGCGTCATGTGAGAAGCTGGACATCGATGCGAATGCTTCAGTGATCTCATCCACAGATGAAATCTCTTCTGTCATGGCTACGCTGCTCGAGCAAGTCGAAACGCAAGATGAAGCTGGTGCATTCAATATCGACTCGAGTGAGGTCAAGATGGCTGAGTCGACGAAGGCCATCGACGATGCAGAGCAATCTGTGGAAGCCAGTGGAGGTGCTAGTAGTGAACGTGTTGATCTGGGTCCACATGAGTTTGGTGCAGTGGCAGCATCGGTTACGGGTCTAGTTGCAGCTGTCGTTGCGCAAACCGAGGACCCATTATCCCGAGAAGCAGAGCTGGTGGCCTCCACGAGTGAATTTCCAGCGGTATACAAGTCCTGCATCGTTGGTGACCAGTCGGCGGTGCCTGCGCAAAGTCACACAGGACACCACGGTGACGAGATTCTTCCAGCATACACGACACCAGATGTAAAAGACGATCTTGACATGAGTATCCCTGACACCGAAACTTTGACAGCCGTGAGTGCATCACCGGAAGCAGTCCTGGAAACGCAACTTGCACAGGACGTCGAGGATACTCACATCTGTGAAGAGGATTCGATTACCGGGGAAGTCGCTTCAGTCGAGCAAGATCAAGTCTCAAGCGAGGAGAAAGTGGTTCACGAGAACGACGATGCATCATACGATAAAGACTGGGATGAGAAAGAGTCTGACGCTGTGCAAATACCTTCATCAGCGGCTGGGGACAAGGAGAAATCAGTATCTCAGGCCAAAGACGAAGACATGTACGAAGAAGAATACTTCGATCACGAGAGCGAAGACACAAACGAACTACCTCCGACCAACAACGAAGCCAAGGTGGAAGTGGCTGAGGATAACGAGCACCAGGAACACTACGATGGCAATGAGTTTGACGACTTCAAGCTCTCTGAAGAGAAGGCTTTAAGGGAGTACATGGAGCAGAAGCACGGAAGGATTGCTTCTGTCGAAGACCACGAGGTGCCAATTGCACCTAGCATGGCTATTGACACCGTTGAAGTGGATTATAATGATGGCTTCGATGACGCGTGGAAGAAACCTGGTGCAGAAGACGAAGCAAATGGTAACCACCAAGTTACCATTCTCTACAATGAGGATTTCGAGACTTCACCGCAGATCGAAGAAGAAGGATCACCAAGCGACCAACGAGATGATTCGGCGAATGCATACGAAGACGCATTCGATGATGAGGATTCATATGAGGATTCATACACATCACGATCTGAATCCGCAGAGTCATCCGAAGAGATTGAGGTGTTCGCAGAGGTTACGGAGCCAGTCGAAGTGGTTGCGCCTGCGGAAGTGGCCATGCGTGTAGAAGATGCACCAGCTGCAGCGGAAGCTGCGAAAGGCGAGTCGAAAGCGGTGAAGGCAGTGGAAGCAGTGGAAGCGTCGGTGGAGTCAGCTGAGGGTGGTAAAGTTGCTGAGGTTGCTGAGGCCACGGAACCAGTCGAAGTGGTCGATCCTGTAGATGCGGCCGAGCCGATCGAGGCTGTGGAGGAGGTCGCGGACGCTACGGAGCCAGTCGAAGTAGTCGAGCCGGTCGAGTGTCTGAGCCAGTCGAGGCTGTGGAGGAGGTCGCGGACGCTACGGAGCCAGTCGAAGTGTCTGAGCCAGTCGAGGCTGTGGAGGAAGTCACGGACGCTACGGAGCCAGTCGAAGTAGTCGAGCCGGTCGAAGTGTCTGAGCCAGTCGAGGCTGTGGAGGAGCGCGGACGCTACGGAGCCAGTCGAAGTAGTCGAGCCGGTCGAAGTGTCTGAGCCAGTCGAGGCTGTGGAGGAGGTCGCGGACGCTACGGAGCCAGTCGAAGTAGTCGAGCCGGTCGAAGTGTCTGAGCCAGTCGAGGCTGTGGAGGAGGTCGCGGACGCTACGGAGCCAGTCGAAGTAGTCGAGCCGGTCGAAGTGTCTGAGCCAGTCGAGGCTGTGGAGGAGGTCGCGGACGCTACGGAGCCAGTCGAAGTAGTCGAGCCGGTCGAAGTGTCTGAGCCAGTCGAGGCTGTGGAGGAAGTCGCGGACGCTACGGAGCAGTCGAAGTAGTCGAGCCGGTCGAAGTGTCTGAGCAGTCGAGGCTGTGGAGGGAGGTCGCGGTACGCTACGGGCAGTCGAAGTGTCCTGAGCCAGTCGAGGCTGTGGAGGAAGTCACGGACGCTACGAGCCAGTCGAGAGTAGTCGAGCCGGTCGAAGTGTCTGAGCCAGTCGAGGCTGTGGAGGAGGCGCGACGCTACAGCTCGAAGTAGTCGAGCCGGTCGAGTGTCTGAGCCAGTCGAGGCTGTGGAGGAGGTCGCGACGCTACGAGCCAGTCGAAGTAGTCGAGCCGGTCGAAGTGTCTGAGCCAGTCGAGGCTGTGGAGGAGGTCGCGGACGCTACGGAGCCAGTCGAAGTAGTCGAGCCGGTCGAAGTGTCTGAGCCAGTCGAGGCTGTGGAGGAGGTCGCGGACGCTACGGAGCCAGTCGAAGTGTCGAGCCGGTCGAAGTGTCTGAGCCAGTCGAGGCTGTGGAGGAGTCGCGGACGCTACGGAGCCAGTCGAAGTATGTCGAGCCGGTCGAAGTTGTCTGAGCCAGTCGAGGCTGTGGAGGAGGTCGCGGACGCTACGGAGCCAGTCCGAAGTAGTCGAGCCGGTCGAAAGTGTCTGAGCCAGTCGAGGCTGTGGGGAGGTCGCGGACGCTACGGAGCCAGTCGAAGTAGTCGGCCGGTCGAAGTGTCTGAGCCAGTCGAGGCTGTGGAGGAGGTCGCGGACGCTACGGGAGCCAGTCGAAGTAGTCGAGCCGGTCGAAGTGTCTGAGCCAGTCGAGGCTGTGGAGGAGGTCGCGGACGCTACGGAGCCCAGTCGAAGTAGTCGAGCCGGTCGAAGTGTCTGAGCCAGTCGAGGCTGTGGAGGAGGGTCGGACGCTACGGAGCCAGTCGAAGTGTCTGACCAGTCGAGGCTGTGAGGAAGTCGCGGACGCTACGGAGCCAGTCGAGTAGTCGAGCGGTCGAAGTGTCTGAGCCAGTCGAGGCTGTGGAGGAGGTCGCGGACGCTACGGAGCCCAGTCGAAGTAGTCGAGCCGGTCGAAGTGTCTGAGCCAGTCCGAGGCTGTGGAGGAGGTCGCGGACGCTACGGAGCAGTCGAAGTAGTCGAGCCGGTCGAAGTGTCTGAGCCAGTCGAGGCTGTGGAGGAGGTCGCGGACGCTACGGAGCCAGTCGAAGTAGTCGAGCCGTCGAAGTGTCCTGAGCCAGTCGAGGCTGTGGAGGAGGTCGCGGACGCTACGGAGGCCAGTCGAAGTAGTCGACCGGTCGAAGTGTCTGAGCCAGTCGAGGCTGTGGAGGAGGTCGCGGACGCTACGGAGCCAGTCGAAGTAGTCGAGCGGTCGAAGTGTCTGAGCCAGTCGAGGCTGTGGAGGAGGTCGCGGACGCTACGGAGCCAGTCGAAGTAGTCGAGCCGGTCGAAGTGTCTGAGCCAGTCGAGGCTGTGGAGGAAGTCACGGACGCTACGGAGCCAGTCGAAGTAGTCGAGCCGGTCGAAGTGTCTGAGCCAGTCGAGGCTGTGGAGGAGGTCGCGGACGCTACGGAGCCAGTCGAAGTAGTCGATGAGCCAGTCGAGGCTGTGGAGGAGGTCGCGGACGCTACGGAGCCAGTCGAAGTAGTCGAGCCGGTCGAAGTGTCTGAGCCAGTCGAGGCTGTGGAGGAGGTCGCGGACGCTACGGAGCCAGTCGAAGTAGTCGAGCCGGTCGAAGTGTCTGAGCCAGTCGAGGCTGTGGAGGAGGCGCGGACGCTACGGAGCCAGTCGAAGTAGTCGAGCCGGTCGAAGTGTCTGAGCCAGTCGAGGCTGTGGAGGAGGTCGCGGACGCTACGGAGCCAGTCGAAGTAGTCGAGCCGGTCGAAGTGTCTGAGCCAGTCGAGGCTGTGAGGAGGTCGCGGACGCTACGGAGCCAAGTCGATTGTCTGAGCCGTCGAGGCTGTGGAGGAGGTCGCGGACGCTACGGAGCCAGTCGAAGTGTCGAGCCGGTGAGTGTTTGAGCCGGTCGAGGCTGTGGAGGAGGTCGCGGTACGCTACGGAGCCAGTGCGAAGTAGTCGAGGCCGGTCGAAGTGTCTGAGGCAGTCGAGGCTGTGGAGGAGTCGCGGACGCTACGGAGCCAGTCGAAGTAGTCGAGCCGGTCGAAGTGTCTGAAGCCAGTCGAAGGCTGGTAGGAATCCGCGGACGCTACGGAGCCAGTCGAAGTAGTCAACCGGTCGCAAGTGTTCTGAGCCAGTCGAGGCTGTGGAGAGGTCGCGGACGCTTACGGAGCCAGTCGAAGTCGTCTGAGCCAGTCGAGGCTGTGGAGGAGGTCGCGGACGCTACGGAGCCAGTCGAAGTAGTCGAGTCCGGTCGAAGTGTCTGAGCCAGTCGAGGCTGTAGAGGAGGTCGCGGACGGCTACGGAGCCAGTCGAAGTGTCTGAGCCAGTCGAGGCTGTGGAGGAGGTCGCGGACGCTACGGGAGCCAGTCGAAGTAGTGAGCCGGTCGAAGTGTCTGAGCCAGTCGAGATCTGTGGAGGAAGGTCGCGGACGCTCACCGGAGCCAGTCGAAGTAGCGAGCCGGTCGAAGTGTCTGAGCCAGTCGAGGCTGTGGAGGTGGTCGCGGACAGCTACGGAGCCAGTCGAAGTAGTCGAGCCGGTCGAAGCTGTCGAGCCGTCGATGGCTGTGTGAGGAGGTCGCGGACGCTAACGGAGCCAGTCGAAGTAGTTCGACGCCGGTCGAAGTGTCTGAGCCAGTCGAGGCTGTGGAGGAGGTCGCGGACGCTGAGGAGCTAGTCGAAGTAGTCGAGCCGGTCGAAGTGTCTGAGCCAGTCGAGGCTGTGGGGAGGTCGCGGACGCATAAACGGAGCCAGTCGAAGTAGTGAGCCGTCGAAAGTGTCTGAGCCAGTCGAGGCTTGGAGGGAGGTCCGCGGACGCTACGGAGCCAGTCGAAGTAGTCGAGCCCGGTTCGAATGTGTCTGAGCCAGTCGAGGCTGTGGAGGAGGTCGCGGACGCTACGGAGCCAGTCGAAAGTGTCTGACCAGTCGAGGCATGTGAGAGAGGTTCGCGGACGCTACGGAGCCAGTGGAAGTAAGTCGAGCCTGGTCGAAGTGTCTCGAGCCAGTCGACGAGGCTTGTGGAGGAGGTCGCGGACGCTACAGGAGCCAGTCGAAGTAGTCGAGCCGGTAGAAGTGTCTGAGCCAGTCGACGGTGTGGAGGAAGTCTGCGGACGCTACGGATTCCAGGTGCGAAGAGTAGCCGAACCGGTCGAAGTTGTCCCTGAGAGCCAGTCGAGGCTATGGAAGGACGTCGCGGACGCTACGTGGAGCCAAGTTTCGAAGTAGTCGAGGTCCGGTCGAATGTGTCCTGAGCCAGTCGAGGCTGTGGAGGAGGTCGCGGACGCTACGGAGCCACGTCGAAGTAGTCCGAGCCGGTCGAACGTGTGCTGAGCCATGTCGAGGACTGTTAGAGGACGGTCCGCGGACGCTACGGAGCCAGTCGAAGTGTCTGAGCACATTGTCGAGGCTGTGGAAGGACGTCGCGGACGCCTACGGAGCCAGTCCAGTAGTGAGCCGGTGCGAAGTGTCTCGAGCCCCGTCGGGCTGTGGATGAGGGTCCGGACAGCTAACGGAGCCAGTCGAAGTAAGTCGAGCACCGGTCGAAGTGTCTGAGCCAGTCGGGGCTGTGGAGCGAAGGTCTCGCGGACGCTACGGAGCCAGTTCGAAGTAGTCGAGCCGGTCGAAGGTTTTGAGCCGGTCGAAGCTGTGGAGGAGGTCGCGGCGCTACGGAGCCAGTCGAAGTAAGTCGAGCCGGTCGAAGTGTCTGAGCCAGTCGAGGCTGTGGAGGAGGTCGCGGACGCTACGGAGCCAGTCGCAAGTAGTCGAAGCCGGTCCGAAAGTGTCTGAGCCAGTCGAGGCTGTGGAGGAGGTCGCGGACGGCTACGGAGCCAGTCGAATAGTAGCGAGCCGGTCGAAGTGGTCTGAGCAGTCGAAGGCTGTGGAGGAGGTCGACGACGCTACGGAAGCCCAGTCGAAGTAGTCGAGCCGGTCGAAAGTGTCTGAGCCAGTCGAGGCTGTGGAGGGGTCGCGGACGCTACGGAGCAGTCGAAGTAGTCGAGCCGGTCGAAGTGTCTGAGCCAGTCGAGGCTGTGGAGGAGGTCGCGGACGCTACGGAGCCAGTCAAGTAGTCGAGCCGGTCGAAGTGTCTGAGCCAGTCGAGGCTGTGGAGGAGGTCGCGGACGCTACGGAGCCAGTCGAAGTAGTTTCGAGCCGGTCGAAAGTGTCTGGAGCAGGTCGAGGCTGTGGAGGAGGTCGCGGACGCTACGGAGCCAGTGAAGTGTCTGAGCCAGTCGAGGCTGTGGAGGAGGTCGGCGGACGCTACGGAGCCCAGTCGAAGTAGTCGAGCCGGTCGAAGTGTCTGAAGCCAGTCGAGGTCTGTGAGAGGTCGCGGACGCTTACGAGCAGTCGAAGTAAGTCGAGCCGGTCGAAGTGTCTGACCAGTCGAGGCGCTGTGGAGGAGGTCGCGGACGCTACGGACGCGTCGAAAGTAGTCGAGCCCGGTCGAAGTGTCTGAGCCAGTCGAGGGCTGTGGAGGAGGTCGCGGACGCTACGGAGCCCAGTCGAAGTAGTCGAGCCGGTCGAAGTGTCTGAGCCAGTCGAGGCTGTGGAGGAGGTCGCGGACGCTACGGGAGCCCAGTCGAAGTGTCGAGGCCGGTGAAGTGTCTGAAGCCAGTCGAGGCTGTGGAGGAGGTCGCGGACGCTACGCGACCAGTCGAAGTAGTCGAGCCGGTCGAAGTGTCTGAGCCAGTCGAGGCTGTGGGGAGGTCGCGGACGCTACGGAAGCCAGTCGAAGTAGTCGAGCCGGTCGAAGTGTCTGAGCCAGTCGAGGCTGTGGGGAAGCGCGGACGCTACGGAGCCAGTCGAAGTAGTCGAGCCGGTCGAAGTGTCTGAGCCAGTCGAGGCTGTGGAGGAGGTCGCGGACGCTACGGAGCCAGTCGAAGTAGTCGAGCCGGCGAAGTGTCTGAGCCAGTCGAGGCTGTGGAGGAGGTCGCGGACGCTACGGAGCCAGTCGAAGTAGTCGAGCCGGTCGAAGTGTCTGAGCCAGTCGAGGCTGTGGAGGAGGTCGCGGACGCTACGGAGCCAGTCGAAGTAGTCGAGCCGGTCGAAGTGTCTGAGCCAGTCGAGGCTGTGGAGGAGGTCGCGGACGCTACGGAGGCCAGTCGAAGTAGTCGAGCCGGTCGAAGTGTCTGAGCCAGTCGAGGCTGTGGAGGAGGTCGCGGCGCTCGGAGCCAGTCGGAAGTGTCTGAGCGCAGTCGAGGCTGTGGAGGAAAGTCGCGGAGCTACGGAGCCAGTCGAAGTAGTCGAGCCGGTCGAAGTGTCTGAGCCAGTCGAGGCTGTGGAGGAGAGTCAGCGGACGCTACGGAGCCAGTCGAAGTAGTCGAGCCGGTCGAAGTGTCCTGAGCCAGTCGAGGCTGTGGAGGAGGTCGCGGACGCTACGGAGCCAGTCGAAGTAGTCGGAGCCGGTCGAAGTAAGTCGAGCCAGTCGAAAGTAGTCGAGCCGGTCGAAGTGTTTGAGCCGGTCGAGGCTGTGGAGGAGGTCGGCGGACGCTACGGAGCCAGTCGAAGTAGTCGAGCCGTCGAAGTGTCTGAGCCAGTCGAGGCTGTGGAGGAGGGTCGCGGACGCTACGGAGCCAGTCGAAGTAGTCGAGCCGGTCGAAGTGTCTGAGCCAGTCGAGGCTTGTGGAGGAGGTCCGCGGACGCTACGGAGCCAGTCGAAGTAGTCGAGCCGGTCGAAGTGTCTGAGCCAGTCGAGCTGTGGAGGAGGTCGCGGACGCTAACGGAGCCAGTTCGAAGTAGTCGAGCGCGGTCGAAGTGTCTGAGCCAGTCGAGGCTGCTGGAGGAGGTCGCGTTGACGCTACGGAGCCAGTCGAAGTAGTCGAGCCGGTCGAAGTGTCTGAGCCAGTTCGAGGCTGTGGAGGAGGTCGCGGACGCTTACGGAGCCGTCGAATAAGTCCGAGCCGGTCGAAGTAGTCGAGCCGGTCGAAAGTGTCTGAGTGAGCCGGTCGAGGCTGTGAGGAGGTCGCGGACGCTACGGAGCCAGTCGAAGTCAGTCGAGCCGGTCGAAGTGTCTGAGCCAGTCGAGGCTTGTGGAGGAGGTCGCGGACGCTACGGGAGCCAGTCGAAGTATCGAGCCGGTCGAAGTGTCTGAGCCAGTCGAGGCTGTGGAGGAGGTCGCGGACGCTACGGAGCCAGTCGAAGTAGTCCGACGGTGAAGTGTTGAGCCAGTCGAGGCGTGGAGGAGGGTCGCGGTACGCTACGGAGCCAGTCGAAGTAGTCGAGGCCGGTCGAAGTGTCTGAGCCAGTCGAGGGCTGTTGGAGGAGGTCGCGGACGCTACGGAGCCAGTCGAAGAGTCGAGCCGGTCGAAGTGTCTGAGCCAGTCGAGCTGTGGAGGAGGTCGCGGACGCTAACGGAGCCAGTCGAAGTAGTCGAGCCGGTCGAAGTGTCTGAGCCAGTCGAAGGCTGTGGAGGAGGTCGCGGACGCACGGAGCCAGTCGAAGTAGTCGAGCCGGTCGAAGTGTCTGAGCCAGTCGAGGCTGTGGAGGAGGTCGCGGACGCTACGGAGCCAGTCGAAGTAGTCGAGCCGGTCGAAGTGTCTGAGCCAAGTCGAGGCTGTGGAGGAGTCCGGTACGCCTACGGAGCAGTCGGCAAGTAGTACTAGAACCGGTTCGAAGCTGTCTGAGACCAGTCGAGGGGCTGCTGAAGAGAGACGAGTCGCCGGACGCTACGGAGCCAGCTCGAAGTAGTCGAGCCGGTCGAAGTAGTCGAGCCGGTCGAAGTAGTCGAGCCGTCGTCGAAGTGTTTGACCGGTCGAGGCTGTGCGACGG
This sequence comes from Pythium oligandrum, assembly GCA_020085045.1. Taxonomy (NCBI): domain Eukaryota; phylum Oomycota; class Peronosporomycetes; order Pythiales; family Pythiaceae; genus Pythium; species Pythium oligandrum. The sequence goes on along the minus strand of JAHRIK010000024.1, from coordinate 77 downwards.
AGGCACTCCGGGACGCTAAACGGAAGCCAGTCGAAGTAGTCGAGCCGGCGGAAGTGTCTGAGCCAGTCGAGGCTGTG